>JACBOW010000043.1:1572500-2146523 GCA_014706105.1 Phytophthora quercina | reverse complement strand
CGACCCTGCAGCCTTTCCCGCAGCATTAGACACCTCCAGGAAGCGTTTGGAACGGTACCCCACCTGTACCCCACCAACGGCACGACCCTTCCGACACGTCAGACGACCCTGCAGCCTTTCCCGCAGCATTAGACACCTCCAGGAGGCGTTTGGAACGGTACCCCACCTGTACCCCACCAACGGCACGACCCTTCCGACACGTCAGACGACCCTGCAGCCTTTCCCGCAGCATTAGACACCTCCAGGAGGCGTTTGGAACGGTACCCACCTGTACCCCACCAACGGTACGACCCTGCAGCCTTTCCCGCAGCATTAGACACCTCCAGGAAGCGTTTGGAACGGTACCCACCTGTACCCCACCAACGACCCTCCGACACGTCAGGGCTTGCACCTTTCCCGCAGCATTAGACACCTCCAGGAAGCGTTTGGAACGTACCCACCTGTACCCCACCAACGGCACGACCCTTCCGACACGTCAGACGACCCTGCAGCCTTTCCGCAGCATTGACACCTCCAGGAGGCGTTTGGAACGGTACCCCACCTGTACCACCACCAACGGCGACCCTTCCGACACGTCAGACGACCCTGCAGCCTTTCCCGCAGCATTAGACACCTCCAGGAGCGTTTGGAACGGTACCCACCTGTACCCACCAACGGTACGACCCTGCAGCCTTTCCCGCAGCATTAGACACCTCCAGGAAGCGTTTGGAACGGTACCCCACCCCACCAACGGCACGACCCTTCCGACGTCAGACGACCCTGCAGCCTTTCCCGCAGCATTAGACACCTCCAGGAGGCGTTTGGAACGGTACCCACCTGTACCCCACCAACGGCACGACCCTTCCGACACGTGGACGACCCTGCAGCCTTTCCCGCAGCATTAGACACCTCCAGGAGGCGTTTGGAACGGTACCCCACCTGTACCCCACCAACGGTACGACCCTGCAGCCTTTCCGCAGCATTAGACACCTCCAGGAGGCGTTTGGAACGGTACCCACCTGTACCCCACCAACGGTACGACCCTGCAGCCTTTTCCGCAGCATTAGACCTCCAGGAGGCGTTTGGAACGGTACCCCACCTGCCCCACCAACGGCACGACCCTTCCGACACGTCAGACGACCCTGCAGCCTTTCCGCAGCATTAGACACCTCCAGGAGGCGTTTGGAACGGTACCCACCTGTACCCCACCAACGGCACGACCCTTCCGACACGTCGGAGCGACCCTGCAGCCTTTCCCGCAGCATTAGACACCTCCAGGAAGCGTTTGGAACGGTACCCCACCTGTACCCCACCAACGGTACGACCCTTCCGACACGTCGAACGACCCTGCAGCCTTTCCCGCAGCATTAGACACCTCCAGGAAGCGTTTGGAACGGTACCCCACCTGTACCCCACCAGGCGACCCTTCCGACACGTCAGGCGACCCTGCAGCCTTTCCCGCAGCATTAGACACCTCCAGGAAGCGTTTGGAACGGTACCCCACCTGTACCCCACCAACGGCACGACCAGCTTCCGACGTGGGCGACCCTGCAGCCTTTCCGCAGCATTAGACACCTCCAGGAAGCGTTTGGAACGGTACCCCACCTGTACCCCACCAACGGCCGACCCTTACGTCAGACGACCCTGCAGCCTTTCCGCAGCATTAGACACCTCCAGGGCGTTTGGAACGGTACCCCACCTGTACCCCACCAACGGTACGACCCTGCAGCCTTTCCCGCAGCATTAGACACCTCCAGGCGTTTGGAACGGTACCCACCTGTACCCCACCAACGGCACGACCCTTCCGACACGTCAGACGACCCTGCAGCCTTTCCCGCAGCATTAGAACCTCCAGGAGGCGTTTGGAACGGTACCCCACCTACCCTGCAGTACGACCCTTCCGACACGTCGGACGACCCTGCAGCCTTTCCCGCAGCATTAGACACCTCCAGGAAGCGTTTGGAACGGTACCCACCTGTACCCCACCAACGGTACGACCCTTCCGACGTCAGACGACCCTGCAGCCTTTCCCGCAGCATTAGACACCTCCAGGAGGCGTTTGGAACAGTACCCACCTGTACCCCACCAACGGCGACCCTTCCGACACGTCGGACGACCCTGCAGCCTTTCCCGCAGCATTAGACACCTCCAGGAAGCGTTTGGAACGGTACCCCACCTGTACCCCCGGCACGACCCTTCCGACACGTCAGACGACCCTGCAGCCTTTCCCGCAGCATTAGACACCTCCAGGAGGCGTTTGGAACGGTACCCACCTGTACCCCACCAACGGTACGACCCTGCAGCCTTTCCCGCAGCATTAGACACCTCCAGGAAGCGTTTGGAACGGTACCCACCTGTACCCCACCAACGGCACGACCCTCCGACACGTCGGACGACCCTGCAGCCTTTCCGCAGCATTAGACACCTCCAGGAGGCGTTTGGAACGGTACCCCACCTGTACCCCACCAACGGCACGACCCTTCCGACACGTCAGCGACCCTGCAGCCTTTCCCGCAGCATTAGACACCTCCAGGAAGCGTTTGGAACGGTACCCACCTGTACCCCACCAACGGCACGACCCTTCCGACACGTCGGACGACCCTGCAGCCTTTCCCGCAGCATTAGACACCTCCAGGAGGCGTTTGGAACGGTACCCACCTGTACCCCACCAACGGTACGACCCTGCAGCCTTTCCCGCAGCATTAGACACCTCCAGGAAGCGTTTGGAACGGTACCCACCTGTACCCCACCAACGGCACGACCCTTCCGACACGTCGGACGACCCTGCAGCCTTTCCCGCAGCATTAGACACCTCCAGGAGGCGTTTGGAACGGTACCCCACCTGTACCCACCAACCAACCTTGTACGACCCTGCAGCCTTTCCCGCAGCATTAGACACCTCCAGGAAGCGTTTGGAACGGTACCCCCTGTACCCCACCGGCGACCCTTCCGACACGTCAGACGACCCTGCAGCCTTTCCCGCAGCATTAGACACCTCCAGGAGGCGTTTGGAACGGTACCCACCTGTACCCCACAACGGTACGACCCTGCAGCCTTTCCGCAGCATTAGACACCTCCAGGAAGCGTTTGGAACGGTACCCCACCTGTACCCCACCAACGGCACGACCCTTCCGACACGTCAGACGACCCTGCAGCCTTTCCCGCAGCATTAGACACCTCCAGGAGCGTTTGGAACGGTACCCACCTGTACCCCACCAACGGCACGACCCTTCCGACACGTCAGGGCGACCCTGCAGCCTTTCCGCAGCATTAGACACCTCCAGGAGGCGTTTGGAACGGTACCCACCTGTACCCCACCAACGGTACGACCCTGCGAGCCTTTCCCGCAGCATTAGACACCTCCAGGAAGCGTTTGGAACGGTACCCACCTGTACCCCACCAACGGCACGACCCGACGTCAGGGCGACCCTGCAGCCTTTCCCGCAGCATTAGACACGGGAGGCGTTTGGAACGGTACCCACACCTGTACCCCACCAGCGGTACGACCCTGCAGCCTTTCCCGCAGCATTAGACACCTCCAGGAGCGTTTGGAACGGTACCCACCTGTACCCCACCAACGGCACGACCCTTCCGACACGTCAGACGACCCTGCAGCCTTTCCCGCAGCATTGAACACCTCCAGGAGGCGTTTGGAACGGTACCCACCTGTACCCCACCAACGGTACGACCCTGCAGCCTTTCCGCAGCATTAGACACCTCCAGGAGGCGTTTGGAACGGTACCCACCTGTACCCCACCAACGGTACGACCCTGCAGCCTTTCCGCAGCATTAGACACCTCCAGGAGGCGTTTGGAACGGTACCCCACCTGTACCCCACCAACGGTACGACCCTGCAGCCTTTCCGCAGCATTAGACACCTCCAGGAAGCGTTTGGAACGGTACCCCACCTGTACCCCACCAACGGTACGACCCTTCCGACACGTCGGAGCGACCCTTTTCCCGCAGCATTAGACACCTCCAGGAGGCGTTTGGAACAGTACCCACCTGTACCCCCACCAACGCTACGACCCTGCAGCCTTTCCCGCAGCATTAGCACCTCCAGGAGGCGTTTGGAACGGTACCCCACCTGTACCCACCAACGGTACGACCCTGCAGCCTTTCCCGCAGCATTAGAACCCTCCAGGAGGCGTTTGGAACGGTACCCCACCTGTACCCCACCAACGGCACGACCCTTCCGACACGTCAGACGACCCTGCAGCCTTTCCCGCAGCATTAGACACCTCCAGGAGGCGTTTGGAACGGTACCCACCACCTGCCCCCCACCAACGGTACGACCCTGCAGCCTCCCGCAGCATTAGACACCTCCAGGAAGCGTTTGGAACGGTACCCCACCTGTACCCACCAACGGCACGACCCTTCCGACACGTCGGGCGACCTGCAGCCTTTCCCGCAGCATTAGACACCTCCAGGAAGCGTTTGGAACGGTACCCACCTGTACCCCACCAACGGCACGACCCTTCCGACGTCGGAGCGACCCTGCAGCCTTTCCCGCAGCATTGACACCTCCAGGAGGCGTTTGGAACGGTACCCCACCTGTACCCCACCAACGGTACGACCCTGCAGCCTTTCCGCAGCATTAGACACCTCCAGGAGGCGTTTGGAACGGTACCCCACCTGTACCCCACCAACGGTTGACCACAGCCTTTCCCGCAGCATTAGACACCTCCAGGAGCGTTTGGAACGGTACCCACCTGTACCCCACCAACGGCGACCCTTCCGACACGTCAGGCGACCCTGCAGCCTTTCCCGCAGCATTAGACACCTCCAGGAGGCGTTTGGAACGGTACCCCACCTGTACCCCACCAACGGTACGACCCTGCAGCCTTTCCCGCAGCATTAGACACCTCCAGGGCGTTTGGAACGGTACCCCACCTGTACCCCACCAACGGCACGACCCTTCCGACACGTCGGAGCGACCCTGCAGCCTTTCCCGCAGCATTAGACACCTCCAGGAGGCGTTTGGAACGGTACCCACCTGTACCCCCAGGCACGACCCTTCCGACACGTCGGACGACCCTGCAGCCTTTCCCGCAGCATTAGACACCTCCAGGAAGCGTTTGGAACGGTACCCCACCTTACCCCGGCACGACCCTTCCGACACGTCAGACGACCCTGCAGCCTTTCCCGCAGCATTAGACACCTCCAGGAGGCGTTTGGAACGGTACCCCCTGTACCCCACCAACGGTACGACCCTGCAGCCTTTCCCGCAGCATTAGACACCTCCAGGAAGCGTTTGGAACGGTACCCACCTGTACCCCACCAACGGCACGACCCTTCCGACACGTCAGCGACCCTGCAGCCTTTCCCGCAGCATTAGACACCTCCAGGAGGCGTTTGGAACGGTACCCCACCTGTACCCCACCAACGGCACGACCCTTCCGACACGTCAGACGACCCTGCAGCCTTTCCCGCAGCATTAGACACCTCCAGGAGGCGTTTGGAACGGTACCCCACCTGTACCCCACCAGCGGTACGACCCTGCAGCCTTTCCCGCAGCATTAGACACCTCCAGGAAGCGTTTGGAACGGTACCCCACCTGTACCCCACCAACGGCACGACCCTCCGACACGTCGGAGCGACCCTGCAGCCTTTCCCGCAGCATTAGACACCTCCAGGAGGCGTTTGGAACGGTACCCCACCTGTACCCCACCAACGGCACGACCCTTCCGACACGTCAGACGACCCTGCAGCCTTTCCGCAGCATTAGACACCTCCAGGAGGCGTTTGGAACGGTACCCCACCTGTACCCCACCAACGGCACGACCCTTCCGACACGTCAGACGACCCTGCAGCCTTTCCCGCAGCATTAGACACCTCCAGGAGGCGTTTGGAACGGTACCCCACCTGTACCCCACCAACGGTACGACCCTGCAGCCTTTCCCGCAGCATTAGACACCTCCAGGAAGCGTTTGGAACGGTACCCCACCTGTACCCCACCAACGGCGACCCTTCCGACACGTCGGGCGACCCTGCAGCCTTTCCCGCAGCATTAGACACCTCCAGGAGGCGTTTGGAACGGTACCCCACCTGTACCCCACCAACGGCGACCCTTCCGACACGTCAGACGACCCTGCAGCCTTTCCCGCAGCATTAGACACCTCCAGGAGGCGTTTGGAACGGTACCCCACCTGTACCCCCACCAACGGTACGACCCTGCAGCCTTTCCCGCAGCATTAGACACCTCCAGGAGGCGTTTGGAACGGTACCCACCTGTACCCCACCAACGGTACGACCCTGCAGCCTTTCCCGCAGCATTAGACACCTCCAGGAGGCGTTTGGAACGGTACCCACCTGTACCCCACCAACGGCACGACCCTTCCGACACGTCAGAGCGACCCTGCAGCCTTTCCCGCAGCATTAGACACCTCCAGGAGGCGTTTGGAACGGTACCCCACCTGTACCCCACCAGCACGACCCTCCGACACGTGCGACCCTGCAGCCTTTCCCGCAGCATTAGACACCTCCAGGAAGCGTTTGGAACGGTACCCCACCTGTACCCCACCAACGGCGACCCTTCCGACACGTCGGAGCGACCCTGCAGCCTTTCCCGCAGCATTAGACACCTCCAGGAAGCGTTTGGAACGGTACCTGTACCCCACCAACGGCGACCCTTCCGACACGTCAGACGACCCTGCAGCCTTTCCCGCAGCATTAGACACCTCCAGGAAGCGTTTGGAACGGTACCCCACCTGTACCCACCAACGGCACGACCCTTCCGACACGTCGGACGACCCTGCAGCCTTTCCCGCAGCATTAGACACCTCCAGGAGGCGTTTGGAACGGTACCCCACCTGTACCCCACCAACGGCGACCCTTCCGACACGTCAGACGACCCTGCAGCCTTTCCCGCAGCATTAGACACCTCCAGGAGGCGTTTGGAACGGTACCCACCTGTACCCCACCAACGGTACGACCCTGCAGCCTTTCCCGCAGCATTAGACACCTCCAGGAAGCGTTTGGAACGGTACCCCACCTGTACCCCACCAACGGCACGACCCTTCCGACACGTCAGAGCGACCCTGCAGCCTTTCCCGCAGCATTAGACACCTCCAGGAGGCGTTTGGAACGGTACCCCACCTGTACCCCACCAACGGTACGACCCTTCCGACACGTCAGACGACCCTGCAGCCTTTCCGCAGCATTAGACACCTCCAGGAAGCGTTTGGAACGGTACCCCACCTGTACCCCACCAACGGTACGACCCTTCCGACACGTCAGACGACCCTGCAGCCTTTCCCGCAGCATTAGACACCTCCAGGAGGCGTTTGGAACGGTACCCACCTGTACCCCACCAACGGCACGACCCTTCCGACACGTCGGACGACCCTGCAGCCTTTCCCGCAGCATTAGACACCTCCAGGAAGCGTTTGGAACGGTACCCCACCTGTACCCCACCAACGGCACGACCCTTCCGACACGTCGGAGCGACCCTGCAGCCTTTCCCGCAGCATTAGACACCTCCAGGAGGCGTTTGGAACGGTACCCACCTGTACCCCACCAACGGTACGACCCTGCAGCCTTTCCCGCAGCATTAGACACCTCCAGGAAGCGTTTGGAACGGTACCCCACCTGTACCCCACCAACGGCGACCATCCGACACGTCAGACGACCCTGCAGCCTTTCCCGCAGCATTAGACACCTCCAGGAGCGTTTGGAACGGTACCCCACCTGTACCCCACCAACGGCGACCCTTCCGACACGTCGGAGCGACCCTGCAGCCTTTCCCGCAGCATTAGACACCTCCAGGAAGCGTTTGGAACGGTACCCCACCTGTACCCCACCAACGGCACGACCCTTCCGACACGTCAGACGACCCTGCAGCCTTTCCCGCAGCATTAGACACCTCCAGGAGGCGTTTGGAACGGTACCCCACCTGTACCCCACCAACGGTACGACCCTGCAGCCTTTCCCGCAGCATTAGACACCTCCAGGAAGCGTTTGGAACGGTACCCACCTGTACCCCACCAACGGCACGACCCTTCCGACACGTCAGACGACCCTGCAGCCTTTCCCGCAGCATTAGACACCTCCAGGAGGCGTTTGGAACGGTACCCACCTGTACCCCACCAACGGTACGACCCTGCAGCCTTTCCCGCAGCATTAGACACCTCCAGGAAGCGTTTGGAACGGTACCCCACCTGTACCCACCAACGGCACGACCCTTCCGACACGTCGGACGACCCTGCAGCCTTTCCCGCAGCATTAGACACCTCCAGGAAGCGTTTGGAACGGTACCCCACCTGTACCCCACCAACGGCGACCCTTCCGACACGTCGGACGACCCTGCAGCCTTTCCCGCAGCATTAGACACCTCCAGGAGGCGTTTGGAACGGTACCCCACCTGTACCCCACCAACGGTACGACCCTGCAGCCTTTCCCGCAGCATTAGACACCTCCAGGAGGCGTTTGGAACGGTACCCCACCTGTACCCCACCAACGGCACGACCCTTCCGACACGTCAGCGACCCTGCAGCCTTTCCCGCAGCATTAGACACCTCCAGGAGGCGTTTGGAACGGTACCCACCTGTACCCCACCAACGGCACGACCCTCCGACACGTCGGACGACCCTGCAGCCTTTCCCGCAGCATTAGACACCTCCAGGAAGCGTTTGGAACGGTACCCCACCTGTACCCCACCAACGGCACGACCCTTCCGACACGTCGGACGACCCTGCAGCCTTTCCCGCAGCATTAGACACCTCCAGGAAGCGTTTGGAACGGTACCCCACCTGTACCCACCAACGGCACGACCCTTCCGACACGTCGGACGACCCTGCAGCCTTTCCCGCAGCATTAGACACCTCCAGGAAGCGTTTGGAACGGTACCCCACCTGTACCCCACCAACGGCACGACCCTTCCGACACGTCGGACGACCCTGCAGCCTTTCCCGCAGCATTAGACACCTCCAGGAGGCGTTTGGAACGGTACCCCACCTGTACCCCACCAACGGCACGACCCTTCCGACACGTCAGGACGACCCTGCAGCCTTTCCCGCAGCATTAGACACCTCCAGGAAGCGTTTGGAACGGTACCCCACCTGTACCCCACCAACGGCGACCCTTCCGACACGTCGGACGACCCTGCAGCCTTTCCCGCAGCATTAGACACCTCCAGGAAGCGTTTGGAACGGTACCCCACCTGTACCCCACCAACGGTACGACCCTTCCGACACGTCGGACGACCCTGCAGCCTTTCCCGCAGCATTAGACACCTCCAGGAAGCGTTTGGAACGGTACCCCACCTGTACCCCACCAACGGTACGACCCTTCCGACACGTCGGAGCGACCCTGCAGCCTTTCCCGCAGCATTAGACACCTCCAGGAGGCGTTTGGAACGGTACCCCACCTGTACCCCACCAACGGCACGACCCTTCCGACACGTCAGACGACCCTGCAGCCTTTCCCGCAGCATTAGACACCTCCAGGAAGCGTTTGGAACGGTACCCCACCTGTTCCGACACGTCGGACGACCCTGCAGCCTTTCCCGCAGCATTAGACACCTCCAGGAGGCGTTTGGAACGGTACCCCACCTGTACCCCACCAACGGCACGACCCTTCCGACACGTCGGACGACCCTGCAGCCTTTCCCGCAGCATTAGACACCTCCAGGAAGCGTTTGGAACGGTACCCCACCTGTACCCCACCAACGGCACGACCCTTCCGACACGTCAGACGACCCTGCAGCCTTTCCCGCAGCATTAGACACCTCCAGGAAGCGTTTGGAACGGTACCCCACCTGTACCCCACCAACGGCACGACCCTTCCGACACGTCAGACGACCCTGCAGCCTTTCCCGCAGCATTAGACACCTCCAGGAGGCGTTTGGAACGGTACCCCACCTGTACCCCACCAACGGCACGACCCTTCCGACACGTCAGACGACCCTGCAGCCTTTCCCGCAGCATTAGACACCTCCAGGAGGCGTTTGGAACGGTACCCCACCTGTACCCCACCAACGGCGACCCTTCCGACACGTCAGACGACCCTGCAGCCTTTCCCGCAGCATTAGACACCTCCAGGAGGCGTTTGGAACGGTACCCCACCTGTACCCCACCAACGGCACGACCCTTCCGACACGTCAGACGACCCTGCAGCCTTTCCCGCAGCATTAGACACCTCCAGGAAGCGTTTGGAACGGTACCCCACCTGTACCCCACCAACGGCACGACCCTTCCGACACGTCAGGACGACCCTGCAGCCTTTCCCGCAGCATTAGACACCTCCAGGAAGCGTTTGGAACGGTACCCCACCTGTACCCCACCAACGGCACGACCCTTCCGACACGTCAGACGACCCTGCAGCCTTTCCCGCAGCATTAGACACCTCCAGGAGGCGTTTGGAACGGTACCCACCTGTACCCCACCAACGGCACGACCCTTCCGACACGTCAGACGACCCTGCAGCCTTTCCCGCAGCATTAGACACCTCCAGGAGGCGTTTGGAACGGTACCCCACCTGTACCCCACCAACGGTACGACCCTGCAGCCTTTCCCGCAGCATTAGACACCTCCAGGAAGCGTTTGGAACGGTACCCCACCTGTACCCACCAACGGCACGACCCTTCCGACACGTCAGACGACCCTGCAGCCTTTCCCGCAGCATTAGACACCTCCAGGAAGCGTTTGGAACGGTACCCCACCTGTACCCCACCAACGGTACGACCCTTCCGACACGTCGGACGACCCTGCAGCCTTTCCCGCAGCATTAGACACCTCCAGGAAGCGTTTGGAACGGTACCCCACCTGTACCCCACCAACGGTACGACCCTTCCGACACGTCAGACGACCCTGCAGCCTTTCCCGCAGCATTAGACACCTCCAGGAGGCGTTTGGAACGGTACCCCACCTGTACCCCACCAACGGCACGACCCTTCCGACACGTCAGACGACCCTGCAGCCTTTCCCGCAGCATTAGACACCTCCAGGAAGCGTTTGGAACGGTACCCCACCTGTACCCCACCAACGGCACGACCCTTCCGACACGTCGGACGACCCTGCAGCCTTTCCCGCAGCATTAGACACCTCCAGGAGGCGTTTGGAACGGTACCCACCTGTACCCCACCAACGGTACGACCCTGCAGCCTTTCCCGCAGCATTAGACACCTCCAGGAAGCGTTTGGAACGGTACCCCACCTGTACCCACCAACGGCACGACCCTCCGACACGTCAGACGACCCTGCAGCCTTTCCCGCAGCATTAGACACCTCCAGGAAGCGTTTGGAACGGTACCCACCTGTACCCCACCAACGGCACGACCCTTCCGACACGTCAGACGACCCTGCAGCCTTTCCCGCAGCATTAGACACCTCCAGGAAGCGTTTGGAACGGTACCCCACCTGTACCCCACCAACGGCACGACCCTTCCGACACGTCAGACGACCCTGCAGCCTTTCCCGCAGCATTAGACACCTCCAGGAGGCGTTTGGAACGGTACCCACCTGTACCCCACCAACGGTACGACCCTGCAGCCTTTCCCGCAGCATTAGACACCTCCAGGAAGCGTTTGGAACGGTACCCCACCTGTACCCCACCAACGGCACGACCCTTCCGACACGTCAGACGACCCTGCAGCCTTTCCCGCAGCATTAGACACCTCCAGGAGGCGTTTGGAACGGTACCCACCTGTACCCCACCAACGGTACGACCCTGCAGCCTTTCCCGCAGCATTAGACACCTCCAGGAAGCGTTTGGAACGGTACCCCACCTGTACCCCACCAACGGCACGACCCTTCCGACACGTCGGAGCGACCCTGCAGCCTTTCCCGCAGCATTAGACACCTCCAGGAGGCGTTTGGAACGGTACCCCACCTGTACCCCACCAACGGTACGACCCTGCAGCCTTTCCCGCAGCATTAGACACCTCCAGGAAGCGTTTGGAACGGTACCCCACCTGTACCCCACCAACGGCACGACCCTTCCGACACGTCGGAGCGACCCTGCAGCCTTTCCCGCAGCATTAGACACCTCCAGGAGGCGTTTGGAACGGTACCCCCTGTACCCCACCAACGGCACGACCCTTCCGACACGTCAGACGACCCTGCAGCCTTTCCCGCAGCATTAGACACCTCCAGGAGGCGTTTGGAACGGTACCCCACCTGTACCCCACCAACGGTACGACCCTGCAGCCTTTCCCGCAGCATTAGACACCTCCAGGAAGCGTTTGGAACGGTACCCCACCTGTACCCCACCAACGGCACGACCCTTCCGACACGTCAGACGACCCTGCAGCCTTTCCCGCAGCATTAGACACCTCCAGGAGGCGTTTGGAACGGTACCCCACCTGTACCCCACCAACGGTACGACCCTGCAGCCTTTCCCGCAGCATTAGACACCTCCAGGAAGCGTTTGGAACGGTACCCCACCTGTACCCCACCAACGGCACGACCCTTCCGACACGTCAGACGACCCTGCAGCCTTTCCCGCAGCATTAGACACCTCCAGGAGGCGTTTGGAACGGTACCCCACCTGTACCCCACCAACGGTACGACCCTGCAGCCTTTCCCGCAGCATTAGACACCTCCAGGAGGCGTTTGGAACGGTACCCCACCTGTACCCCACCAACGGTACGACCCTGCAGCCTTTCCCGCAGCATTAGACACCTCCAGGAGGCGTTTGGAACGGTACCCCACCTGTACCCCACCAACGGTACGACCCTGCAGCCTTTCCCGCAGCATTAGACACCTCCAGGAAGCGTTTGGAACGGTACCCCACCTGTACCCCACCAACGGTACGACCCTTCCGACACGTCGGAGCGACCCTGCAGCCTTTCCCGCAGCATTAGACACCTCCAGGAGGCGTTTGGAACGGTACCCCACCTGTACCCCACCAACGCTACGACCCTGCAGCCTTTCCCGCAGCATTAGACACCTCCAGGAGGCGTTTGGAACGGTACCCCACCTGTACCCCACCAACGGTACGACCCTGCAGCCTTTCCCGCAGCATTAGACACCTCCAGGAGGCGTTTGGAACGGTACCCACCTGTACCCCACCAACGGCACGACCCTTCCGACACGTCAGACGACCCTGCAGCCTTTCCCGCAGCATTAGACACCTCCAGGAGGCGTTTGGAACGGTACCCCACCTGTACCCCACCAACGGTACGACCCTGCAGCCTTTCCCGCAGCATTAGACACCTCCAGGAAGCGTTTGGAACGGTACCCCACCTGTACCCCACCAACGGTACGACCCTTCCGACACGTCAGGCGACCCTGCAGCCTTTCCCGCAGCATTAGACACCTCCAGGAAGCGTTTGGAACGGTACCCCACCTGTACCCCACCAACGGCACGACCCTTCCGACACGTCGGACGACCCTGCAGCCTTTCCCGCAGCATTAGACACCTCCAGGAGGCGTTTGGAACGGTACCCCACCTGTACCCCACCAACGGTACGACCCTGCAGCCTTTCCCGCAGCATTAGACACCTCCAGGAGGCGTTTGGAACGGTACCCCACCTGTACCCCACCAACGGTACGACCCTGCAGCCTTTCCCGCAGCATTAGACACCTCCAGGAGGCGTTTGGAACGGTACCCACCTGTACCCCACCAACGGCACGACCCTTCCGACACGTCGGAGCGACCCTGCAGCCTTTCCCGCAGCATTAGACACCTCCAGGAGGCGTTTGGAACGGTACCCCACCTGTACCCCACCAACGGTACGACCCTGCAGCCTTTCCCGCAGCATTAGACACCTCCAGGAGGCGTTTGGAACGGTACCCACCTGTACCCCACCAACGGCACGACCCTTCCGACACGTCGGACGACCCTGCAGCCTTTCCGCAGCATTAGACACCTCCAGGAGGCGTTTGGAACGGTACCCACCTGTACCCCACCAACGGCACGACCCTTCCGACACGTCAGACGACCCTGCAGCCTTTCCCGCAGCATTAGACACCTCCAGGAGGCGTTTGGAACGGTACCCCACCTGTACCCCACCAACGGCACGACCCTTCCGACACGTCGGACGACCCTGCAGCCTTTCCCGCAGCATTAGACACCTCCAGGAGGCGTTTGGAACGGTACCCCACCTGTACCCCACCAACGGTACGACCCTGCAGCCTTTCCCGCAGCATTAGACACCTCCAGGAAGCGTTTGGAACGGTACCCCACCTGTACCCCACCAACGGCACGACCCTTCCGACACGTCAGACGACCCTGCAGCCTTTCCCGCAGCATTAGACACCTCCAGGAGGCGTTTGGAACGGTACCCCCTGTACCCCACCAACGGCACGACCCTTCCGACACGTCGGACGACCCTGCAGCCTTTCCCGCAGCATTAGACACCTCCAGGAGGCGTTTGGAACGGTACCCACCTGTACCCCACCAACGGTACGACCCTGCAGCCTTTCCCGCAGCATTAGACACCTCCAGGAAGCGTTTGGAACGGTACCCCACCTGTACCCCACCAACGGCACGACCCATCCGACACGTCGGAGCGACCCTGCAGCCTTTCCCGCAGCATTAGACACCTCCAGGAGGCGTTTGGAACGGTACCCCACCTGTACCCCACCAACGGCACGACCCTTCCGACACGTCAGACGACCCTGCAGCCTTTCCCGCAGCATTAGACACCTCCAGGAGGCGTTTGGAACGGTACCCCACCTGTACCCCACCAACGGCACGACCCTTCCGACACGTCGGAGCGACCCTGCAGCCTTTCCCGCAGCATTAGACACCTCCAGGAGGCGTTTGGAACGGTACCCACCTGTACCCCACCAACGGTACGACCCTGCAGCCTTTCCCGCAGCATTAGACACCTCCAGGAAGCGTTTGGAACGGTACCCCACCTGTACCCCACCAACGGCACGACCCTTCCGACACGTCGGACGACCCTGCAGCCTTTCCCGCAGCATTAGACACCTCCAGGAGGCGTTTGGAACGGTACCCACCTGTACCCCACCAACGGCACGACCCTTCCGACACGTCGGACGACCCTGCAGCCTTTCCCGCAGCATTAGACACCTCCAGGAGGCGTTTGGAACGGTACCCCACCTGTACCCCACCAACGGTACGACCCTGCAGCCTTTCCCGCAGCATTAGACACCTCCAGGAGGCGTTTGGAACGGTACCCCACCTGTACCCCACCAACGGTACGACCCTGCAGCCTTTCCCGCAGCATTAGACACCTCCAGGAGGCGTTTGGAACGGTACCCCACCTGTACCCCACCAACGGCACGACCCTTCCGACACGTCGGACGACCCTGCAGCCTTTCCCGCAGCATTAGACACCTCCAGGAGGCGTTTGGAACGGTACCCCACCTGTACCCCACCAACGGCACGACCCATCCGTCGGAGCGACCCTGCAGCCTTTCCCGCAGCATTAGACACCTCCAGGAAGCGTTTGGAACGGTACCCCACCTGTACCCCACCAACGGTACGACCCTTCCGACACGTCAGACGACCCTGCAGCCTTTCCCGCAGCATTAGACACCTCCAGGAAGCGTTTGGAACGGTACCCCACCTGTACCCCACCAACGGCACGACCCATCCGACACGTCGGAGCGACCCTGCAGCCTTTCCCGCAGCATTAGACACCTCCAGGAAGCGTTTGGAACGGTACCCCACCTGTACCCACCAACGGCACGACCCTTCCGACACGTCAGACGACCCTGCAGCCTTTCCCGCAGCATTAGACACCTCCAGGAGGCGTTTGGAACGGTACCCACCTGTACCCCACCAACGGCACGACCCTTCCGACACGTCGGAGCGACCCTGCAGCCTTTCCCGCAGCATTAGACACCTCCAGGAGGCGTTTGGAACGGTACCCCACCTGTACCCCACCAACGGTACGACCCTGCAGCCTTTCCCGCAGCATTAGACACCTCCAGGAAGCGTTTGGAACGGTACCCCACCTGTACCCCACCAACGGCACGACCTTCCGACACGTCAGACGACCCTGCAGCCTTTCCCGCAGCATTAGACACCTCCAGGAAGCGTTTGGAACGGTACCCCACCTGTACCCCACCAACGGTACGACCCTTCCGACACGTCGGAGCGACCCTGCAGCCTTTCCCGCAGCATTAGACACCTCCAGGAGGCGTTTGGAACGGTACCCCACCTGTACCCCACCAACGGTACGACCCTGCAGCCTTTCCCGCAGCATTAGACACCTCCAGGAGGCGTTTGGAACGGTACCCCACCTGTACCCCACCAACGGTACGACCCTGCAGCCTTTCCCGCAGCATTAGACACCTCCAGGAGGCGTTTGGAACGGTACCCACCTGTACCCCACCAACGGCACGACCCTTCCGACACGTCGGACGACCCTGCAGCCTTTCCCGCAGCATTAGACACCTCCAGGAGGCGTTTGGAACGGTACCCCACCTGTACCCCACCAACGGCACGACCCATCCGACACGTCGGACGACCCTGCAGCCTTTCCCGCAGCATTAGACACCTCCAGGAAGCGTTTGGAACGGTACCCCACCTGTACCCCACCAACGGTACGACCCTTCCGACACGTCAGACGACCCTGCAGCCTTTCCCGCAGCATTAGACACCTCCAGGAAGCGTTTGGAACGGTACCCCACCTGTACCCCACCAACGGCACGACCCATCCGACACGTCAGACGACCCTGCAGCCTTTCCCGCAGCATTAGACACCTCCAGGAAGCGTTTGGAACGGTACCCCACCTGTACCCCACCAACGGCACGACCCTTCCGACACGTCGGACGACCCTGCAGCCTTTCCCGCAGCATTAGACACCTCCAGGAGGCGTTTGGAACGGTACCCCACCTGTACCCCACCAACGGCACGACCCTTCCGACACGTCAGACGACCCTGCAGCCTTTCCCGCAGCATTAGACACCTCCAGGAGGCGTTTGGAACGGTACCCACCTGTACCCCACCAACGGTACGACCCTGCAGCCTTTCCCGCAGCATTAGACACCTCCAGGAAGCGTTTGGAACGGTACCCCACCTGTACCCCACCAACGGCACGACCCTTCCGACACGTCGGAGCGACCCTGCAGCCTTTCCCGCAGCATTAGACACCTCCAGGAAGCGTTTGGAACGGTACCCCACCTGTACCCCACCAACGGAACGACCCTTCCGACACGTCAGACGACCCTGCAGCCTTTCCCGCAGCATTAGACACCTCCAGGAAGCGTTTGGAACGGTACCCCACCTGTACCCACCAACGGTACGACCCTTCCGACACGTCGGAGCGACCCTGCAGCCTTTCCCGCAGCATTAGACACCTCCAGGAGGCGTTTGGAACGGTACCCACCTGTACCCCACCAACGGCACGACCCTTCCGACACGTCGGACGACCCTGCAGCCTTTCCCGCAGCATTAGACACCTCCAGGAAGCGTTTGGAACGGTACCCCACCTGTACCCCACCAACGGCACGACCCTTCCGACACGTCGGAGCGACCCTGCAGCCTTTCCCGCAGCATTAGACACCTCCAGGAGGCGTTTGGAACGGTACCCACCTGTACCCCACCAACGGTACGACCCTGCAGCCTTTCCCGCAGCATTAGACACCTCCAGGAAGCGTTTGGAACGGTACCCCACCTGTACCCCACCAACGGCACGACCATCCGACACGTCGGAGCGACCCTGCAGCCTTTCCCGCAGCATTAGAGACCTCCAGGAAGCGTTTGGAACGGTACCCCACCTGTACCCCACCAACGGCACGACCCTTCCGACACGTCGGACGACCCTGCAGCCTTTCCGCAGCATTAGACACCTCCAGGAAGCGTTTGGAACGGTACCCCACCTGTACCCCACCAACGGCACGACCCTTCCGACACGTCAGACGACCCTGCAGCCTTTCCCGCAGCATTAGACACCTCCAGGAGGCGTTTGGAACGGTACCCCACCTGTACCCCACCAACGGTACGACCCTGCAGCCTTTCCCGCAGCATTAGACACCTCCAGGAGGCGTTTGGAACGGTACCCCACCTGTACCCCACCAACGGCACGACCCTTCCGACACGTCAGACGACCCTGCAGCCTTTCCGCAGCATTAGACACCTCCAGGAGGCGTTTGGAACGGTACCCCACCTGTACCCCACCAACGGTACGACCCTGCAGCCTTTCCCAGCATTAGACACCTCCAGGAAGCGTTTGGAACGGTACCCCACCTGTACCCCACCAACGGCACGACCCTTCCGACACGTCGGAGCGACCCTGCAGCCTTTCCCGCAGCATTAGACACCTCCAGGAAGCGTTTGGAACGGTACCCCACCTGTACCCCACCAACGGCACGACCCTTCCGACACGTCGGAGCGACCCTGCAGCCTTTCCCGCAGCATTAGACACCTCCAGGAGGCGTTTGGAACGGTACCCCACCTGTACCCCACCAACGGTACGACCCTGCAGCCTTTCCCGCAGCATTAGACACCTCCAGGAGGCGTTTGGAACGGTACCCACCTGTACCCCACCAACGGCACGACCCTTCCGACACGTCGGAGCGACCCTGCAGCCTTTCCGCAGCATTAGACACCTCCAGGAGGCGTTTGGAACGGTACCCACCTGTACCCCACCAACGGCACGACCATCCGACACGTCGGGCGACCCTGCAGCCTTTCCCGCAGCATTAGACACCTCCAGGAAGCGTTTGGAACGGTACCCCACCTGTACCCCACCAACGGTACGACCCTTCCGACACGTCGGACGACCCTGCAGCCTTTCCCGCAGCATTAGACACCTCCAGGAAGCGTTTGGAACGGTACCCCACCTGTACCCCACCAACGGCACGACCATCCGACACGTCAGACGACCCTGCAGCCTTTCCCGCAGCATTAGACACCTCCAGGAAGCGTTTGGAACGGTACCCCACCTGTACCCCACCAACGGCACGACCCTTCCGACACGTCGGAGCGACCCTGCAGCCTTTCCCGCAGCATTAGACACCTCCAGGAGGCGTTTGGAACGGTACCCCACCTGTACCCCACCAACGGCACGACCCTTCCGACACGTCGGACGACCCTGCAGCCTTTCCCGCAGCATTAGACACCTCCAGGAAGCGTTTGGAACGGTACCCCACCTGTACCCCACCAACGACCCATCCGACACGTCGGAGCGACCCTGCAGCCTTTCCGCAGCATTAGACACCTCCAGGAAGCGTTTGGAACGGTACCCCACCTGTACCCCACCAACGGTACGACCCTTCCGACACGTCGGAGCGACCCTGCAGCCTTTCCCGCAGCATTAGACACCTCCAGGAAGCGTTTGGAACGGTACCCACCTGTACCCCACCAACGGCACGACCCTTCCGACACGTCGGACGACCCTGCAGCCTTTCCCGCAGCATTAGACACCTCCAGGAAGCGTTTGGAACGGTACCCACCTGTACCCCACCAACGGCGACCCTTCCGACACGTCGGAGCGACCCTGCAGCCTTTCCCGCAGCATTAGACACCTCCAGGAGGCGTTTGGAACGGTACCCACCTGTACCCCACCAACGGCACGACCCTTCCGACACGTCGGAGCGACCCTGCAGCCTTTCCCGCAGCATTAGACACCTCCAGGAAGCGTTTGGAACGGTACCCCACCTGTACCCACCAACGGCACGACCCATCCGACACGTCGGAGCGACCCTGCAGCCTTTCCCGCAGCATTAGACACCTCCAGGAAGCGTTTGGAACGGTACCCCACCTGTACCCCACCAACGGTACGACCCTTCCGACACGTCGGACGACCCTGCAGCCTTTCCCGCAGCATTAGACACCTCCAGGAAGCGTTTGGAACGGTACCCCACCTGTACCCACCAACGGTACGACCCTTCCGACACGTCGGAGCGACCCTGCAGCCTTTCCCGCAGCATTAGACACCTCCAGGAGGCGTTTGGAACGGTACCCCACCTGTACCCCACCAACGGCACGACCCTTCCGACACGTCGGAGCGACCCTGCAGCCTTTCGCAGCATTAGACACCTCCAGGAAGCGTTTGGAACGGTACCCACCTGTACCCCACCAACGGCACGACCCTTCCGACACGTCGGAGCGACCCTGCAGCCTTTCCCGCAGCATTAGACACCTCCAGGAGGCGTTTGGAACGGTACCCACCTGTACCCCACCAACGGCACGACCCTTCCGACACGTCGGACGACCCTGCAGCCTTTCCCGCAGCATTAGACACCTCCAGGAAGCGTTTGGAACGGTACCCCACCTGTACCCCACCAACGGCACGACCCATCCGACACGTCGGAGCGACCCTGCAGCCTTTCCCGCAGCATTAGACACCTCCAGGAAGCGTTTGGAACGGTACCCCACCTGTACCCCACCAACGGTACGACCCTTCCGACACGTCGGAGCGACCCTGCAGCCTTTCCGCAGCATTAGACACCTCCAGGAAGCGTTTGGAACGGTACCCCACCTGTACCCCACCAACGGTACGACCCTTCCGACACGTCGGAGCGACCCTGCAGCCTTTCCCGCAGCATTAGACACCTCCAGGAGGCGTTTGGAACGGTACCCCACCTGTACCCCACCAACGGCACGACCCTTCCGACACGTCGGAGCGACCCTGCAGCCTTCCCGCAGCATTAGACACCTCCAGGAGGCGTTTGGAACGGTACCCACCTGTACCCCACCAACGGCACGACCCTTCCGACACGTCAGACGACCCTGCAGCCTTTCCCGCAGCATTAGACACCTCCAGGAAGCGTTTGGAACGGTACCCCACCTGTACCCCACCAACGGCACGACCCATCCGACACGTCGGAGCGACCCTGCAGCCTTTCCCGCAGCATTAGACACCTCCAGGAAGCGTTTGGAACGGTACCCCACCTGTACCCCACCAACGGTACGACCCTTCCGACACGTCGGAGCGACCCTGCAGCCTTTCCCGCAGCATTAGACACCTCCAGGAAGCGTTTGGAACGGTACCCCACCTGTACCCCACCAACGGTACGACCCTTCCGACACGTCGGAGCGACCCTGCAGCCTTTCCCGCAGCATTAGACACCTCCAGGAGGCGTTTGGAACGGTACCCCACCTGTACCCCACCAACGGCACGACCCTTCCGACACGTCGGAGCGACCCTGCAGCCTTTCCCGCAGCATTAGACACCTCCAGGAAGCGTTTGGAACGGTACCCCACCTGTACCCCACCAACGGCACGACCCTTCCGACACGTCGGAGCGACCCTGCAGCCTTTCCGCAGCATTAGACACCTCCAGGAGGCGTTTGGAACGGTACCCCACCTGTACCCCACCAACGGTACGACCCTGCAGCCTTTCCCGCAGCATTAGACACCTCCAGGAGGCGTTTGGAACGGTACCCCACCTGTACCCCACCAACGGTACGACCCTGCAGCCTTTCCCGCAGCATTAGACACCTCCAGGAGGCGTTTGGAACGGTACCCCACCTGTACCCCACCAACGGCACGACCCTTCCGACACGTCGGAGCGACCCTGCAGCCTTTCCCGCAGCATTAGACACCTCCAGGAGGCGTTTGGAACGGTACCCCACCTGTACCCCACCAACGGCACGACCCTTCCGACACGTCGGAGCGACCCTGCAGCCTTTCCCGCAGCATTAGACACCTCCAGGAGGCGTTTGGAACGGTACCCCACCTGTACCCCACCAACGGCACGACCCTTCCGACACGTCGGAGCGACCCTGCAGCCTTTCCCGCAGCATTAGACACCTCCAGGAGGCGTTTGGAACGGTACCCCACCTGTACCCCACCAACGGTACGACCCTGCAGCCTTTCCCGCAGCATTAGACACCTCCAGGAAGCGTTTGGAACGGTACCCCACCTGTACCCCACCAACGGCACGACCCATCCGACACGTCGGAGCGACCCTGCAGCCTTTCCCGCAGCATTAGAGACCTCCAGGAAGCGTTTGGAACGGTACCCCACCTGTACCCCACCAACGGTACGACCCTTCCGACACGTCGGAGCGACCCTGCAGCCTTTCCCGCAGCATTAGACACCTCCAGGAGGCGTTTGGAACGGTACCCCACCTGTACCCCACCAACGGCACGACCCTTCCGACACGTCGGAGCGACCCTGCAGCCTTTCCCGCAGCATTAGACACCTCCAGGAAGCGTTTGGAACGGTACCCCACCTGTACCCCACCAACGGCACGACCCTTCCGACACGTCGGAGCGACCCTGCAGCCTTTCCCGCAGCATTAGACACCTCCAGGAGGCGTTTGGAACGGTACCCCACCTGTACCCCACCAACGGTACGACCCTGCAGCCTTTCCCGCAGCATTAGACACCTCCAGGAGGCGTTTGGAACGGTACCCCACCTGTACCCCACCAACGGCACGACCCTTCCGACACGTCGGAGCGACCCTGCAGCCTTTCCCGCAGCATTAGACACCTCCAGGAGGCGTTTGGAACGGTACCCCACCTGTACCCCACCAACGGCACGACCCTTCCGACACGTCGGAGCGACCCTGCAGCCTTTCCCGCAGCATTAGACACCTCCAGGAAGCGTTTGGAACGGTACCCCACCTGTACCCCACCAACGGCACGACCCATCCGACACGTCGGAGCGACCCTGCAGCCTTTCCCGCAGCATTAGAGACCTCCAGGGGGCGTTTGTTGATTTGATTTTGGGCGTTTTTGTGTGTCATTGTGTGGCTGAGTGTTTGAGCTAGCACTTTGGCGCAGAGGAAGCGTGTTGGGCTCATAACCCAAAGGTCGTTGGATCGAGACCAACAAGTGCTATCTTTTGTCCGCGCACGTGTTGTGCTCGCCACATCGCTTTTTGTCGCTTCTGGCGCGCTCTGGTGGTTCGCCACGTCTGTGTGGCGCGCGTACAGCCTTTTGGCGCTCTGGTAGTGCGTCGGACAGCCGCACGGCCCGCGCAAACTCGTGCGTCGTGGTCTCTGGATCGAATCCCGCCTCGGTCGAATAGCCGAAACGTCTGACGCCCCAGGACGGCGTAGTGGTGGCGTGGGGCGATTATGTTGCATTCGATGGCGTGTGTGGTGGCTGTACGGGTGGTGGTTCTGTCCTGAAGTAGCGACAGGCGTCTGAAACACGACACGCACGTTCGGGGACCTGTAGGCAGGCACAGATAGAGAGTGGCATTTCTAGCGTTTGAAAGAGTCATGAGAGACGTGGATTATCGATGTGGGATGAGCGCGCGCGAGCGGTTGCGGCTGTGTGTGGTTGATTTGATTTTGGGCGTTTTTGTGTGTCATTGTGTGGCTGAGTGTTTGAGCTAGCACTTTGGCGCAGAGGAAGCGTGTTGGGCTCATAACCCAAAGGTCGTTGGATCGAGACCAACAAGTGCTATCTTTGTCCGCGCACGTGTTGTGCTCGCCACATCGCTTTTGTCGCTTCTGGCGCGCTCTGGTGGTTCGCCACGTCTGTGTGGCGCGCGTACAGCCTTTGGCGCTCTGGTAGTGCGTCGGACAGCCGCACGGCCCGCGCAAACTCGTGCGTCGTGGTCTCTGGATCGAATCCCGCCTCGGTCGAATAGCCGAAACGTCTGACGCCCCAGGACGGCGTAGTGGTGGCGTGGGGCGATTATGTTGCATTCGATGGCGTGTGTGGTGGCTGTACGGGTGGTGGTTCTGTCCTGAAGTAGCGACAGGCGTCTGAAACACGACACGCACGTTCGGGGACCTGTAGGCAGGCACAGATAGAGAGTGGCATTTCTAGCGTTTGAAAGAGTCATGAGAGACGTGGATTATCGATGTGGGATGAGCGCGCGCGAGCGGTTGCGGCTGTGTGTGGTTGATTTGATTTTGGGCGTTTTTGTGTGTCATTGTGTGGCTGAGTGTTTGAGCTAGCACTTTGGCGCAGAGGAAGCGTGTTGGGCTCATAACCCAAAGGTCGTTGGATCGAGACCAACAAGTGCTATCTTTTGTCCGCGCACGTGTTGTGCTCGCCACATCGCTTTTTGTCGCTTCTGGCGCGCTCTGGTGGTTCGCCACGTCTGTGTGGCGCGCGTACAGCCTTTTGGCGCTCTGGTAGTGCGTCGGACAGCCGCACGGCCCGCGCAAACTCGTGCGTCGTGGTCTCTGGATCGAATCCCGCCTCGGTCGAATAGCCGAAACGTCTGACGCCCCAGGACGGCGTAGTGGTGGCGTGGGGCGATTATGTTGCATTCGATGGCGTGTGTGGTGGCTGTACGGGTGGTGGTTCTGTCCTGAAGTAGCGACAGGCGTCTGAAACACGACACGCACGTTCGGGGACCTGTAGGCAGGCACAGATAGAGAGTGGCATTTCTAGCGTTTGAAAGAGTCATGAGAGACGTGGATTATCGATGTGGGATGAGCGCGCGCGAGCGGTTGCGGCTGTGTGTGGTTGATTTGATTTTGGGCGTTTTTGTGTGTCATTGTGTGGCTGAGTGTTTGAGCTAGCACTTTGGCGCAGAGGAAGCGTGTTGGGCTCATAACCCAAAGGTCGTTGGATCGAGACCAACAAGTGCTATCTTTTGTCCGCGCACGTGTTGTGCTCGCCACATCGCTTTTTGTCGCTTCTGGCGCGCTCTGGTGGTTCGCCACGTCTGTGTGGCGCGCGTACAGCCTTTTGGCGCTCTGGTAGTGCGTCGGACAGCCGCACGGCCCGCGCAAACTCGTGCGTCGTGGTCTCTGGATCGAATCCCGCCTCGGTCGAATAGCCGAAACGTCTGACGCCCCAGGACGGCGTAGTGGTGGCGTGGGGCGATTATGTTGCATTCGATGGCGTGTGTGGTGGCTGTACGGGTGGTGGTTCTGTCCTGAAGTAGCGACAGGCGTCTGAAACACGACACGCACGTTCGGGGACCTGTAGGCAGGCACAGATAGAGAGTGGCATTTCTAGCGTTTGAAAGAGTCATGAGAGACGTGGATTATCGATGTGGGATGAGCGCGCGCGAGCGGTTGCGGCTGTGTGTGGTTGATTTGATTTTGGGCGTTTTGTGTGTCATTGTGTGGCTGAGTGTTTGAGCTAGCACTTTGGCGCAGAGGAAGCGTGTTGGGCTCATAACCCAAAGGTCGTTGGATCGAGACCAACAAGTGCTATCTTTGTCCGCGCACGTGTTGTGCTCGCCACATCGCTTTTGTCGCTTCTGGCGCGCTCTGGTGGTTCGCCACGTCTGTGTGGCGCGCGTACAGCCTTTGGCGCTCTGGTAGTGCGTCGGACAGCCGCACGGCCCGCGCAAACTCGTGCGTCGTGGTCTCTGGATCGAATCCCGCCTCGGTCGAATAGCCGAAACGTCTGACGCCCCAGGACGGCGTAGTGGTGGCGTGGGGCGATTATGTTGCATTCGATGGCGTGTGTGGTGGCTGTACGGGTGGTGGTTCTGTCCTGAAGTAGCGACAGGCGTCTGAAACACGACACGCACGTTCGGGGACCTGTAGGCAGGCACAGATAGAGAGTGGCATTTCTAGCGTTTGAAAGAGTCATGAGAGACGTGGATTATCGATGTGGGATGAGCGCGCGCGAGCGGTTGCGGCTGTGTGTGGTTGATTTGATTTTGGGCGTTTTTGTGTGTCATTGTGTGGCTGAGTGTTTGAGCTAGCACTTTGGCGCAGAGGAAGCGTGTTGGGCTCATAACCCAAAGGTCGTTGGATCGAGACCAACAAGTGCTATCTTTTGTCCGCGCACGTGTTGTGCTCGCCACATCGCTTTTTGTCGCTTCTGGCGCGCTCTGGTGGTTCGCCACGTCTGTGTGGCGCGCGTACAGCCTTTGGCGCTCTGGTAGTGCGTCGGACAGCCGCACGGCCCGCGCAAACTCGTGCGTCGTGGTCTCTGGATCGAATCCCGCCTCGGTCGAATAGCCGAACGTCTGACGCCCCAGGACGGCGTAGTGGTGGCGTGGGGCGATTATGTTGCATTCGATGGCGTGTGTGGTGGCTGTACGGGTGGTGGTTCTGTCCTGAAGTAGCGACAGGCGTCTGAAACACGACACGCACGTTACCGTGCAACAGTAGAGAGGGCATCGATGTGGGATGAGCGCGGCGATCGGATGTGTGTGGTTGATTTGATTTTGGGCGTTTTTGTGTGTTGTGGCTGAGTGTTTGAGCTAGCACTTTGGCGCAGAGGAAGCGTGTTGGGCTCATAACCCAAAGGTCGTTGGATCGAGACCAACAAGTGCTATCTTTGTCCGCGCACGTGTTGTGCTCGCCACATCGCTTTTGTCGCTTCTGGCGCGCTCTGGTGGTTCGCCACGTCTGTGTGGCGCGCGTTTTGGCGCTCTGGTAGTGCGTCGGACAGCCGCACGGCCCGCGCAAACTCGTGCGTCGTGGTCTCTGGATCGAATCCCGCCTCGGTCGAATAGCCGAAACGTCTGACGCCCCAGGACGGCGTAGTGGTGGCGTGGGGCGATTATGTTGCATTCGATGGCGTGTGTGGTGGCTGTACGGGTGGTGGTTCTGTCCTGAAGTAGCGACAGGCGTCTGAAACACGACACGCACGTTCGGGGACCTGTAGGCAGGCACAGATAGAGAGTGGCATTTCTAGCGTTTGAAAGAGTCATGAGAGACGTGGATTATCGATGTGGGATGAGCGCGCGCGAGCGGTTGCGGCTGTGTGTGGTTGATTTGATTTTGGGCGTTTTTGTGTGTCATTGTGTGGCTGAGTGTTTGAGCTAGCACTTTGGCGCAGAGGAAGCGTGTTGGGCTCATAACCCAAAGGTCGTTGGATCGAGACCAACAAGTGCTATCTTTTGTCCGCGCACGTGTTGTGCTCGCCACATCGCTTTTTGTCGCTTCTGGCGCGCTCTGGTGGTTCGCCACGTCTGTGTGGCGCGCGTACAGCCTTTTGGCGCTCTGGTAGTGCGTCGGACAGCCGCACGGCCCGCGCAAACTCGTGCGTCGTGGTCTCTGGATCGAATCCCGCCTCGGTCGAATAGCCGAAACGTCTGACGCCCCAGGACGGCGTAGTGGTGGCGTGGGGCGATTATGTTGCATTCGATGGCGTGTGTGGTGGCTGTACGGGTGGTGGTTCTGTCCTGAAGTAGCGACAGGCGTCTGAAACACGACACGCACGTTCGGGGACCTGTAGGCAGGCACAGATAGAGAGTGGCATTTCTAGCGTTTGAAAGAGTCATGAGAGACGTGGATTATCGATGTGGGATGAGCGCGCGAGCGGTTGCGGCTGTGTGTGGTTGATTTGATTTTGGGCGTTTTTGTGTGTCATTGTGTGGCTGAGTGTTTGAGCTAGCACTTTGGCGCAGAGGAAGCGTGTTGGGCTCATAACCCAAAGGTCGTTGGATCGAGACCAACAAGTGCTATCTTTGTCCGCGCACGTGTTGTGCTCGCCACATCGCTTTTGTCGCTTCTGGCGCGCTCTGGTGGTTCGCCACGTCTGTGTGGCGCGCGTACAGCCTTTGGCGCTCTGGTAGTGCGTCGGACAGCCGCACGGCCCGCGCAAACTCGTGCGTCGTGGTCTCTGGATCGAATCCCGCCTCGGTCGAATAGCCGAACGTCTGACGCCCCAGGACGGCGTAGTGGTGGCGTGGGGCGATTATGTTGCATTCGATGGCGTGTGTGGTGGCTGTACGGGTGGTGGTTCTGTCCTGAAGTAGCGACAGGCGTCTGAAACACGACACGCACGTTCGGGGACCTGTAGGCAGGCACAGATAGAGAGTGGCATTTCTAGCGTTTGAAAGAGTCATGAGAGACGTGGATTATCGATGTGGGATGAGCGCGCGAGCGGTTGCGGCTGTGTGTGGTTGATTTGATTTTGGGCGTTTTTGTGTGTCATTGTGTGGCTGAGTGTTTGAGCTAGCACTTTGGCGCAGAGGAAGCGTGTTGGGCTCATAACCCAAAGGTCGTTGGATCGAGACCAACAAGTGCTATCTTTGTCCGCGCACGTGTTGTGCTCGCCACATCGCTTTTGTCGCTTCTGGCGCGCTCTGGTGGTTCGCCACGTCTGTGTGGCGCGCGTACAGCCTTTGGCGCTCTGGTAGTGCGTCGGACAGCCGCACGGCCCGCGCAAACTCGTGCGTCGTGGTCTCTGGATCGAATCCCGCCTCGGTCGAATAGCCGAAACGTCTGACGCCCCAGGACGGCGTAGTGGTGGCGTGGGGCGATTATGTTGCATTCGATGGCGTGTGTGGTGGCTGTACGGGTGGTGGTTCTGTCCTGAAGTAGCGACAGGCGTCTGAAACACGACACGCACGTTCGGGGACCTGTAGGCAGGCACAGATAGAGAGTGGCATTTCTAGCGTTTGAAAGAGTCATGAGAGACGTGGATTATCGATGTGGGATGAGCGCGCGCGAGCGGTTGCGGCTGTGTGTGGTTGATTTGATTTTGGGCGTTTTGTGTGTCATTGTGTGGCTGAGTGTTTGAGCTAGCACTTTGGCGCAGAGGAAGCGTGTTGGGCTCATAACCCAAAGGTCGTTGGATCGAGACCAACAAGTGCTATCTTTGTCCGCGCACGTGTTGTGCTCGCCACATCGCTTTTGTCGCTTCTGGCGCGCTCTGGTGGTTCGCCACGTCTGTGTGGCGCGCGTACAGCCTTTTGGCGCTCTGGTAGTGCGTCGGACAGCCGCACGGCCCGCGCAAACTCGTGCGTCGTGGTCTCTGGATCGAATCCCGCCTCGGTCGAATAGCCGAACGTCTGACGCCCCAGGACGGCGTAGTGGTGGCGTGGGGCGATTATGTTGCATTCGATGGCGTGTGTGGTGGCTGTACGGGTGGTGGTTCTGTCCTGAAGTAGCGACAGGCGTCTGAAACACGACACGCACGTTCGGGGACCTGTAGGCAGGCACAGATAGAGAGTGGCATTTCTAGCGTTTGAAAGAGTCATGAGAGACGTGGATTATCGATGTGGGATGAGCGCGCGCGAGCGGTTGCGGCTGTGTGTGGTTGATTTGATTTTGGGCGTTTTTGTGTGTCATTGTGTGGCTGAGTGTTTGAGCTAGCACTTTGGCGCAGAGGAAGCGTGTTGGGCTCATAACCCAAAGGTCGTTGGATCGAGACCAACAAGTGCTATCTTTTGTCCGCGCACGTGTTGTGCTCGCCACATCGCTTTTTGTCGCTTCTGGCGCGCTCTGGTGGTTCGCCACGTCTGTGTGGCGCGCGTACAGCCTTTTGGCGCTCTGGTAGTGCGTCGGACAGCCGCACGGCCCGCGCAAACTCGTGCGTCGTGGTCTCTGGATCGAATCCCGCCTCGGTCGAATAGCCGAAACGTCTGACGCCCCAGGACGGCGTAGTGGTGGCGTGGGGCGATTATGTTGCATTCGATGGCGTGTGTGGTGGCTGTACGGGTGGTGGTTCTGTCCTGAAGTAGCGACAGGCGTCTGAAACACGACACGCACGTTCGGGGACCTGTAGGCAGGCACAGATAGAGAGTGGCATTTCTAGCGTTTGAAAGAGTCATGAGAGACGTGGATTATCGATGTGGGATGAGCGCGCGAGCGGTTGCGGCTGTGTGTGGTTGATTTGATTTTGGGCGTTTTTGTGTGTCATTGTGTGGCTGAGTGTTTGAGCTAGCACTTTGGCGCAGAGGAAGCGTGTTGGGCTCATAACCCAAAGGTCGTTGGATCGAGACCAACAAGTGCTATCTTTTGTCCGCGCACGTGTTGTGCTCGCCACATCGCTTTTTGTCGCTTCTGGCGCGCTCTGGTGGTTCGCCACGTCTGTGTGGCGCGCGTACAGCCTTTTGGCGCTCTGGTAGTGCGTCGGACAGCCGCACGGCCCGCGCAAACTCGTGCGTCGTGGTCTCTGGATCGAATCCCGCCTCGGTCGAATAGCCGAAACGTCTGACGCCCCAGGACGGCGTAGTGGTGGCGTGGGGCGATTATGTTGCATTCGATGGCGTGTGTGGTGGCTGTACGGGTGGTGGTTCTGTCCTGAAGTAGCGACAGGCGTCTGAAACACGACACGCACGTTCGGGGACCTGTAGGCAGGCACAGATAGAGAGTGGCATTTCTAGCGTTTGAAAGAGTCATGAGAGACGTGGATTATCGATGTGGGATGAGCGCGCGCGAGCGGTTGCGGCTGTGTGTGGTTGATTTGATTTTGGGCGTTTTTGTGTGTCATTGTGTGGCTGAGTGTTTGAGCTAGCACTTTGGCGCAGAGGAAGCGTGTTGGGCTCATAACCCAAAGGTCGTTGGATCGAGACCAACAAGTGCTATCTTTTGTCCGCGCACGTGTTGTGCTCGCCACATCGCTTTTTGTCGCTTCTGGCGCGCTCTGGTGGTTCGCCACGTCTGTGTGGCGCGCGTACAGCCTTTGGCGCTCTGGTAGTGCGTCGGACAGCCGCACGGCCCGCGCAAACTCGTGCGTCGTGGTCTCTGGATCGAATCCCGCCTCGGTCGAATAGCCGAACGTCTGACGCCCCAGGACGGCGTAGTGGTGGCGTGGGGCGATTATGTTGCATTCGATGGCGTGTGTGGTGGCTGTACGGGTGGTGGTTCTGTCCTGAAGTAGCGACAGGCGTCTGAAACACGACACGCACGTTCGGGGACCTGTAGGCAGGCACAGATAGAGAGTGGCATTTCTAGCGTTTGAAAGAGTCATGAGAGACGTGGATTATCGATGTGGGATGAGCGCGCGCGAGCGGTTGCGGCTGTGTGTGGTTGATTTGATTTTGGGCGTTTTTGTGTGTCATTGTGTGGCTGAGTGTTTGAGCTAGCACTTTGGCGCAGAGGAAGCGTGTTGGGCTCATAACCCAAAGGTCGTTGGATCGAGACCAACAAGTGCTATCTTTTGTCCGCGCACGTGTTGTGCTCGCCACATCGCTTTTTGTCGCTTCTGGCGCGCTCTGGTGGTTCGCCACGTCTGTGTGGCGCGCGTACAGCCTTTTGGCGCTCTGGTAGTGCGTCGGACAGCCGCACGGCCCGCGCAAACTCGTGCGTCGTGGTCTCTGGATCGAATCCCGCCTCGGTCGAATAGCCGAAACGTCTGACGCCCCAGGACGGCGTAGTGGTGGCGTGGGGCGATTATGTTGCATTCGATGGCGTGTGTGGTGGCTGTACGGGTGGTGGTTCTGTCCTGAAGTAGCGACAGGCGTCTGAAACACGACACGCACGTTCGGGGACCTGTAGGCAGGCACAGATAGAGAGTGGCATTTCTAGCGTTTGAAAGAGTCATGAGAGACGTGGATTATCGATGTGGGATGAGCGCGCGCGAGCGGTTGCGGCTGTGTGTGGTTGATTTGATTTTGGGCGTTTTTGTGTGTCATTGTGTGGCTGAGTGTTTGAGCTAGCACTTTGGCGCAGAGGAAGCGTGTTGGGCTCATAACCCAAAGGTCGTTGGATCGAGACCAACAAGTGCTATCTTTTGTCCGCGCACGTGTTGTGCTCGCCACATCGCTTTTTGTCGCTTCTGGCGCGCTCTGGTGGTTCGCCACGTCTGTGTGGCGCGCGTACAGCCTTTTGGCGCTCTGGTAGTGCGTCGGACAGCCGCACGGCCCGCGCAAACTCGTGCGTCGTGGTCTCTGGATCGAATCCCGCCTCGGTCGAATAGCCGAAACGTCTGACGCCCCAGGACGGCGTAGTGGTGGCGTGGGGCGATTATGTTGCATTCGATGGCGTGTGTGGTGGCTGTACGGGTGGTGGTTCTGTCCTGAAGTAGCGACAGGCGTCTGAAACACGACACGCACGTTCGGGGACCTGTAGGCAGGCACAGATAGAGAGTGGCATTTCTAGCGTTTGAAAGAGTCATGAGAGACGTGGATTATCGATGTGGGATGAGCGCGCGAGCGGTTGCGGCTGTGTGTGGTTGATTTGATTTTGGGCGTTTTTGTGTGTCATTGTGTGGCTGAGTGTTTGAGCTAGCACTTTGGCGCAGAGGAAGCGTGTTGGGCTCATAACCCAAAGGTCGTTGGATCGAGACCAACAAGTGCTATCTTTGTCCGCGCACGTGTTGTGCTCGCCACATCGCTTTTGTCGCTTCTGGCGCGCTCTGGTGGTTCGCCACGTCTGTGTGGCGCGCGTACAGCCTTTGGCGCTCTGGTAGTGCGTCGGACAGCCGCACGGCCCGCGCAAACTCGTGCGTCGTGGTCTCTGGATCGAATCCCGCCTCGGTCGAATAGCCGAAACGTCTGACGCCCCAGGACGGCGTAGTGGTGGCGTGGGGCGATTATGTTGCATTCGATGGCGTGTGTGGTGGCTGTACGGGTGGTGGTTCTGTCCTGAAGTAGCGACAGGCGTCTGAAACACGACACGCACGTTCGGGGACCTGTAGGCAGGCACAGATAGAGAGTGGCATTTCTAGCGTTTGAAAGAGTCATGAGAGACGTGGATTATCGATGTGGGATGCGCGCGCGAGCGGTTGCGGCTGTGTGTGGTTGATTTGATTTTGGGCGTTTTTGTGTGTCATTGTGTGGCTGAGTGTTTGAGCTAGCACTTTGGCGCAGAGGAAGCGTGTTGGGCTCATAACCCAAAGGTCGTTGGATCGAGACCAACAAGTGCTATCTTTGTCCGCGCACGTGTTGTGCTCGCCACATCGCTTTTGTCGCTTCTGGCGCGCTCTGGTGGTTCGCCACGTCTGTGTGGCGCGCGTACAGCCTTTGGCGCTCTGGTAGTGCGTCGGACAGCCGCACGGCCCGCGCAAACTCGTGCGTCGTGGTCTCTGGATCGAATCCCGCCTCGGTCGAATAGCCGAACGTCTGACGCCCCAGGACGGCGTAGTGGTGGCGTGGGGCGATTATGTTGCATTCGATGGCGTGTGTGGTGGCTGTACGGGTGGTGGTTCTGTCCTGAAGTAGCGACAGGCGTCTGAAACACGACACGCACGTTCGGGGACCTGTAGGCAGGCACAGATAGAGAGTGGCATTTCTAGCGTTTGAAAGAGTCATGAGAGACGTGGATTATCGATGTGGGATGAGCGCGCGCGAGCGGTTGCGGCTGTGTGTGGTTGATTTGATTTTGGGCGTTTTGTGTGTCATTGTGTGGCTGAGTGTTTGAGCTAGCACTTTGGCGCAGAGGAAGCGTGTTGGGCTCATAACCCAAAGGTCGTTGGATCGAGACCAACAAGTGCTATCTTTGTCCGCGCACGTGTTGTGCTCGCCACATCGCTTTTGTCGCTTCTGGCGCGCTCTGGTGGTTCGCCACGTCTGTGTGGCGCGCGTACAGCCTTTGGCGCTCTGGTAGTGCGTCGGACAGCCGCACGGCCCGCGCAAACTCGTGCGTCGTGGTCTCTGGATCGAATCCCGCCTCGGTCGAATAGCCGAACGTCTGACGCCCCAGGACGGCGTAGTGGTGGCGTGGGGCGATTATGTTGCATTCGATGGCGTGTGTGGTGGCTGTACGGGTGGTGGTTCTGTCCTGAAGTAGCGACAGGCGTCTGAAACACGACACGCACGTTCGGGGACCTGTAGGCAGGCACAGATAGAGAGTGGCATTTCTAGCGTTTGAAAGAGTCATGAGAGACGTGGATTATCGATGTGGGATGAGCGCGCGAGCGGTTGCGGCTGTGTGTGGTTGATTTGATTTTGGGCGTTTTGTGTGTCATTGTGTGGCTGAGTGTTTGAGCTAGCACTTTGGCGCAGAGGAAGCGTGTTGGGCTCATAACCCAAAGGTCGTTGGATCGAGACCAACAAGTGCTATCTTTGTCCGCGCACGTGTTGTGCTCGCCACATCGCTTTTGTCGCTTCTGGCGCGCTCTGGTGGTTCGCCACGTCTGTGTGGCGCGCGTACAGCCTTTGGCGCTCTGGTAGTGCGTCGGACAGCCGCACGGCCCGCGCAAACTCGTGCGTCGTGGTCTCTGGATCGAATCCCGCCTCGGTCGAATAGCCGAAACGTCTGACGCCCCAGGACGGCGTAGTGGTGGCGTGGGGCGATTATGTTGCATTCGATGGCGTGTGTGGTGGCTGTACGGGTGGTGGTTCTGTCCTGAAGTAGCGACAGGCGTCTGAAACACGACACGCACGTTCGGGGACCTGTAGGCAGGCACAGATAGAGAGTGGCATTTCTAGCGTTTGAAAGAGTCATGAGAGACGTGGATTATCGATGTGGGATGAGCGCGCGCGAGCGGTTGCGGCTGTGTGTGGTTGATTTGATTTTGGGCGTTTTTGTGTGTCATTGTGTGGCTGAGTGTTTGAGCTAGCACTTTGGCGCAGAGGAAGCGTGTTGGGCTCATAACCCAAAGGTCGTTGGATCGAGACCAACAAGTGCTATCTTTTGTCCGCGCACGTGTTGTGCTCGCCACATCGCTTTTTGTCGCTTCTGGCGCGCTCTGGTGGTTCGCCACGTCTGTGTGGCGCGCGTACAGCCTTTTGGCGCTCTGGTAGTGCGTCGGACAGCCGCACGGCCCGCGCAAACTCGTGCGTCGTGGTCTCTGGATCGAATCCCGCCTCGGTCGAATAGCCGAAACGTCTGACGCCCCAGGACGGCGTAGTGGTGGCGTGGGGCGATTATGTTGCATTCGATGGCGTGTGTGGTGGCTGTACGGGTGGTGGTTCTGTCCTGAAGTAGCGACAGGCGTCTGAAACACGACACGCACGTTCGGGGACCTGTAGGCAGGCACAGATAGAGAGTGGCATTTCTAGCGTTTGAAAGAGTCATGAGAGACGTGGATTATCGATGTGGGATGAGCGCGCGAGCGGTTGCGGCTGTGTGTGGTTGATTTGATTTTGGGCGTTTTTGTGTGTCATTGTGTGGCTGAGTGTTTGAGCTAGCACTTTGGCGCAGAGGAAGCGTGTTGGGCTCATAACCCAAAGGTCGTTGGATCGAGACCAACAAGTGCTATCTTTTGTCCGCGCACGTGTTGTGCTCGCCACATCGCTTTTTGTCGCTTCTGGCGCGCTCTGGTGGTTCGCCACGTCTGTGTGGCGCGCGTACAGCCTTTTGGCGCTCTGGTAGTGCGTCGGACAGCCGCACGGCCCGCGCAAACTCGTGCGTCGTGGTCTCTGGATCGAATCCCGCCTCGGTCGAATAGCCGAAACGTCTGACGCCCCAGGACGGCGTAGTGGTGGCGTGGGGCGATTATGTTGCATTCGATGGCGTGTGTGGTGGCTGTACGGGTGGTGGTTCTGTCCTGAAGTAGCGACAGGCGTCTGAAACACGACACGCACGTTCGGGGACCTGTAGGCAGGCACAGATAGAGAGTGGCATTTCTAGCGTTTGAAAGAGTCATGAGAGACGTGGATTATCGATGTGGGATGAGCGCGCGAGCGGTTGCGGCTGTGTGTGGTTGATTTGATTTTGGGCGTTTTTGTGTGTCATTGTGTGGCTGAGTGTTTGAGCTAGCACTTTGGCGCAGAGGAAGCGTGTTGGGCTCATAACCCAAAGGTCGTTGGATCGAGACCAACAAGTGCTATCTTTTGTCCGCGCACGTGTTGTGCTCGCCACATCGCTTTTTGTCGCTTCTGGCGCGCTCTGGTGGTTCGCCACGTCTGTGTGGCGCGCGTACAGCCTTTTGGCGCTCTGGTAGTGCGTCGGACAGCCGCACGGCCCGCGCAAACTCGTGCGTCGTGGTCTCTGGATCGAATCCCGCCTCGGTCGAATAGCCGAAACGTCTGACGCCCCAGGACGGCGTAGTGGTGGCGTGGGGCGATTATGTTGCATTCGATGGCGTGTGTGGTGGCTGTACGGGTGGTGGTTCTGTCCTGAAGTAGCGACAGGCGTCTGAAACACGACACGCACGTTCGGGGACCTGTAGGCAGGCACAGATAGAGAGTGGCATTTCTAGCGTTTGAAAGAGTCATGAGAGACGTGGATTATCGATGTGGGATGAGCGCGCGAGCGGTTGCGGCTGTGTGTGGTTGATTTGATTTTGGGCGTTTTTGTGTGTCATTGTGTGGCTGAGTGTTTGAGCTAGCACTTTGGCGCAGAGGAAGCGTGTTGGGCTCATAACCCAAAGGTCGTTGGATCGAGACCAACAAGTGCTATCTTTGTCCGCGCACGTGTTGTGCTCGCCACATCGCTTTTGTCGCTTCTGGCGCGCTCTGGTGGTTCGCCACGTCTGTGTGGCGCGCGTACAGCCTTTGGCGCTCTGGTAGTGCGTCGGACAGCCGCACGGCCCGCGCAAACTCGTGCGTCGTGGTCTCTGGATCGAATCCCGCCTCGGTCGAATAGCCGAACGTCTGACGCCCCAGGACGGCGTAGTGGTGGCGTGGGGCGATTATGTTGCATTCGATGGCGTGTGTGGTGGCTGTACGGGTGGTGGTTCTGTCCTGAAGTAGCGACAGGCGTCTGAAACACGACACGCACGTTCGGGGACCTGTAGGCAGGCACAGATAGAGAGTGGCATTTCTAGCGTTTGAAAGAGTCATGAGAGACGTGGATTATCGATGTGGGATGAGCGCGCGCGAGCGGTTGCGGCTGTGTGTGGTTGATTTGATTTTGGGCGTTTTTGTGTGTCATTGTGTGGCTGAGTGTTTGAGCTAGCACTTTGGCGCAGAGGAAGCGTGTTGGGCTCATAACCCAAAGGTCGTTGGATCGAGACCAACAAGTGCTATCTTTTGTCCGCGCACGTGTTGTGCTCGCCACATCGCTTTTTGTCGCTTCTGGCGCGCTCTGGTGGTTCGCCACGTCTGTGTGGCGCGCGTACAGCCTTTTGGCGCTCTGGTAGTGCGTCGGACAGCCGCACGGCCCGCGCAAACTCGTGCGTCGTGGTCTCTGGATCGAATCCCGCCTCGGTCGAATAGCCGAAACGTCTGACGCCCCAGGACGGCGTAGTGGTGGCGTGGGGCGATTATGTTGCATTCGATGGCGTGTGTGGTGGCTGTACGGGTGGTGGTTCTGTCCTGAAGTAGCGACAGGCGTCTGAAACACGACACGCACGTTCGGGGACCTGTAGGCAGGCACAGATAGAGAGTGGCATTTCTAGCGTTTGAAAGAGTCATGAGAGACGTGGATTATCGATGTGGGATGAGCGCGCGCGAGCGGTTGCGGCTGTGTGTGGTTGATTTGATTTTGGGCGTTTTTGTGTGTCATTGTGTGGCTGAGTGTTTGAGCTAGCACTTTGGCGCAGAGGAAGCGTGTTGGGCTCATAACCCAAAGGTCGTTGGATCGAGACCAACAAGTGCTATCTTTTGTCCGCGCACGTGTTGTGCTCGCCACATCGCTTTTTGTCGCTTCTGGCGCGCTCTGGTGGTTCGCCACGTCTGTGTGGCGCGCGTACAGCCTTTTGGCGCTCTGGTAGTGCGTCGGACAGCCGCACGGCCCGCGCAAACTCGTGCGTCGTGGTCTCTGGATCGAATCCCGCCTCGGTCGAATAGCCGAAACGTCTGACGCCCCAGGACGGCGTAGTGGTGGCGTGGGGCGATTATGTTGCATTCGATGGCGTGTGTGGTGGCTGTACGGGTGGTGGTTCTGTCCTGAAGTAGCGACAGGCGTCTGAAACACGACACGCACGTTCGGGGACCTGTAGGCAGGCACAGATAGAGAGTGGCATTTCTAGCGTTTGAAAGAGTCATGAGAGACGTGGATTATCGATGTGGGATGAGCGCGCGAGCGGTTGCGGCTGTGTGTGGTTGATTTGATTTTGGGCGTTTTGTGTGTCATTGTGTGGCTGAGTGTTTGAGCTAGCACTTTGGCGCAGAGGAAGCGTGTTGGGCTCATAACCCAAAGGTCGTTGGATCGAGACCAACAAGTGCTATCTTTGTCCGCGCACGTGTTGTGCTCGCCACATCGCTTTTGTCGCTTCTGGCGCGCTCTGGTGGTTCGCCACGTCTGTGTGGCGCGCGTACAGCCTTTTGGCGCTCTGGTAGTGCGTCGGACAGCCGCACGGCCCGCGCAAACTCGTGCGTCGTGGTCTCTGGATCGAATCCCGCCTCGGTCGAATAGCCGAACGTCTGACGCCCCAGGACGGCGTAGTGGTGGCGTGGGGCGATTATGTTGCATTCGATGGCGTGTGTGGTGGCTGTACGGGTGGTGGTTCTGTCCTGAAGTAGCGACAGGCGTCTGAAATACGACACGCACGTTCGGGGACCTGTAGGCAGGCACAGATAGAGAGTGGCATTTCTAGCGTTTGAAAGAGTCATGAGAGACGTGGATTATCGATGTGGGATGAGCGCGCGAGCGGTTGCGGCTGTGTGTGGTTGATTTGATTTTGGGCGTTTTTGTGTGTCATTGTGTGGCTGAGTGTTTGAGCTAGCACTTTGGCGCAGAGGAAGCGTGTTGGGCTCATAACCCAAAGGTCGTTGGATCGAGACCAACAAGTGCTATCTTTGTCCGCGCACGTGTTGTGCTCGCCACATCGCTTTTGTCGCTTCTGGCGCGCTCTGGTGGTTCGCCACGTCTGTGTGGCGCGCGTACAGCCTTTGGCGCTCTGGTAGTGCGTCGGACAGCCGCACGGCCCGCGCAAACTCGTGCGTCGTGGTCTCTGGATCGAATCCCGCCTCGGTCGAATAGCCGAAACGTCTGACGCCCCAGGACGGCGTAGTGGTGGCGTGGGGCGATTATGTTGCATTCGATGGCGTGTGTGGTGGCTGTACGGGTGGTGGTTCTGTCCTGAAGTAGCGACAGGCGTCTGAAACACGACACGCACGTTCGGGGACCTGTAGGCAGGCACAGATAGAGAGTGGCATTTCTAGCGTTTGAAAGAGTCATGAGAGACGTGGATTATCGATGTGGGATGAGCGCGCGAGCGGTTGCGGCTGTGTGTGGTTGATTTGATTTTGGGCGTTTTTGTGTGTCATTGTGTGGCTGAGTGTTTGAGCTAGCACTTTGGCGCAGAGGAAGCGTGTTGGGCTCATAACCCAAAGGTCGTTGGATCGAGACCAACAAGTGCTATCTTTGTCCGCGCACGTGTTGTGCTCGCCACATCGCTTTTGTCGCTTCTGGCGCGCTCTGGTGGTTCGCCACGTCTGTGTGGCGCGCGTACAGCCTTTGGCGCTCTGGTAGTGCGTCGGACAGCCGCACGGCCCGCGCAAACTCGTGCGTCGTGGTCTCTGGATCGAATCCCGCCTCGGTCGAATAGCCGAACGTCTGACGCCCCAGGACGGCGTAGTGGTGGCGTGGGGCGATTATGTTGCATTCGATGGCGTGTGTGGTGGCTGTACGGGTGGTGGTTCTGTCCTGAAGTAGCGACAGGCGTCTGAAACACGACACGCACGTTCGGGGACCTGTAGGCAGGCACAGATAGAGAGTGGCATTTCTAGCGTTTGAAAGAGTCATGAGAGACGTGGATTATCGATGTGGGATGAGCGCGCGAGCGGTTGCGGCTGTGTGTGGTTGATTTGATTTTGGGCGTTTTGTGTGTCATTGTGTGGCTGAGTGTTTGAGCTAGCACTTTGGCGCAGAGGAAGCGTGTTGGGCTCATAACCCAAAGGTCGTTGGATCGAGACCAACAAGTGCTATCTTTTGTCCGCGCACGTGTTGTGCTCGCCACATCGCTTTTTGTCGCTTCTGGCGCGCTCTGGTGGTTCGCCACGTCTGTGTGGCGCGCGTACAGCCTTTTGGCGCTCTGGTAGTGCGTCGGACAGCCGCACGGCCCGCGCAAACTCGTGCGTCGTGGTCTCTGGATCGAATCCCGCCTCGGTCGAATAGCCGAAACGTCTGACGCCCCAGGACGGCGTAGTGGTGGCGTGGGGCGATTATGTTGCATTCGATGGCGTGTGTGGTGGCTGTACGGGTGGTGGTTCTGCCCGTACTTGTTCTGCTTGAAGTGTTCACGTAGACTGGGTTGTGAACAGTCCTGGAATGGATTGTCACAGCTGAACGCGAAATAAGCTGAGTCCGCGTCCATCTCCTGGTATTGGAAGTCGGATCGGTCAAAGTAGAAGTCGATGCAGTCGTAGTTGAACGGAAGCATGCATAGCTTTGCCAACTGATAGATTGCGATAGACAGATGCATAGGATCTCATATGCATCATTAACCTCCTCCAAACCATGGAATGTGAAGTGCTCAATCTTAGCCTCAATAGCATTCTCGTCTGACTCGTATTTGACCAATTTGTGCTTGCTCATATCCATGCCAGATCGACCAAAAGCGCTGTTGCCTACAAGTTTCATCATCTCAACAATCATAGCCTTAGATTTATCGACATCACCCTCTCGTCGGGCGTTACACACTGCCTCCATAAATGGAGCAAATGCCTTATGAGAACTTGCCTTGATGAAGCTGTATGTCTTAATGATCTCCATACCATGCGATAGGTACCACTTGAGAAGAGGGGTGTAGATTAGAATCTTCTCTCCAAAGTAGCTACCGATCAGCTTACGAGCGGGCTTAGCACGACTCTGCTTACGCGACTCGTTATACTCTTACCGATAACACACTCATCTGTACAGTCAATCAGAACATTCTCGAAGATAGGGGTCATCTCGCTGAAATATTGTTTTAAGTGTTCGGGAGTATGAATATCACACTCCAGGAAGCCAAAGAACTTGTCTGATTTGATGTCATCAACAATACCATCGTACACTTCGATCGTAGCCAAACGTTCGCATGGCATTTTATTACCAAGAGCCCACAGGTATAGAGCATTAGCATCATATCCGATAACTTTCTTGCAAAGCTTACCTCCTCGAATCTTCGTCTTGTTGCGCTTAGCGTATCGATTGAAGATAATGGATGGCCACCAGCAATGTTGGCCTTCATTTTCCCATAGATGTCCCTCTCCTCCTTGTCAATCGAATACACAAGTCTGTCTGAGTTGAACTCAAGTAGCTTTTTGTAGCGAAAATCCTTGATCGACAAGTCCTTGCAAGCAGTGTTACACGAAATGCAGCTGATCAAAATGTTGCCGTCGATGTGTCCAAGCTTGTTGTTAATTCTATCGGCGAAAGCAGTATCAGCACTCAACGGACTGTAGCATAGACCACAAAGGTATTTTTGCTGCTGGAGCAAAGTATTAAGGTGTTCTAACATCATATTGAGCTCACGCTTTGCATCCGCATCCTGACTCTTGTAGCCACTCATACGCTTAGCTGGGAATCGGAACGCTTTAGCAGACTTCTTGTTCGGATGTTGGAGGCTTTTGAAGCAAGTCTGATACATAACCTTCTCCGATAAACCAGGTAGCGACACACCATCGGTAAATATATCCAGATCAAAACGCTCGAATGATTCGCGCTGGGCCTTGATAGCTTTAATGAATGGGACTACATCGAGATTGTTATACCAGATTAACAGATCCTTGACAGTCTTCATTCCATAGTGCTCCCATACGAACTGAACGCGCTTGTAATCATCATTACTGATGCTTGTACAACGAAGTTCGCTATCGAAAGCTGATTTTGGAGCGATGGTCGCTTCGCTAAGCACACAAAATGATTTATACTCGTACGGGGACAGACCCTTACCAAGCCCACATACACATCTAATCTTGTCATCACATTGACATCCACCAAGATATGTCGTAAGATACTTATCGTAGCTGGTACCGGCCGGTATGTAGTTGCTAATATCGAGCATTTTCATGTCCGACGTTGCAATGCACATGTAACTGGGATTTGGGATGACTGATTTGATGTTTTCAGTACCGATAACGGCAAACAAGTCCTTCTTAATCAAGTTAATATCGTATCGACCACTGTTAAAGCCAAATACGGGGACTGTTGCTTAATTTTACCGCAATCGGATCGTTGCTTCCCAAAACCGATACTACTGTGGAACTCGAAGAAGCTGGCATACTTCCCTTCCTGAATCCAGCTATCTACACCCTTCATTCTGTAGGTTTTACCAAGAGTAGCCCCGGGAATATCCATACCCGTCAACCCGTGAGCATCGATAATTTTCTTCAAAAGCGGCTTATACTTATTGACCTTGTACTGTTGGATCTTCACAGATACGTCACCAATGTATTTGAACATATCCGTAAGCAGCGCCTTCGGATCATCAGTTACAAAAAGCAACGTACTTCCTCGGTTAAGCTATCCGCTACTGATACTGATACGGGGATATGCTCATTTGTGAAAACAGTATTCTCCCCGTGGTGGACCGTTGTCGGCTTTAGAATGGCTTCGAAGTCATACACCATGAAATGGTCGATGTAGTGGTCAACATCCTTGATGGAGTACTTTGTAAGTAGTGATCTCATAGCGTTCTGGACTGGTTTGTAGATGGTTGGCTGAGCGGGGAAGCTTTCAGTATTTACTCGTTCACATTGATTCTTGGAGTGGTCCTCAAGCTTAATGGAGCTGACAAAGACCATCTCACACTTGGCGCATTCATACTTCCTTTGAAGCATATCAACATTCTAGATGTAGATAGCATGGTTCTCGTGTAAAAGATTATTCATAGCGTCGTACTCCTTGTCTGAGCGCCGAATGCATTCAACTTTACCGCTAGTCACATCCATTTTATAAACGTTGATACCGAGTTGAAAGCAGTCATCAAGGTCATCGAGCTGTAGGAGGTCAATTGGCTTTTGAACAGACTCAGAGTGTAGTAAATATCCTTGAAAGAGCAGTAACGCTTGAATGCATCCTTTACTTGAGCCTGGATTCGACGCGGATCTTTCTTCGGCTCCTGTTGGGTATGGTAGGCGATACAGTGAAAGACCCACTTGTTGTTTGTCTTTGAGAAGTTGATTACGTGCTTGTTGTCACTAATGATTTTTGGGATGACAGTAGTGCTATCGCCCAGAGCATGGTTGCGGTGGTAGATGTAAATCTTGAAGCCTGTAATCGCCTTGCCCTTATAACCAGAGCTCGGATAGTTTAGCTTCTTAGCCAGCTCCATCGATCCGATCTCCGAAAAAAATTCTTGCGGATGTCAGCCTTGCTGTTGATAGCGATAGGCGAATTGAATACGAACGTATTTCCAATATTTGGGTGGAAGTAGTGGGTTTCACTATCATCGGTGAGACTAACAAGGTCGTAGCCAAGAGCAATAATCACCTTGAAGGCACTCTTTTGACTAGCAAGAACGTTCTCAAGCTTGTCGTAGAACTCACCGGGATGAATTCCCTCATACAAGTGAGATTCCATGTGCTTTCCATTGTAGAAGCGGTACTTGGGCTCGGACTTGAAGTTAGGAGACGTGCGCTTCTTGAGGGTCTTAACAGAAACCTTGTACTGCTCAGCTACCAGTTTCTGGTTGCTCGGGCGGAAAATGTTGCTAACATAAACCATCTTACCCGTCCTACCTCGTACCTTGACCCGGTAGCTACTACCCCATTTGATAGCTTGAATATTCGATCTCTTTAGACCTTAAACATGTTGCCTATATATGCTTGACTATATTATTCTCGTGGAACTGACTTTATAATAATTGGATCTTGTGTCAGGATGGACTTTATATCATAGTCTTCTACAAAAATTCTAAAATTAATTAATTCAGATATTTGGCAAACGGGTTGTTGATACCTTACAGCCAATAAGCTTAAGCGTGGTGATCGCCTATATTCGCCTTGACTTTTTATCTGAATTTTTTTAATTAATTAAGTTCAGTTTCCTCGTTAAGTTCGCGTTCGCGTTGGTTAGGTTCGATTTTGGTATTGCACTAATCTGCTCTCTATTCTTGTCGTCGTACCCCATTTGATAGGATAAACGAGCTTCGCGAGTGCGCTGATAGTAGCGCTTCTGCGCCGCCTTAACACGTTCCTTGTTATCTTGATATTGTTCTGGTAAGTATGCCATCTTTGTATATTATTTTAATAATATAGTTAAAACTTTATATTTATCACGATGAAAAAATATACTACGAGTATTGATATACTGCGAAGTACTCGATGAATCCTGACGCTTCGTTTCCATGTTGTTCAGTACATCACCTTCAGCTTCAAAAACGAGTTCAGACAAGATCGGTAGTCGTTGGACTCGTGTCCTGGCAAATTGAGAAATCTTAGCCATCACGTACGTTAAAGAAATCCATCTTTTCAGCGAACGTCATTCCTTCCGACCAAAAATCTTCAAATTCACCTTCATCCGGCTGAATCCACTTTGCCTCGACTGCTTTCTTCCGTGCTAAACGGGCCTGTAAGTTCAAGCAGCGCTTGTAGGGACGCTCCACAGACTTGAAGCACAGTGGTTGATCTTCGATGTCGCCAAACGTTGTCTGGATGTTAAAGTGTGTTCCAGGTGCATACACTCGGGTACGCCTTCTCCATCTTCTCGGCAGTTTTTGTCCTCGAAACAGAATTTTTTTACCGCGATCATCTAGATTGTCGAACAAAAGTTGTTTGCGCAATGAAGGATCAAAGATTTTCAAACGGAACTCATCATCGTCCTTGTAATAGATGAAACTGATCTGGAGGTGATCAAATGCATGCTCCAGTGGCTTGAATAGCAACAAGCCATTGTTCACATCATCAATGTTGGTGAACCCCATCAGATTGTCAGCGAGAAACTCGTGTTCTCGACGAAACAAATGAGAGGAGATGACCAACTCGGACGGAAGCGCCAAGTTAAGCAGCATACACCGCAGCATTTGGTCGCCCTGATACTTCCCCATGTCACCCTGATACCTCCTGATCAGACTCCCTTTAAAATCTTGGGTTCGTGCAGACGTCGACGAAGGCTCATTCATCAAAGTATGGCGCAAGAGTGCTTCCTGGAGTTCAAGCAATTTGGGATCCGCGGCCAAACGCTCCGGAACCACCACCAGCACGTGAATTTGGCGAGACGATGGAGGATCCATTCCGTTCAGCACGTCCTCCAGGGGATCCTCTGCCTGTAGCTCTTGGTCTTCCTTCGTTAGCGCTTCGATGAGAGCAGTCTTCTCGCCCTTCTTCAGCTTCTTCACGTCTTCCAAGCGAGACGAGAGCCACGCGTCGTCCTTCTTCGCCAGGAACAGCTGCAGTTCATCTGCATCGCACTGGATCGTGTTCGGCTTCTTCGCCTTGATCGCATCCTTCAAGTCCCCCACCAACTGGCTCGCGTCGATGTCCACAGGGAAGGCGCTTCCCGCCACACCAACGATTGAACACAAGAGCTTTACCATCTTTCCTCGATGCGGCAGATTCTCGAATGAGAGTAAAAGAACTTTCTGTTTCTGTAGCGTCGCTATTGGTCAAAAGCCACAACAGATTCTGACCAATGGTAATGGCTCCAAGAGGCCCTACCGTCGACCGTAAATTACGCGAAGAAAAAAGCGCTGTGAGATGTTCCATACCGATTAGCGAGAGGCTGTGCGGACGCCGCTTGAGTGCCTCCTCACGCTCTCAGGGTCGCGTCGTTAGAAATACATGTAGCTCCTCTCGCTTAGAAATGCTCGAAACCTATTCTCCTTGTATAATAATGTTAAGAAAAATACAAGTAACTGCCGGAGTAATGGTACCGGTATATATACCGGTACTACTTCCACATCATGTTGTCAGCGATTCGAGAGACTGCCAACATGTTCTGAGACTTGTAACTCTCGCTGCTCACTTCTGCATAAGCGTCCAACACAATGGCGAGCATCATGTTCAGCAGCACGAGACTTACAACGATCATGTAACCCCAGTAGTAAAACATACAAACAGGAGCATACAACCCCTGAATACTGGAGTAGTCGAAGTTTCCAAAGAGCATGTTGATGCAAGTCTCCATCGCAGTTTGTAAAGATGAAAACTCTTGAACTCGATCACCGAAGAGAACCGTGCCGGAGACAGCAAAAGTCACGAAGATGACGATGAATACGATGAAGAACGCGCCGAATTGATGCAACGCACTCGCCACAGTTCGTGTGAGAATACTCAGTCGCGGGTGAAAGCGGAATCTTTTCAGGATCCGAAGACTCAGCAGGAAAACCGCGAGGGTGGCGATCAAACACAACGCCACAGTGAGTTTTGCCACAGATTTGAGCCTATCAATTACAGCATACAAACGTGCTCGGGCCTCAGCGTCGAATGCCCAGTCCTTCCCACCGACTACGAGGGATGCTAAATTGTCACGGAATTCCTTCTGGTACATGAGTAGAACGATGGAAATCCACACAAAGTAGAAAGCGACAACAACCACAGTGGAAGAATGCTCGATAACGACCCAGACGTCGCCGCAGATCAAGTTTCTAATGCCGGTGCGACGGTATCGATAAAGTCTGCGTAGTTGCGTGGCTAACGCTAGCAGGAAGAAGACCAAGACGACGATATCAGCAGCTATAGTGACTGATGCACTGTATGGACTTGAGAGTGCGGGTGTAGTCGACGAAAGCGTCTGGACCGAGCCTCCTTCCAAGAAAGTGAGCTGCATCTCCGTGACCGCGTAGCCTTGCAGCTCCCCGTTGTACGTGACGATGGTGATCAAAAGTTCTTCAGTGGGGAAGTCGAGCCAATTGCCTCCAGCTTTTAATGCTGAGATTTTGCCAACAGCATCAGTCGCATTCGTGTCGAAGCTGATCAATCGCTGCTCAGTTGATGTATCCGAGGCGTCGTAGCAATTGGGATACAAGTTGGATAGAAATGGCTGCGTGACACACTTGTGCATCGCCTTTCGTGTCACTTGGAAGTTGACGGCACCCAAAACCTTGTTAAACGAGGCGACACGCCCCCATCGGTCCTTTGTGAGGGTGTTGCCATTGTAGTCTTCCGTTATGAATACGGAAGGCACGAATGTGTCCGTCAGCCAGACGAAGACGTCGGAGATTTGGCCGATGTTGTAGAATTTCATCGTCGAGTCTGTCGTGACTGTGTCGCTTCCTGGTTACAAGTGTCGAGGACACAGCGTAGCCTTGTTCGTACATGTTGGTCGCTGGATGTGTGCGAACAACATCGACACGAACGCGCAGAAGTAAAACACCGGCATGGGAATGTGCCACACAGCTCGGGCGATCTTGCGGTCGTGACACAGTGAGTCATACGCATCCTGCATAGGGACGTGAAGTCGACGAGCAGAAGCATCGGCCTCCATCTTTGCTTGCAAGTGATCGTGAACGGGGACCAACTTCTTCATCCTGTTCGACCGTCTCAAGTTGTTGGCAATGAAGAGACCCCAGGGGTTTCGTCCATGAAAGTTAGCTTGGTAATGTTCAGGTGAGTAAGCCATCTTACTATATTACTAACTTCATATTTATCAGAATGAAAAATAAAACAATTTATTAATGCAGCATGCCGAAGCAAGAATCAGCTGAATTAACTCGAACAGATCTTCGCACTTGGATACTTCACCTCACGATTTGAGCACCAACACCTAAAATATCGGAACATTCACAAGCAGGTAAAGCCCATCTCAAGCTTGTTTAGGCTCTAGCTGCTCCGACATGCATCTCATCTTGCTTAGGCTCCAGCTGTTCCGGGTCAAAGCAGCTTACCATCGTTAGAAACGTGTTGAGGTCTGGCGCATCGTGGAGTTTAAATCTCGCGCAGACACTGGCGTCAGGACCTACTACCACAAACGCGCGCTTCATGTCCTTCAGCGATGGGTTTTTATCCATCTCAGCGTTCAGCAGGCGTAATCTCTCTTTCTTGAACTTTTTCTCGCTTGCAATCGTCACCTGAATGTAAGCCACGATTGTCTCGGAATCTTTACTTCCACTTGGGAACGCTTCACACGTGGTCACTGCGTCAATGAAAGGAAAGAACGGGTAGTCGGGATGCCAGTAAGTGTCATTTCCAAATGTGGTCAAGCAATCGTAGCACGATTTCTCAGCTTCGCCCCTGCAAATAACGTGGGGCACCCGTATTTCGATCTTTTCGTATGCTGACCCTTCCCGCATCTTCAACACAACCGGTTACGGTGTTGAACTGCACTGTGAAGCAATAGTTCGTATGCGACGCCATGGAAGCCGGCACCAATAGATTTTGCATACGTGTAAACCTTTAGCTGCTCGTCCATGCCAACAATCCTCCCCAACTTACTCAACGCATACCCCGAATCGACAGAGAGTTTCCAGTGAGCACGCAGTTGATAGTGTTCTTCCTTCCTGCAGTCATCAATATAGTGACGCCGAATTCGATCCACTTGGTTTTTAGCTTTACTACCACCATACGAATACACCAATTGGAAAGCTTGGGTATCTTCCACTGTCGCACAATCGGCCACAACTCGGGCTTTAAGCTCATCACGCGTCCTACAAAACTCGCGTAGACTCCCACCACTGTAGAAGTACTGCTCCCCAACGAGTTTTGGCCAAGTTGAATCATTCAACCGGTCCTTATACACGGCTAAACCAGTCTCGATCACCCAGTCAGTTAACTTCGCGTACTGCAGCAGGTCAGCATCACGCCACGCCGGCAAAACCACAACATGTGAATTGTCATCTTGTTTCGCATCGAACTGGCACGACGTTGCAAGAAAATGAAAAGGCAGAAGTTGGTTGGATACCTTCAGTTCTTTTTGCCGAAAACCATCAACAAGAACGGTTGAATCCTTAGCTTGGGAGCGGATGGCGTACAAATCGTTCGATCGGAGATTCGTTAGGCGTGCGTATTTTCCTTTGCCATCAAAATACACCACCGCGTTCGCAAGTTTGCTCTCTTTCAATCGACGTATGACAAGCACATTCTTCTTCTGGATACACGCCAGGTAGAACGCAATAAGCATAAGAAAGCAGGACTTCCCGACACCCGGTGAACCTACTATCACAACGCGGTCCTTGTCATTGTTTAACAGGAGTTTCTTGATCACCTCCCAGAACACCACTTCTTCCTTCCGAACGAAATAATACGGAGGGAATTCACCAAAATCCTTCCAAAACTCGTGCAAGTCACGTGTCATAACAATCGGACTACTACCTTTTTGCTTCGTTGGCAGACTGTTGAGTTGAAACTCGACTTCATTCACAGACAGGTCGGTGAGATCGGTCAGCGTCTTCGTCTCGGGTTCGGTGGTTCTCAATTTTTTCAAGAACTTAGCAATAACTTCATCATTACTTGCTGGACGCTTTGATTCGACCTCCGGAACCACACCAGCACGTGGATCGTCTTCTTCGTCGGAGCACGTCCAAACAAGTCGCCAATCTCGTCTGTTGGGTCAATTTCCTCCTTCAGCAATGTCTTCACTTGCTCAGGAACGCCTCCACTTCGCATAGAAATCACATCAGGATCCTTCGACGAGAGCCACCCGCCGCCCTCCGTCTTCGCCAGAAATAGCTGCAGTTCCTTGGCGTCGCACGTGACCGTCTTTGTATTCTCCACCTTGATCGCCTTCTTCAAGTCCCCCGCCGACTACCCGCGTCCATATCCACAGGGAATGCGCTTCCCGCCACACCAACGATCGCACAGAAGAGCTTTACCATCTTCCCTCGAGCCGGCAGATTCTTGAATGAGGAGAACTTCTGTTTCTGTAGCGAGTCGCTATTGGTCAAAAGTTACGACAGATTCTGACCAATGGCAATGGCTCCAAGAGGGGAACTTCCACAAAGGGAATTTGACAAATATAGGATAGATTCAAACTTAAGTGACACGAGCAATAAATTTCCCCGACAGTACCAGTAAGACCTAACCTTTTGGGCTGGGCTGTGATTTGTCTCGACAGGAGTAGTATAAATATTTATTTCTACCGCGCGGGCTTGGCACGCTCTCCGTGCTGCACAGTCATGGCCTGTGCCCAAGACACTCTCAATCCAATCCACCACCATTAGGCACCGTCAGACACACTCGAAGCAGCAGTCCTCTCTGACGAGCAGTTAAGCAGTCGAGTAGCTTGGCACGCGTGCCGACTCAGGAGATAGCCATACCAACAGAAGTAGGCGACGAAAGCGTTTGCAAAGCTAGGCTCGCATTGCGCCTTAAGCACGAGCACCGCCCTCTTTTCGTTCACTCAAGACGCTTAGACGATTATCGTCATTGCGACGAGAAGCTCAGAGTTGTCGTTGGTGCGGTTCTCAATTCAGGAGCGAGCGCAGCATGTAGTGTTTTGGTACCTCCCAAGCACTACTTCCTGCGCTCGCTCCTCAAAGCGACGTGGCGGAGCTTCTTTAAAAGGTTCGTGACAGAATCGGGTACCCACGAGCATTTATTTGACAGCAATAGTAGTGCGGCCTTACTGGTACTGGTATTGTCAGATACTTGCGAATTAAGACTGCCGTCGGTAAACTAGACTCATCCGCTTATACTAATCCTGTCACTTAAGTTTGGAATCCTACTAGTTTGTCAATTTCCCCTTCCACAAAAATGCAGACCTAACCGTAGCCGTAAATTACGCGAAGAAAAAAATCGCTGTGTAACATATCATATCGATTAGCGAGAGGTTGTGCGGACGCTTGAGCTGCAACAGATGCCTCCTCCTGGTCGAGCGGTCGCGTCGTCAGAAATACAGTGGGTCCCTCCGTTCTCGCGCCCACTGACCTCTAATAAACTGTTATAATTAATACATCGCGAATTCAGGATGATGTGCAAAGAAGTGCGCTCATCTCCATTTTCTATGAGTTTTCCATTCTCAAGGAGAACGCCGCGGTTCTGCTCAATGTTCGCAAATTTTTCAAATTTTATGAGCTCGCGGTCTAGATAAGGTCCAACCCCGCAAAACCGGGGGACCCACTGTACATGTATTGTGGGTTCTACTCAAAACTGGATTGCGAGATTGACCAATCTCGCAGGCAATCTAGCAAAGCACTTGGTTTTGTATTGAACTCGACTAAGTACGAGATCAGGGTGTAGCCACATGTCGGGAATTTGACAATAATAGTATAGATTCAAACTTAAGTGACAGGATTAGTATAAGCGGAGCTGAAACAAGGTTACCGATCGTCGAAAATAAACCGACACTAGTAGTAAGGGTGGACATACTTAGTTTGGCAGACAGCTTGTCCTAATGACTTCCACTTCTGTCACGACTACAGAAACGTTTCTCAAGTCATTTTCAGCGCAAGCGCTTGGATTCCTGGCGGCGGTCATCGGCATGCCGCGCGATAAATCTGGTGAGAGATGGCCTTTCCCGAACATATTGATGTGCTTCTCCGCCATCCGACTGATGCCTAGCACTAGAAGCAAACCCGAGACGCCGCTTTCCTCCTGATCTTTGGTGGCGATGAGGCTCATCCCATGGTAAGGCGACTAGTCCGAGTTTCAGACTACGAAGATCGAATGCTAGGAGCTGTGGACTTGTTGGGTATTTTGACAATATCTGTACTGTGTATTCGTCTTAAAGCTGATCACGATAAAACTCCCTGCAAGACTAAGCTGATCAAGATAAAACCCGCTGCAAAACAGGGCCACACCTAGGTGATCTTGTATCTCTTCTGTACTGAGTAAGTACGGCGTTCATTTAATTATACCTATCTATGGTATCTATTTTTTCAGATTGTTTTAACCGGGTTTTATCAGTGTAGTGGTGCCGCCATTACAGAAGTTGACGCTACTGTTCGATGGCAGCGTCTGATTTGAGTTCTCGAATTTCTGGGTGATATCTCTGGTTGCCATATAAGAAAAAGAAGGTTTTGGAACTGTTGCACGAGAGCGCAACTGTTTTTTATTTATCTTAGTACTGCATCGCTAATATCCCGGAGGTATGGTGCACAGAAAACTTCAAAGGATTATCTTTTACATTCTATTGGATTTTTTTGTTGCTGATCTCAAATACTCCGAGCTGTTCCATTGTAATGTTGGAAGTGCTGCGGTTGTACTCGCGTGTATGGTCGAGTACAAACGTATCATAGAGGAATGCAATCACAAACACTAATTAAATGGCATTTGTCTAGCTACAGCTCCCGCTGACTAGATTATGACTAGTATTGCAAGAGCTGAAAACAAGTTGCCATGAAGTTAACGTACGCTCATCGTACAGCGTATAGAACGGAAAGTACTCCATGAAAATCAAGGAAAGTACTGGCGTGTGGGAACTTCAGAGAGGATTCAGCGAGAAAACTGTGGTCACTTTGGCGGTTCGCGGCTCGTCCAGATGTTATGTCCGGGTCCATTGCATCGGGTGCACTTGTACATGGTTGTGGTAGATGATTCACCGTTGCTTCGAATACGCTTCGTTGGCGACCGTCCCCGTGCTTTCTTACCAGGTGCTGGATGGGTGGTCTCACCGCGTTCTCCAATCTCAAGTTCAAGAGGCAAATCTACAGACTTGCCTCGAAAGGCTTATGCATACGTTTCAACAAAGTAGCAGCGGTCAAAGTAGTCGAAAACTCGGTCGAGATCTCCGGTTTTCTTCAAGACGCTGATGAGATGTCGGCACGGAATACAGTGTTGATCCAGAAGCCCGCAGGTGCAGTGCCTTTGACTCAAAGTCACTTTTCTGGTAACTCTTGGAGTAGCTTGTAAATTGTATACGTAGTATACATCTTGCGAAGAAGGATCTACGTGATACTGTCCGATATCCTGGCTTTGCTTGTCGTAAATTTTCATCGATGCCGGCGTCATTTTCCTTTCCTCAGATATCCACTTCATGGCGAATTGGTTGCGTGTGAAGATCGCGACATTATTCGAGAACACACGGCCTTTATGAACTCGAATGGAGGCAACCCTCGTATTCCTATTGTCAACTGCGTGCCAAATACGCTCTCAACAAAATTTGATGTTCGCCACCATATAGGGGCTGTTCACCGATATCTGCGAAGACGCACCACTTCTTGTGCGGTATATCGGCAAGATACTTCATTGCCGTATCGCCTAACTCCATGCCGATCCAAGCCAGTCTCGATTTGTACTCTGACTGTCGTGGTTTGCTGAGGAAGAGTGTTGGTCGAAAGGAGAGTGTAGGTCTTGTCGGTAGTTGAAGCTTAGGTAGTTGGTCTCGAGCTTTGCGGGGTAGACGGGGTATTTGATAATGAATTGGTTTCCTAGCCTAAAGCGCTTGCCTTCCTGTGCTCCTTGGTGTGCTCCAGATGATAATAAAATTACATATTGCAGAAAATAAATTAGTAATAACAGTTGCACCCCAAAAATAAAATTAATTTATTATCATTATAATAAATTAATTTTATAATATATTTTATTTAGTTTATAAAAAATATTTTTTTCATTCAGCTTTAGCACCAACACCTGAAATTGGAGCATTATGGCCACCATTAGGTATTGAGAAATGAATAATGGCAATAAACATAAATAATGAACCTGCTAAAGTATACATAAAAATAAATAAGAAGCTTTAATTTTACGTTCTCTTGATCCCCACATACCAATAATTAAAAACATTGGTTTTTTTGCGCCTAAAATGTATCGAGACTTAAGAAATTTACCGAAGCGGTAGGGTTGAGTTTTACGTAAATCCCATGAGGAGGTAATTAATTTATTTTAAAAAATTAATATCTAAAGCATGACAACAAACAGCTAATAAATGATTTAATATACGTGTTATTTCTGAAAGAGAGATGTAAATAACGGTTGGTTAATTAGATATACACATGCAAATGGTGCTTCTTAAAGAGAGCGACCTCCTGGAACGCGACCGGTTCGGGTTTAAGTGTGAATCCTCATCTGAAGATTTAATCTCCTCGAAGTCCCCATCCATCACCTCTTCATCAACTTCCATCAAATTCTCATCGACATTCTGGGTCGAGACCTCGGCACCGCCGCTACCACTGTCTAGCCCTGCCCTCCCATGTACGTCTGAGTTGCAAACATCCGGCTGGGGATGTGTAAGTCCACGGGAGGGCCTCCATTTACATGTGGACCATCACCCCGGTCGTCTAGCATGTTTAACGTTTTAATGAGCGGGATGCTCATCTCATCCGGCAACTTTGCAGTCGCATGGAACATGTCTAGACGGACCCCACCAGGGATCATGAAGTCAGTGCCGAGGACTACATCCACCCCAGCACCATGATCCATAATCCACAACTCGAACTCGTACATCCTCTCCCAGCCGAGAGTTACCTTCACAAGTGCTCGCCTTGTGGTCGCCATCGTTCCTTTCGTGAATCCTTGTGTTTCCATACAGCGACCGTGACCTTCAATGTCACGTAGTCGTAGCTGCTTGGCGAACTTCTCCGAGAGTACGCTAACGTTCTCGCCCTCACGTCGTTCACGGCACCCTTGACCAGAGCCCTCATTCGCGCACGGCGGTCCACCACCCCAAACGTTCGCCAGGTAGTGACATCGTCATCAATTCCGCCTCCGGTCAAGTCGCACGTTCTGCACCGCACTCGAGATCCAAGCTTCGGTTCTACCTTCTTGAGCATCTCCATCATTCATCTTCACTTTATCACCTCCACCTAGACTTGCATCTCTCCCCTATTCAAAATCCATCGTCTTCACACTTGCAATATCTTCGGTCAACCGTTTTTACATCCCCACGAACGCGTAGACGCGGTTCTGCGTCGATCGGTAGGTCAACTAACTATGGCAGCCCGATTGGGACCAACCAAGTTTCGTTGGCGGGCTACCATGTTTAAATGGCTGCCATAGATCAGACTCTGGAGCTCAGGAGTGAGGTCCTTCTTCTCAACCATCGTTCAAAGAAGGGAAGAGAGCTCTTGGAGCGCCTCACACTTGCCGACGTCGCGCACTTGCTTACACAGTTTGCACCGACGGTAGCAGTAATGAGCCGAAGGACCAGCTCCACCGCAGGCTGCACACGGACCGCACTGACGAGGACAGCTGTCACGACTGTCTCTTCCGGCAAAACGATTGCTCCGGTCGGGAGCTCGTCCTAGCAAGCCACCCCTGCGTGGACGATTGTCGGCACGTGTGTAAGTTCCTTCGGTTGCATTGCGTCATTCTTGCTCGTTAGCTGCGGCGACGTGGTGCTCACCGCCGTCCGAGTGATAGTGGTCGCTGTAGTCGCTACCACTACGCTCGTCCTCAGATGGACGCTCGTCGGGTGCGTCACTCCCACTGTCACTGTATACGCGACCAGGCAGTTGCGACCACTCGGTTCGGGTCTCACGGGAGTCTCGAACATGCAATTCAGCCAGCGAGACACGTGGCACGTGACGTGAATCGTCACGACGACGGCTGTAATCACGGTCGCGTCTGTCATGTCGGTCCGACCTGTCGCGGCGATATTTGTCGCGCGAAGCCTCGTGGCGCCTGTCATCACGTCGGCGGGAGTGTTCTTGTCCTCGTGAGCGGTTCGCAGAGGGCCGCGTGAAGACGCGCGCTCCTCCGACTTCAGGATGTCGATGATCTTGTCTTCCAACTCGTAGATGTCCTTCACACGGACATGGTACAAGAGCCGCTCGAGGTTTCGGTCTCCGCACGATTCTAAGAACCGTTGAATGTGATCATTCGCATCGCGACCTCCTTTCTCGAACTGTAGGCTAGCGTTACGGGCGTAACCACTCAGCCGATTCAGGTAGTCGCAGATGTGTTCGGCGTCGTCGCGCTTCGCGGAGTAGTAGCGAGCCGTCGCCGACTGGGTACTGCGAACAGTAGTACTTGATAAACGCGTCATTGAGCAACTTCCACTGGCGCTTAGGTTTCCTCGGTAGTTGACGGTACCAATGGAGGGCATCGTCCCGGAGGCTCAACTCAAACGCCATGTACCATTCGTTCGGTTGCGTGTAGGTTCCCTTCATCTCGTAAACGAAGGCTCATAGCCATTGCATATAATTTTCGCTCTTATTGCGGGCTCCGGAGAAATGCTTGATCTGGGCAAGTGGGCGATGCGTAGTGAGTTCCAGTCTCGGCCTGAAGTTCAATCGCTCCATCTCGCTCACTTCGCCGACCTGGCGCGCTAACCCGTCGCTGGGGCTGTCATGGCCGTCACCGTAGTCGGGGAAGTAGTCCTCCTCATTGTCAGAGGGGTCCGACCGAGGGGCATAACGGCTACTAGTACGCCGTGACGAGCTTCGTTGCGCTGTCCCGTCAGCACATGTAGCTTCGGTCTCGCGCTCTAAACGCTTGGTACAGCTCGCAGAACGTGATGTCATCATATGCGAGTCTTGAAAGTACGGAAAACTCACAGGTTTGGCGGCGAACTCACCGTCTGTCGTATTGCGGCGGGTGGAGCTGTCCTGAGACTTCTGAGGGGTCTGCGGAAGCGGGATTTTCGATGGCTCTTCCTGCTCTGCGGCCGAACGAGCAATCGGTTGGCGTCCCAGACCGACAGCAGTTTTTCCAAAGCTCAGACGAAGCTTCCGCTTCCATTTCTGCAATTCCCGGACGGCGATGGCTGGCGGCTAATCCTGTAGAGCAGCTTCAGACGGGTGTGTCTGCGGCTCACACCCCATCGCTCGGAGCAGTGACACCGTATCTTCGGCCACCTGAGTGGTACTGATAGAGTTCACTGGCCAGGCCAGCTCACCACTCAGTTCCGCGCACAACGCTTGACGCACGGACTCTGGAGCGAATTGTTGAATCCAATCGCTTGAGTGCATCATCTGCTCGCAGATCCGTCCGACACCTTGTTGGCAGCGTGCGTGCTGCTGTTCATAGGCGGGCGATGCCCGCGAGACTTCTGAGAGCCCTTAGCAACCTGTTCCGAGGGGTCGGAGCCCTCGAAGCCGTCCTCATAGTCATCGTAAGCAGGACCAGGCTTCGAAGCTTCCTCAAAATCCTCAACGAGGTTTCTGGAAAGGGAACGTGAGCCTCCACTGTGTCCGCTGACACCACTGCGTCTTCCTGGTGATCAAACTCCTGCGCTGGAGAGGGAGCCTTCTCCTCCAGTTCATAGTATTCGTTAATATCTTCATCTTTGGCGTCAGAACCTCCACCCGCCGAGTCCTCGAAGCTCATCGACCTTTCGCTGATCGTCGACAAGTGGGACATTCGGTCACTTGTAATCGTCGGCAAGCCTCCGGTAGGCATTCGCCCCGATCGCATCAGCGTTGCTGGTACCGCAGGTGTCGATCCTTTCGCCATTGTTCTTCTGGTTTTCTTGTTCTTCTTCTTCTCCTCAAACATCGTTAGGGCAATACCTACACAGACAACGTAACACACAATTGGTCACACCCGTCCCGGGTCGCGGTACCAGTTGTCGTGTAGGAACACAACGGAAGTCCTCTTTCCTAGTCGGAAAGAGCACTACCAACAACACTCATCTCCCCGCAAAGGTCAACGAGCTTTATTGGGTTCGATCCGAAGACCTGGAACGATCCCTTACACAGTGATGGTTGTGCCTTTGTGCGCTATTGGTCAGCTTGGCTTACCCTTAGTATTCTCTCACTAGCCACGAGCGAAGGCTAGGAGGTGATATTGTACGCGCTTTCGCGCTTAACCCACTGTAGTCCCTCAGAAAGGAAGGGTACTGGGCAAATCAAGCCTTTTACAGGGGGCCGAAGGAAACCCTCGGCGGTAGGTTAGATGCAGTAGGGAGCCCTCGGACTCACCTAGTATATATAGAACGAGGTATCTAATACCTTCAAACACGCGGCCACTACTCACTCTTGGCCTTACCAGGATGAACTCTCGGCCAATGCACCTCAAGCTCACCGACAGACATAACCCAGCTAAACCGAGTGTATCCTGGCCCTACAGCTAAGCTAGCTAGACTTACCGTAGACGGACTTGACTCTTGAGACTTAAGGGGGAAAATCTGTTCTGATTTAGTGATTAGAGGCTCTGAGGCCCTTTCTATAGCTAATCCTATATCTCTATACAAATATCGAGTGTAAACCGAGCCCTCATCTAATCGCCAGCTGACGACCCAAAACAAGTACGGACCGACTATTGGTTCGTAGCAGAAGGACCCACTTCTTGATTATTCTGACCTAAGAGACTACGGTCGGACTTATATTAGGACCGACCGAGTCTTCTTAGTCACTACGGAGTTCCATGTCACTCTGACGCGGGGAATGTAATTCCGAGCAATTCAGCCAATCAGTGAGCCAAATTGGGTTTCACCCGAATGTTCAACACCGTTAGGCCTCGGTCCGAAGCCATCGCGGGCCGGGCAATTTCCAATATCATACAAGGCAATCACTGGATTCAAGATCTTCATCTACCAGCGCAATTACGCACTGGGTGACTTGTTTGCCGTCATTGGTGCGAACAACATCAAATCGGTCATCAAGAACACAAGCTACATGTGCATCGCCACATCGGACATGAGGATGCTCGACATAAGCAACTATGTTCCTGCTGGCACCAGCTATGCAAAGTGCCTATCGACATACCTCGGTGATTATAAGTGTGATGACAAGGGATCCGGTGCATCTGCGGGCTCGGAAAGGGTATATTTTCGTATGAGTACATCACTTCGTTCAATGTGCTCAACGAGACGGAAGTCCCTACTCAATCTGCGTTCGACAACAAGCTCCACGGCACCAGCTTCAGTGATGATGATTACAAGTGAGTTCAGTTTGTGTGGGAGTACCACGGAATGAAATCGATCAAGGATCTGTTTGTCTGGTACAGCAATCTCGATTTCGTACCATTCACCAAGGCATTCAAGGGTTTCGATCTCGCTATGTTTACCGACGGTGTATCGTTGCCTGGTCTACCAGAGAAGGTTACGTACCAGACATGCTTTAACAATCTCCAATATCCTAGCAAGACGTCTGCTCAGGCATTCATTTTCCCAGCTAGGCGTATGAGCGGCTACAAGAGACAGAATGCTGAGGCTGAGCGCGAGTTCAACTTGACTCTCGAACAATTTGATATGTTGCTGAATCAACAAGGATATCTTTGCGGTATGTGCTGCAAGCAATTGACTGCTGACATAGTATCGGCTGACCAGATCAACAACAAGCTTGGTCATATCGATGGCAACATCTTGATCATCTGTATCGAGCGCAACGTTGCTCGTAAGGATATGTCCCTCAAGGGCTTTAGATACATAAATCTTCTCGAGTTCAGCTCAGATAGACTGGTCTACTCAATCGACAAGGAGGAGAAGGACATCTACGACAAAATTAAGGCCAACATTGCTGGCGGACCATCAATCATCTTCGACCGATACGCCAAGCGCAACGGGACCAAGATCCGAGGTGGTAAACTATGCAAAAAGATCATCGGATACAATGCCAATGCTCTATATCTGTGGGCTCTCGGTAATGAGATGCCATGCGGCCGATTGACTACGACTGAAGCCTACCCTGGTATCATTGGTGACATCAGGCGGACAAGATATTCGGCTTCCTCGAATGTGATATTCGTACTCCAAGCCACCAGAAAGACTACTACAGTGAGATGACTCCAATTTTCAAGAATGTACTAATTGGTTGCACCGATGAGAACGTTATCGGTCAACACGTGTTCGAGTACAACCAGTCTCGACGAAGCCGAGCCAAGCCAGCTCGCAAGGTGATCGGTAGCTACGTTGGTGAGAATATCCTCACCTCCGCTCCACTGCTCAAGTGGTACCTCGCTCATGGAATGGAGATCACCAAGACGTACAGCTTTATCAAGGCCAGCTCCCACCAGGCATCTGCTCCATTCATGGAACCTGTATCAAACGCTCGACGAGAGGGCGGTGCAGATAAATCTCAAGCTATGGTCACGGAGATGATGAAACTGGTAGGCAACGCAGCTTTCGGACGCAGTGGCATGTGCATGAGCAAACACAAAGAGGTCAAGTACGAGTCAGACGATAAGACTATTGAGTCAAAGATTAAACACTTCACTTTCCATGGATTAGAGGAGCTCAATGACGCCTGTGAGATCACTATGAAAAAGCACCGTCTCAAGAACAAGAACCCCATTCATCTCAGTATCAATATCTGTCAGCTCGCTCAGCTGCGTATGCTTCAGTTCTACTACGATTGTATCGACTTCTACTTCGATCGGTCTGACTTTCAGTACCAGGAGATGGACACTGACCGTGCCTACATGGCTTTCAGCTGTCAGAACCCATTTCAGAACTTTATCAAGCCTGGCTTCGCGAGCACGTTAAGCAGCACAAGTACGATCGGTTCCCACGCGACTACAACGCTGATGTAGCTAAATTCGACCTTCGCACTCGTATCGTCCCCACCGCATCTACCGGTTCTGGAAAGTGTAATGGTTTCACCACGGGGGATTCATTGCTATATTGACGAAACTTCTACCCCGTGTGTGTAGTTCATGCTTTGCAAGGAGTGTGACAGGTGTATCGTTCAAATCAATCTGCTTAAATTTTTGATTGCCAATGTTTTTTTCATTGGAAGACTTCCATCACCTTTACGCAAGCTGACTCCCGGGCCGTTTCATGACACAACTGGTTAGCATTACAATGACCCGCGTCTTGAGAGGGGGCGACATCGGTGCATTCGTTTCACACTGTATCACATTCGACTGTACTCTGGGCCACCAATTCTATTGCTACCGCGTTCAATTGAAGCGGTTAAAGCTTATCGCGTGGTGATGGTAGGAGAATTTATCTCTGCTCAGACGGAAAGAGTTCGCAAAAATGTATCGTATTCGGAGCTGTAAGGTTCAAGACGTATTCTCCTTTTACAAGTCCAACAATCATCTCTATTCAGGTGTTGTGCACAATGAGTGTCAACTAGTCGTGGGTAACACCAACGATGGCGTTGATCATATCTTTATTAAGCATGTTAAAGATCCTAGCGGTGAATTCGAGGTTGCGATGGATAGGGAGCAGGAAAACGTTCGCGGTGAAACAGACGCTTGGCGGGTACTCGAGAGAGATGACGAAACTACTGTGATCGAGCGCCGAATGGGGCTTTCTGACGGGATGAAAAACCAGTCATGGTGCGTGAGTACCCTTAGCTAACAAGGTTGGCGCTCATGATGAGCGCAAGTTTGAGGTTCGTCGCTCGAACGTGCTGGTGAATGATAATCTGAGGACCTGTTTGGACGCATGTTTCCACATTTATTTCCTTTCGGCCGAGGTCACAGGCGAACGCAGAAAGGTGACTGTTTCCGTCCAAGAATGTGTAAAATATTACACACTGCTTTCGGAACGTCAATTTGCAGAAGATGAACTATTTGTATTGGTCGCCTTTGACCTAATTGCAATGAGAAACATGTATATCCAGAATCACTTTCGCTACCAGCGATATCCGAGTAGTTTGAATGGGTACGAAAGCCTCAATACTAAGCGGTTAACACGTGCCCTTCTTGAAAATGAGCGCAAACGACAGGGATGTCTCCCGCGGCAGCCCACAACAGATTCAGTTGCACAGAGATTTCTGAAGTCGGTGGAGATTGGAGCACGTTATGTATGGGGGAGTAATGCTGAACGTGCTCATTTTTGACACAAGGCGTTTGCCTACCAGACGCCATTCGACCAGCCAGCCCTCTTCGTTACATTAACGCCAAATACGGATAATTCGTTGTTGCTCGCCCATTATGCTGGAGTTTCTTCGGTTGAAACGCTGTTTGATATATTGGACGCCCGTATGCCGAGCAAATCTGAGTTACGAGAAGCTAGTTTACGAAATGATAGTGCATCGGCACGGATTTTCATGGGGCATGTTGATGCGTTCACCCGCTGTGCGTTGGGTATTGACCCAAAGCCGAAGAAGAAATTAAATTTTTGAGGGCTATCAGGACTATTGGGCGCTGTGAAGGCGTACTTTGGTATGGTAGAATCGCAAGGGAGGGACACGTTGAACATACGTGCTTTTTATTTGGCTTAACAATTGTTCTTCGAATTCCACCGCTGTTGAGAGCATGTTGAATAGTGTGGATGGTGAGCTTTTTCGAGAGCGTGTAGCTTCTTATGCACGCACAATTGTGACAAATGATTTACCAATTCCGGTGGAGGGATGTGGGTGCTCTACGTGTGGGGCAGCGTTTTCCAGCCTTATTGCGCTACCTATACCTGATAAGGCTCGGAAAGATCCACAATCAGGTATACGTCGCGCTCGCGGAAGGCTTGCTGTGACAGAACCTGCTATGATCCAGTGCAGTGTCTGCAACACCGAGTTTAGCTCTCAGCACTTCCTGCGTGCTGCTTTGCTAAAGTTCGGCCTACGTATTGGCCGTCATGGGAGCGATCATTGACTGCTGTCGAAATGGACAAGTTGGCAGCTACGGAGGCTATTTGTCGGGATACCAAACGGCAGGCAGTTGAAATTATAAGTGAGCGCGAAACTATACGAGCTAGTTTTAGTGGAACGGAGATGGAAATTACGCGTGGTGCTCAGACGGCAGAGTTACTTTTGCACGCAAATTCTACAAGTGCGGCTTGCTGTAAAAGCGATAGTGACCCATTTCGAAATGACGTTCTCACACGATTGATGAAAATCTCCCCACCTTCATCTGTGGATGCTCGACTAACTAAACGGGCCCTAGATTACATGGGTTCAGCACTGGTAATTCAGTTAAACTAACACATGTGGAGCCATACTAGCAGTTGCTTTAAGCGGTGTCGGGCTACGACGAGTGCTTCCTTCTGCCGCTATCGTTTTCCGCGGGAACGGGCCGAGCAAACTTCGTTTGAACGACCACGGGTGCAGTTACGCAGAAAACGTGGTCACGAATTCATAAATGGCTTCAACTACGAGCTCATGGCAATCTTTAAGTGTAATCACGATATTCAAATTCTGCTTGGTGGCAAAGATGTTTCAGACCGGGTCCATTATTGCTGTAAGTAATTTTCAAAGCAGCAAAAGAGACTAGACTCACAAGTAGCAATTGCTGTTGTGGCAATTAAGCCGCGTTAGGAGCGTGAAAACATGGAGGCTTCTGCGGCACTTCTCACAGCGCCAGATCCAAAAGCTGTAGCTCGACAGCGGGTCATAGCCTTGGCTTACAATGTGACGAATCGGCAGGAAGTTGCCGGACCATTGGCAGCTTTGTACCTCTACCGTGGTTTGTGTTGTTACTCGAGCTCGGGATGTATCTCCCTGCCGATAAGTGACGTGATTCGCCAGATCATGGCATCAGATGGCCATTCGTGTTCTCTTGTGAATGGCAGCAATGACTTGGACGCATCTATATTTCACGCTGGCTCACTTCTAGACTACTACATATGTCGGCCATACTCTTTGCAGTAAGTAAATATGTATGAATTCGCCATGTGGTACGTGCGGAAAAAACATGAAAGTGCTACAAATTCCAAGCTGTGTTTTCTCGAAGGTCACCCACTTCGTTCTGGCCACGCTATTGAGAAACGATATATAGATGTCATTCCTGCCATCTATAGTTTTCGTGTACCGTTCGCTGGAACGGATTCATCGCAGCAAAACTATGTAAACGGGCCGCGCTTTCGCTGGTACAATTTCAACCATTTCGGAAGTTATATGTGTGATTGGCGAAGCCGAGGCTTCCGATCAAAATGCATGACTGCAAGCTTTTGATACCTGGTAGTGCACATGCAGCAAATTCATTGAAACCATTATGAACAACATGGACGATTTCTACAGCTATGATGATAAGGTTAAAGCTGACAGAGAACAGCATGATATAGCTGAAACCTCACCGGGTCATCACGACACTGATAGATCCTCTGATGAAAGCGACAATGACGATCAATTCAAAAGGAAACCTGTTAATTCGACGAAAATGACACATTTACAGAACGCGACACTGTGAATGACGATTCCCTTCAATTGTGGGATCCTGAAGTGGATTCCAATATTGTTTTGAATAGTTCAGCGTTAGACCGTGCTGCTCGCCCCACCTCATCAATACCTGACGTTCCAATTGCCCCTATACTGGGAATTTTCACTAAGAATGAAATTTTGCGCGACGTGGCGGAGACGATTGCAGCGTATGAAGCACATACGGGACTTTCAATGACAAGCTTGCCCTCCACCGAATACATGAAGAAATGGGTGTGCTCTGAGGATACCGATAATGCGCAACAGCTAGCGAAACGCCACCGACCCCCGTAAAAGATACACAAGTTGTGGAGTTGCTGGATACATCACGTCTTGAAAGCAACATAGAATGGTGTCCGTCGAAAACAGCCAGCTTTGACCGCCCGCCACAATTGAGTAACCGATTCGCAACTATTTGTGATACTTCCAGAGAATTTACGCTAAAGACAACACTACGCGTTTAAATTGATCGGGAGGACACTTCTATCTCGTTGGAAACAGGCTGAGATTATTGACAATGAGTGTGGTGACTTGGCCTCAGTCCTTTATGATGGACAGCTACTCTTATTTCTTGGCGGTGAGGGCGGAACGGGGAAATACTGTGGCATTGATACCGTACAAGCACTATGGGAAAGTTGGGGTCGATCTGGTAGCCTTGTCAAAACAGCACTGACAGTCAATGCTGCTACACTAATTAAGGGTCGGACCTTGGCAAGCTTACTGCTTCAGATTAAGAAAAAAAAACAGCGAATGATGTTATAATGAACCTAGAGTTGATTATCATCGACGAAGTTTCGATGATGAATAATTATGAGCTTTCACAACTGGATGTACGCTTGCGAGCTGCAAAACATGTATTCGGGGTGGCAGTTGGCGGTGTCCACGTGGTTTTAGTGGGCAATGTTTTGCAATTACCACCCGTTGGAGGCCACCCTTTGTATGTAAACCCTTCCTACCGTGCACGAACCTCAGCTGATGAGATGGCTGGGTTTCACGTATGGCGCGAATTTTCCGGTGTCTTCATCCTGAAGGAAAACGTTCGATTTAGAATGGACCCTGAATGGGGTGTTGGGTGTCAGCAAGCTCAGCTTGGCGTCTGGACACCCGAATTCATTAGCATTATTAATTCACGCGTTTCGACTGGCGACGGTTCAATGGTTAACGAACAATTTTGCACATTGGTGAAGCCGGGTAACAAGACGAGAATGTCCATCAACAACTTATTTGTCTCGACGGTGTCTGAGACGCTTCCACAAGGCGAATATCCCGTCCGGGTAGTAGCAAACTTTAATGGAAAACTAGCAGCTCTCAATCGATCGGAAGTAAGAGAAGTCATGGCATTGTCCGATACAAAGTTTGGCAGAATGGCGGCCTTTTTAGACCTCATGATTGGGATGCCGATACAAGTTACACAGAATATTCGCGCCGAAATATGATTGCTAACGGAACACTGGGGTTCCTGGAAGCAATTGTTTATCATCCGGGCACGACATTCCGATTAGTCCATGACTCGGTTCCTGATATTACTGTAAAAGTTCTTAGTATTCCCCCACCATGTGTGTTGGTACGAGTCGATCGAGGGCCAACGGCAACAAGGATGCAAAATTGTATTGATGGAGATATTTTCCCACTTTTTTACGGTGCTCAAGCATACAGCTATGATGTTGGGTTTTGAACGCGCCGTGACGGCTCCGGGTCAGCATCAATCAGCGCAACCTTTGAGTGAAAACCAGTTCCGGCCTCGGATTGCCTGAAATGCTCGGAATTACATTCCGCACGTCTGAGTGACATGGGATGCTGTAGTGACTACGAGGACTCAGTCGGTAATATAATCCCGACCGTAGTCTCTTAGGTTAGAATAGTCAAGAATTGGGTCCTTCCTTTAGGAACCAAGAGTCGGTCCGTACGTATTTGGGTCGTCAGTCGCATGATTTACTGAGGGCTCGGTACATACTCGATATTTGCATAGAGATATAGGATTAGCTATAGAAAGGGCCTCAGAGCCTCTAATCACTAAATCAGAACAGATTTTCCCCCTAAGCCTCAAGAGTCAAGTCCGTCTACGGTAAGTCTAGCTAGCTTAGCTGTAGGGCCAGGATACACTCGGTTTAGCTGGGTTATGTCTGTCGGTGAGCTTGAGGTGCATTGGCCGAGAGTTCATCCTGGTAAGGCCAAGAGTGAGTAGTGGCCGCGTGTTTGAAGGTATTAGATACCTCGTTCTATATATACTAGGTGAGTCCGAGGGCTCCCTACTGCATCTAACCTACCGCCGAGGGTTTCCTTCGGCCCCCTGTAAAAGGCTTGATTTGCCCAGTACCCTTCCTTTCTGAGGGACTACAGTGGGTTAAGCGCGAAAGCGCGTACAATATCACCTCCTAGCCTTCGCTCGTGGCTAGTGAGAGAATACTAAGGGTAAGCCAAGCTGACCAATAGCGCACAAAGGCACAACCATCACTGTGTAAGGGATCGTTCCAGGTCTTCGGATCGAACCCAATAAAGCTCGTTGACCTTTGCGGGGAGATGAGTGTTGTTGGTAGTGCTCTTTCCGACTAGGAAAGAGGACTTCCGTTGTGTTCCTACACGACAACTGGTACCGCGACCCGGGACGGGTGTGACCAATTGTGTGTTACGTTGTCTGTGTAGGTATTGCCCTTGTGGTGTTGGGTTTCGGCCGAGCAGTGACACCTCGGTCGCTGTGCCAACTTCCGCAGAACGTTTCGTTGAAAGGTTCTCTTCGCTCTTGATTGGCGGAATCAATTTCCCTCAGCGGAGTGTTGGTGATACGCCAGCGACATATGAGGGCCTCGACCTGCCTAATATAACTTGGTCGAGGTACCCAGAATAGGCTATTTTGAGTTTGTATCCATCTCAGGTATCCAGTTCTCTAGACCTCGGTCGTACCTACGCGAGATCTCGGAGACCCCTACGAGATTTGCTTACACTTGATATTTGTATATAGGATGGGACTCATCCAATGATGACATAGAGAGGTTCCCAGATCCTCTCTTAACATAAATAAAAACGCAGTCTTCCCCCCAGCCAAACAAGGATCAAGTCCGTCTACGGTAAGTCTAGCTAATGGTACGGCCAGGAATACGCTCGGTTGTGTGGAATGCCTGTTGGTAGACTCGAGGGACATTGAACCGAGGGTTTATCTAGGTAAGGCCAAGAGGAGAGTGTGGCCGAGAGTTCGGCCGGCCAGAGAGTGTCGATCCGTGTGTGTTCGTGGGGCCCGAGGGTTCCTACGTGTATTAGACTTCCCGTCGAGGTTACCTCGGCACCCCTGTACTAGGTCTGAACAGCCGGTACCCTTCCTTCTGAGGGACTGCAGGGGTTCCCGCGAAAGCGCAATACCGCGTCCTAGTCCTCGCTCGTGGCTAGTGGTGCAGGTTTAAGAGGTGACCGAAACCTACCACGGCATATAGAAGCGATTGCAACCGACCCGGTGTAAGGGATCGTTCCTGGTCTTCAGGTATTGATCTAACAATCACTAACCTTTACGGGGAAGCATGTGTTGTTGGTGGGGACTCACCCGACTTGTGAGAATTCTACCGTGTTTTCCTATACGACAATTGGTGCCGCGACCCGGGATTGGTGTGACCTTCTGTGTGTTGTGGTTGTTTAGGTTCTTGTCCTATCGAGCATTCGAGAGAAGAGAAGATGGGAGAAGAAGAGAGAAGATGGCGAAAGGAGCGAAGTCAGCGGTACCAGCAACGCTGATGAAGTCGAGTGGGACGCGCAACGAGGCTTCGGTGCGCTCCGGGAGTTCATACGTGACGCCACCGTGAACACGCATGGTGACGATCACCGAGCGTACGGGCAGTCGCGATGACTCGGTGTACTACTCTGAAGCCAAGAAAGGAGATGAAGATGACGAAGATTACCTGGACGAGAAGTCGGCGACGCCTGAATTTCCGGAAGACGCTGTGGTTTCTGGGAAGGCGGCTTCTCGGTCAGGCAACCGGCCTCCAATCAACGGAGACACGCCGGCTGCCAACAAAGTTCTAGGTCGCTGCCTTGAACCCATGATGTCGAAGAGCAATTGGATGAAACGTTTCGAGCCGAAGGTGGTTCACCAGGCGATCTGGATGGACCTCGGAGGCGAGCTGGCTGTACCCGTTGACTCAATGAGCTCCCGACAAGCCGCTCAGGACACTGTGCTACTGTTGCGTGCGATGGGGTGCGAGCCTCAGATGTACCCGTTTGACGCCGCCTCACTGACTGGACACCGTCCGACGCTGGTACGGCGCTACGTAAGTGGAAGAAGAAGCTGCGTGCACCTTTCGGTGTGACCGAGATTGGTGCGGGTCGCCAACCAATAGCACGCAAGGCAGCGGAAGTGGTCGGCCCGTCGAAGGTCGCGCTACCGCAGACGCCCAAGAAGCGGTTTGACGAAAACTTCAAGACCAGAGTGTTTGCTACCAAGGGCGAGACGTACCTACAGGACTCGCACATGGTGACACCGAGGTCTGCGAAATTCGGAGTGTAGGCGAACGGAGCTTGTAGTTGAGTGTGCAGATGAATGGAAATCTGGAAGTGATTGAGATCGAATTGGGTTTGCGGACCCTGGCCAAAATGGTCCTCTGTGCCCTCCTAACAATCCCACGAAGTATCTCCCATCTCAAAAACCGAAACACGGCTGCAGCGAGTATACAACAACATTCGGTTGCAGATCCCATGCTAGAAGGCAACTTCAACTTGACCTTCCCTCAGCCAATCCGAATCGCGAATCTTGGGGATCAACCAATCGGAACGCCGTATTCCATCCAAGTTCAACAACACCACAGCGGCACGCCAGCAATGTCGATTTCAACAACCAGTCTGCGAAGTGTACAATCGCAACATGCAATTCGCACTGAGCGGCTTGTGATGGAGACCGAAGCTTCTTGACCGACGGCGAGGATCTAACCGACGTCTCAGACGACGTTACGAACTTCAAGATGACTCGTCCGACAGCGACGAAGACCTGTTCAACTTCGACTATGAAGATGGAGACCTGACCGAAGAGTGGGTACGCCAGATCCGGAGCTGAGCGAGAAGGAGAGCAAGAGTGCGGCGCCGAGGCTTGAAATCGCTACGCACCTTCCACTCGGAAACATCAACGAGAGCGCCAAGTCCATGCAGTGGTTCCGAGCTTTCATCTACGAGATGAAGGGGACGCATACACCGCCCAATGAGTGGTGCATGGCGCTCGAGCATAGTCTCCGAGATGGAGCACTGCATTGGTACCGAATCGTACCTGGAAGCTACTAAGCGACGCATTCATCAAGTGCTAGTGTTCACGGTTTGACCAGTCTGCGACGGCTCGGTACTACTCTGCGAAGCTTGAAGAGAAGGAGCACGTGTGCGACTATCTCAACCGGCTTGACGGTTACGCTCGCAACGCTGGTGTGCAATTTGAGAACGGTGGACGCGACGCTAATGGTCACGTGGAACACTTCTTGGATACAGGTGACGACCGGGGTCTGGGGGAGCGTCCGTGTCACGTCCGCGTCAAGGACATCCACGACCTCGAAGACATGGTCAACGACATTCGTCGTCGCCGAGAGCGGAAATCAACTCGCGAGACATTGGTACGTCGTTCCAGGTGTCAAGACGACAGTGGTCGACGCGATGGTGGGCGCACCAAGGCTTCTCGAAGCAGCTATCACCGCGACCGACGCGACCGAGACCACCGTGACCGTCGTCGCGACGACTCCCAGTACCATCCCAGAGTCACGTTCGCTGATGCATTGATTGACATTGTCGCTGCGATGAATGTGAATGCCTCGGCCGGGTCACGGACGGGCCAATCTGAGACGCACCAACGTGGCTACAGTGGCTCCGAGGAATCCTGCGACGGGGACCGCTCTCACGACGATCACCGCTACTCCAGCGAAGGTTTGGATGATGCTTATTCGTCGACCGAGGAGTACGGACATGTCGCAGCCGCCAACGACAACGAACGTCGCGCCGTTGCCGAAGGAACATTCGCCCAGTCTGTCAACCGGCGCCCCAGGGGTGATGGTGGTCACTTCAACCGTGACCGAGACGACCGGCGCAACGGTCGTGATGAACGTGACCACCGTCCCCGGCAGTACGGTCCTTGTGCAGCCTGTGGTAGCATGTCGCACTCGGTGCATTTTTGCTACAAGTGGTGCAAGTTGTGCAAACAAGTACACGATGCTGGGAAGTGTGATGCTCTCGATGAGCTCACCAACCTCCTACGGTCCAAGGTCGAGAAGAAGAATCTCACCCCAGAGCTGCAAAGCCTGGTGTTTGGGTTTAAACTAGGCAGCCACCAACTGAAACAGGGTTGGTCCCTATCGGGCTGCCAAAGTTAGCCGAGCCTGCGGTCGACGCGGACTATTTGTTCGGGTTCGCAGGCAAGGTGAATTGGCCCGACGACCGTAGAATTGCATGTGTGGAAACGACGGGAATTGAATAGGAGAGAGGCACAAGCCATGGTGTGAGTGATATGAAGAGGAGAAGTGAGGACGACCAGCCTGGACGCGTGACCGAAGGTTCGATCGTGAGCATTGCGCGTGTCGAGAGATCGCCCCGAGACCTCGTTCCGACGGCAAAACGGTTGCCTGGCAAAAGATCAGGGTGGTGGTCGACCCAATGATACGATAAGAGGAAAAGAATGAGAGCTTTGGTCAAGGGTGCAACGAACGACGTACGAACGAAGATTCTACTTAACACTGGAGCGAATGTGAGTATGACCTCGGCGAGTTTCGCCAAGAGATTGAGGTTCCGAGAAGTTCCAGACCACGGCCGAGGTTTGCAAGTACGGGGTATTAACCCTGGAGTGGCAGACTCGGAGACGAGCTCTCGACAAGATTACCTGGGGTGGGAGCGAGTTTACGAATTTGAGAGGTGGATCATGAACCACAATGCTGGAGTTGACGTTGTCCTAGGAACGGACTTTATGATTCCAGCCGAAATCCGGCTGTATTTGTTCCATGGTACGGCGAGACTTCCTGACGAGGTAATGGTACCTTTGCTCAAGTCCCAGAGCGCTTTGGATGTCGAACGGTCCGGTATAGAGATCGTCGGCGGACCGACCGAGGACTTACGTATCCCATGTCACGAGTGGCGCGACTTCCGACTACCGCGCAAGCTGCCGTCTCGGAGTACTCACGAGGTGTGGATTCGACGGTCGGAGAGGCTCGTTCCGACTGCAATGAGGTTTCGGCGTGGTCACCCAACGTGGGTTCGGCTCACGAACGTGACACCGAAAGCTGCTAGCTGCTACAAGCACGATCCAGCTGTGCTCTGGGTACCGAGGGGTGAACTTCCTCGTGAACCTGGGTATACGCGTCTCAGATCCAACAAGTACAAGGACTGGCAGGTTCTGGCCAATGCTGAGAGTCGCGACGAGACTTTGTTTCTGCATGAACGAGAACTCCGCGAGTGCTGGCTAGCCGAACAACCATTGGCAGCCGTTCACCGAGAGTACCCGACGCCTAAGCAGATCCTGACGAAGAAGACCGAGGACTCCTCGGAAGAACCGCGACTAGCTTTCACCGAGCACCTCGATGGGGAGCCAGACCAGTGTGACCCACCGCCGAGTCTTGACGCTGCTCAGCCCTCGGTCCGGGCGGCAACGAGCCTCTGGTATTCTGACGAAGATAATGGCGTATGGTCCGAGGTTTCGGATGACTCCACTCAGTCGCCAGACAGGGGCGAAAAATGCTGGACCAGGCTGACATTCAAGCGTCGGCCAAAGTCACCAACGGCCATTCTCGTGGTGATTGCGCTGACTCCGCGTCGTCCGAACCTTCAGAGGAAGTACAAGTACGCGACGCTGCTTCGGACGAGGGTGGCATGCATGCTACGAGTCTGACCGAAGACTCAACGGGCCGATTAGATGCCGCCTACGTGGCGACGATGCATAGGACTGCTGCGGAATTGTTTCGGGACGTGGCGCAGAAGACGGTGACACGTCCGAGCATTTACCGAACAAGATCTAGCTCACGGACTACACGCAGGAGTTGGCGTTCCTACCTGACCTAACCGAGGTTTTGGTAATGGGTTTGGATTACACCTGACCGAAGGTTCAGATTCCGGATCTGGATGTTGGACAGCAACGAGATCTTGTGGACGTACTGAAACGCCACAAACAGATGATTTGGAGTGGCAATGCTCTACCCCCTCCGGCGTACGGTTGGGTGTGTCATACCGACGTTCAAGGACACGCGCAGATCAAGCAGAGAGCTCGGTGGACACCGCTCCGACACTTGGGGAAGATCTACGAGCTGCTCAAGGGCCTGCTACGAGCGGGTCTTATTACATTTTCGAATAGCCCGTGGGCTTCATCGATCGTGATTGTTTTGAAAAAGAACGGCGTCGACATCCGCCTGTGCATCGTCTACAAGATGGTGAACGCGATCACTGCGATCATGGAGTACGCCATTCCGCTTGTGGACGAATTGTTGACGGACATGGAAGCCTACCTATGGTTTTGCTAGTTAGATACAGCCAGTGGATTGTGGGCCATCATGATGACCCAGAGAGCCCGGAAGATCTCCGCTTTTGTGTGCACGCTTGGGCATTTTGAGTGGCTACGAATGCCGTTCGGCCTGAAGAATGCGCCGATGATTTACCAGCGGATGATCGACAACGCACTGTGGGACTTCGTCCAGCCGAAAGTCGGATGGCTACATTGCTCGGAGCTTATGCGCACGGCTGAAGAAGAAGCCCGAGCAGCTCGAGCGACGGCTGCGGAGGTTTCTACGCAGCTATCTGGAATGCCACCGATGTCTCGAACTAAGTTTGAAGCCGACCGAGAGTCCGTGGCCATTATGGACGCCGTGTCGCAGCTGGTGAATAGTCCCACGGCGGCTATGTTTACAAATGGTGAGCCGGACGAGTCCTTGTTTGTACCGGTGTTCGATCGGCGGTCGATTGTTGACGACATTTGTTTCGGCAAAGAGACTTTCAATGGTTGCTTAGCTACGCTAGACTGGCTACTGCAGCGTTTCACCGAGTGTCGGATCAGCGTTAATTTTACCAACAGTTTCTTCGTACAGTCGAACGTGGACATGCGGTATTGACGTGGGCGCTTGTCCAGTTTTGGGAAATGAGATCAGGGTTCGGTTTTGGTCGACTCTTCGCCAGATCGGGTGTGTGTGTCATACAAATGGAGTAATCATTTCGATACGGTGTACCATTATTTTGGTACCCCGATCTCCACCCAGATATGGCACAATCATTTACGCACACCCCAATCTGGGTGGAAGTGGTGCAATCATTGGAGTACACAATCTGGGTCAACTTTGAAGCTGAGTACGAGGTGACGCTTCGGGGATGGGAAGCTGTTCTGTACCCACCAAGAGTACTACTCTGGCTACAAAAGCAGCGGCTGCGCAAGCAGGATAGGAGCGATAGGAGGGAGTCGCTTTGCATTTTTCTTTTAGTTTATACAGACTTCGATTTTCCTTCTAAGACACACGCGGCGTTCCTGTATTCCGGGCTGGGAAGTGCATTGGCTCGCCCGACGACTAAGGCACCGCTAACCCGACCAAGGAAGACACGTTGAGATCCCCTGGATTGCTTGGCCAGGTACCGATCGCATTCTCACCCTCAAGATCCCGTCAAGAGGAGGCGGAAAGCAACGAAAAGGACAACCCCACGTCGGTCAAGTTTATTCAAGACTACGATCGACCTACCTCGACGGCCAAGTGAAGATTTCCGCGTGGCTGTCCAACCAACCCCCAAATACCGTCCACACCTGTTCAACCAGCTATCAAGCCCGACACCTTCAAGAGTCACCTCGGAAGAGCGTAACCCGCCAAACCAACGGGTACACAAGGTGAGCAAGACTTCAGCCCCACACGGCAAGCGGAGTACCCCCCTCTATCAGTTGGTAGTCTGGGCCCTCCGTGCGTGAGCTCGAGCCGCATCGTGATTTTTGCGATTCCCGCTCCACCACAATGGTGCGCGTGCCCGGATCTTCTGGTGACTCCGGATATCACCGTGAGTCCACTGACGAAGATGTCAAGATTAAGGTTGAACCGGGGATTGGTGCGTCGACGGAAGGTGAATTGCCGTCGTCGCTGCTGAAGAGCGAAGGATACACCGATCATCAGAGTGCTGGGAGGAGCTCCGACGACGCAAAGGAGGAAGGTTCAGCAATGGACCTGGAAGAGAAGCCTCGCCTTCCTCCCCAGGCTCCTTCGGGAGCCCCCGCGGATCATGACGCGAGTTACGATCCGCATGAAGAAGATTCTTCGGTGAAAGCCAAGGGATCTTCACCCACCCCTACTCCCTCATCCTCAAGCGCGCGCTCGAAGAAAAAGTCCTCGCGGAAGAAGTTGAAGGCGCCGGAGTTCGATGCGGATGAGCCGGATATACTGGACGCCTGGACCGACGAACAGCTTGAGACAGTCTTCCGCCAGTAGGAGCTGTACGCGATGCTGCTCGAGGACCCAGAGCTGAAGATCATGCTCCTGAAGCCGACTGGAGATCTTCGAGGACCTGTGACCGCGCCTCAGGACGTGAATAACAAGCTGGACGCCGTGAGGGTCTTGATGCGCATGCTGAAGGAAGCCGGAATCGTGCCTGGAGCGTTCGACGCAGACGCGATGTTCGACTTGGAGTTGGAAGCGATCGCAATGACCACGCTGTCTCTGTTCGAGAAGCTGGGACATGTAGTCGGAACGGTTTCGCCACCGACAAGCGCCCAGCCGCAGGCAGGCGCAAGCCTTGCTGTCGATGCGCCGCTGGGCATCACCAGTCAGGCGGCTCCGCGCAGCTCGTCATCGCAATACGCGTCAACTACGTCAGACGCCGGATTGGACAGTTCGATCGATATCGGACGGATGACACTGGGGCCGTCAGGTGCAGCCATGTCGCAAGCCCGAAAGGCAGCAGCGACGGCCGCGTCGCCACCGGCTACCATCACGTACACGACGGAACAAGAATCGCCTGATCGAATGCAGACCTCAACGAGGCCATGGCTCGGTTCTTGAAGGAACAGCAGGAGTTGGATGTACCTCAACGACCAGCTAAGGCGCCACAACAGCCTAAGCAGCCAGAGCTACCTGGCGCTCGGGATGTCGAGATGGAGTCTGTCTGGTCGGACCACGATCCACCGCCTCCAGGAAAGTATGATCCGGACGATTTGGGTGTTGGAGCTCCTCGACGCGCCGCGGTAGCGACAGCCGAAACCCCGACTGGGGGCGTCACACCTGCCGCTCGAATCAGAGTGTCGGCGATCCCTGAGCTGAAGGAGTTCTCCGGGAAATACAGCGAGTAGTGCCTGGTGTTTGGCGATCTTCTTCCGGGACCTGCCCGCAACAGGTACCGCCAGCTGAGCCGCACAACGTGAAACGACTGGCAGAGCGTGCTGGATAGCTTCTTGGTTCAATATTGCGGGCATGGAGTGTCTGTCGCGAGACAGTACCACCATGCGAGGAAGAGATCCGACGATTCGCCGCTCCAATGTCTCCGCCGTTTGAACGTCGCTGGAATGCCATCGGCTCGTCGTGAACATGTCGAACACTTCATTGAGATGCTGGACGACCGCGAGTTAGCCGATCAACTGGCATTGCTGAGGCTGGCCGACGCCGAGATCCTGGAAGAGACGCTACGTGCGCGCAAGCGCGCCTAGGTTCGTCATGGAAAGGCTGCGATTGGATCAAGCAGGTTCCGCCAGAAAGCTACTCCAGCGCCACACCTTGCACCATCGAAGCCTGCACGCACTGTGCGTGTGATCCGCGCGATGGAAGACAGCAGTGCGTCTGAGTCGGAAGCCAGTGAATCGGATCCGGAGAGTGATCTGCGCCAAGTCTATCTCGCCGCCGGCATCGACCGTTCGAGTCAAGACCGCCAACACGCCCCTTCTCCAGAAGGTGCTAGGCCGGATGATCGCGCGAAGCAAGACTTCCCGGTGAAGGCGTGCTCGCACTGCAGATCCATCAAGCATGACGACTTGGGTTGCTGGAATCGATTGACTTGTCAGAAGTGCGGCAGGAAAGGACATCCGTCCGATCACTGCCTGTTCGTCTGCCGTGCGTGTGGCGAGATTCACGACGCTGGCAAGTGCCCCATGGAAGAGTTCAACAACCTGATCCGCCAGTGGTATGTCCCGAACAAGCGTGCTGGGATGCTGCCTGCCAACGCGGAGAAGATGTTAAACTAGAACGCTCGCCAGGTTGGAATCTGGTACGAGCCGAGCGTTCTGAGCTCTGCATCTTGGCATATGTCGAGAAGCGCGCGGACCTGAAGGTTAATAAGCCGATCGACAATACATATGGATTGCATGGAAGACATACCTCTGCGGTTGCAAGTCTGCGGGTAGATGAGTATGCCCGATCTGGTGTGTTAATGGAGTTGGATCTGCTGCCTGGTGAGTCACGTGGGTACTGGAAGTACCATGCTCCCGGAAAGTGGTTTCAGCAAGCCAAAGCCACCGGCAAGATCAACAATGAGAAGGCGACACTGCTCTTCGATTCTGGCGCTGAAGTGTCGATTGTGGATTCCACCTTTGCTCGTAAGGTTGGATGCATCATAGACGAAAGTCAGAAACAAGAATGCGTTGGAATTGGAGAAAGCGCGTACATGACGGAAGGACGTACCGAGATCAAGATCACGTTAGCCGGATCGTTGGTGCACTGCTTCGACGCTTGGGTCGGAGCGCTGTCAGGTCAGGAAGCCATTCTCGGAATGGACTTCATGGTTCCAGCGGGTATTCGTCTGGACATGGCTCATGGATCGCTATGTCTCCCGGACGAAGTGCGGATCCAGTTGGCGGGATGACGCCACCTGTACAGCGCGTATTCGCGTTTCTTTGAGTTGGGCCAACATCTCGAGGTGCCTGTCGCTGGTTCGGTGGAGATCGTCGTCCGTCCGTACAACTTGGAGCGACAGAAGCTGTGGATCAGGCGTGGGGAACGTTGGGTGCCGACGTTCGTCAAGGGACTGGGCCGATCACGTTACCTGCGCATCACTGACGTGTCAGTCAGAAGTTAATACTTCAGAGAGACACGATAATGGGAATATGGTTGACCGGTGATCTCGTACCTCGCCGTCCTGGATTCATCTCGATCGGATCACGTCGGTACGCTGAATGGCAAAATCTGGCATATCAGGCCACCACCGACCAGGAAGACGAAAAAGACTCTGGCGATGAAGCAGCGGGACCGCAGGTTGATCGGCCCCAGTACGAACCACCTACACGGATTATGGTCCGCAAAGTTGATCTGCCGAAGGCCGCCGTTGCGCAAGTGACGACGTCCCAGGATGTGCCGAATGAGGATCTGCCAGAGACAAAGCCCGAAGCCGAAGTGGAGGTACCGATCGAGGAAGAGCCGGTGCCAGCGAAGTCGGACGGACCTGTGGATCCAGCAGATCAGGCCGACGATACGCCTAAGGTCGAACTGCTGATCAAGTCCGATGAAGCTGTTGCTTCAGCTGAAGAAGTCACGCAGGACGTAGGCCAAGAAGCTTCCGCAAAGCAAGAGGTTGACGTGCAGCGGGAGCTCTCAGGAGAAGCCACGCCACCGAAGGCAGACGATCAAGGGCTCCAAGAACCTGATCAGCCGGTCAAGCCCCAGTCATCGGCGAAACCGGAAATGGTCGATACCGACGCTCCCGCTGACGAACAGGTGTGCTATCACGAGGGCGCAGAGGTTTTTGCCGAAGATGTCGAGAAACAAATGGCTGTGTTACCGGAGGTCGCAACTGCCACGGACGAGGTCACAATTGAAGACATCCAAGTTGGCGAACCTGGCGTCAACACTCCGGAAGAAATCGACAGGTTGCGGAGGATCATCTGGAAGCGGCAATATCTCTTGATTGGGAAAGGCAACGCTCTTCCGCCAGCTGCGCTTGGTGCTGTCTGCGATATCGATGTCGGAGACGCCACATCAGTGGCACAACGCTGTCGACGAGTGGCTCCACAATTCCGTGAAAAGTTGTCCGATCTCACCAAGGGTCTGTTGTCCGCCAAGATCATTAATCCATCGACGTCACCATGGGCATCGCCGATCGTGATCATCATCAAGTAAAACGGAGCCGATATCCGTCTCTGCATTGACTACCGTCTGGTGAATGGACTGACCAAATTGATGGTATACACCATGTCGCTGATCAACGATCTTCTGGAAGACTTGGACAATGTACTCTGGTTTTGCTCTCTCGATATGGCAAGTGGCTTCTGGGTAGTCTCCATGACGGAACGTGCGCGCAAGATCTCGGCATTCATCACTCCGTTCGGCTTGTTCGAGTGGACGAGGATGCTCTTCGGTCTGAAGAACGCACCCCAGATCTACCAGCAACTCTGTTCGAGAAGGGCGAGCCTGAACCTGAGCCGAGGCTGTCTGTGCTGGGTAGGCGATCGAACATCGATGATATTCTGGTGACGGCCTCTACGTGGTACAATCTTTGCGAGCGGGTTGAGAAGTTGCTCGACACTTGTGATCGCTGGAATCTATCGATCAGCGTGGTCAAGAGCTTCTGGGGCCATCGCAAGGTCGCCTATTTGGGTCACCAAGTATCTGCAAAAGGTCTAGAAGCGAGCCCGAAGGATCTTGAGTCGCTGGGCAATCTCCCGTTCCCACGGACACTACGATCGATGCAATCGTTTCTCGGAAGCCTGAATTACTACAGCCGCTTCATCGAGGACTTTGCGGTATACGCTGCGATCCTGTATGAACTGCGTGAGGATGACTTCCATGAGATCCGTCATATGGAGCAGATCGGCGCCGATGGACAAGAGACTGGGGACGAAGTGTCACCTGTTGAAGAAGATGACCGCTGGACGAGAGCCAAGATTGCGTTCACCATGTTGAAGGCGAAAATAGTCTCCGCTCCGGTCTTGCGGCATACTAAGTACTTGTATAGTACATGTATGTACATGTATTAATTAATACTTGTACCGTGCAGGTCAACCCGCCCAACACATATAAAATGATGCAATCCATAAAAAAAGTACTGAAAATAATTTCGGAGATACCTCACTCAACCAAAAAAGCGCGCCATGCTGGATTTCGCGAGCGTGGGCTCCGACATGACGCCCGAGGAGCAGGATGAGACCATAAGTGACCTGATCTTCTTCCTGGATACGTTTGGCTCGACACATGCGGTTCGTCTCAAGCTGCAGGAGCAGGAGAGGGACATCATGCGTCTTGGGGATAAAATTAGACATCTCCTCAACCATCAAGACAAGTATTTGCCGGTAGAAGGAGAGAAACGTCAGATTTCAAGTGAAGATGCCATAAGGAGCGATCAAAACCCTCCAGAGGCGTTGATGAGACTATGGTGGACTTAAGTTTCTTCCTAACGACGTACGGATCAACGCGAGCCGTGCGAAACGTACTAGCGAGGGGGAGACGAGAGATCATGGGTCTACGACTCACGGTACAATGGTTCCAAGAGCGCCGACATATGCTTAATAAGCGAACTGACTCACTCAAGGTTGGAAATTCCAGAGTGGAGACAATACTTTTAACGAAAACACCAATACAACAGAATCAAGGTTGTATGGGTCGGAACAATCGGCGTCTCAAGACGTTGATTGGATCGAAACACCGAGAATGTTGTTGATATCGATGACGAAGATGCTACAGATTGCGCTGTCATCGGAGCTGATGACGTGAATGATGCAATTATTGAGTGCAAGAGTGTGAAGACTTCACTACAGAAGAAGGTAATGACACCACTGGCATCAGGAGAGGAGGAAGCACATATTAATACCAAGCGTGACGATAAATGTCGACTTTATTCGGCACAAGACGAACAAGTGGAGGTGAGCGTTGTAAGTGAACGGTATCGACCTCTGCAAGGCTCAGCAGGTCTGTTTAAAAGAATCGTCGATGCCTGAGGGCCAGACATATTCTCTCACTAAGCCTGCAACTACATACACGGGCAAGGATCGATGCCGTCGTCCTGCCTGCAGCACGAAAAGCATCTTGCATGGTTTTTGTTATCGTCATGGAGGCTACCACGTGTGCAAGATTGATGGCTGCAGCGGAAAAGCTGTCACCCGGCATCTATGCCGGCGTCATGATGGTGGTACGAGGTGTAAGATGAGCGGATGTGATACTGTCATTCTCTGTGGCGCACAGGGTCTTTGCTACGTACATGCCAAAGAACAAGGAATCCGACTCACCCATGAAAAGCGCCAATTGTGTGGCTAAACCAGGATACTGTTTTCCACATGGAGGGGAGATAAGGTGCAATATCCCGGGTTGCAACAAGAAGCGCAAATTAAAAGGACTTTGCCGTGCTCAGGGAGGGTTTCATAGGTGCAAGACTTTGAAGAATGCGAAAAGCAGGCTCGGGTCAAGGGATTTTGTAAAGCACACCACCGCCTTCATGCGGTCGACGCAAAAGCTACTCACACTACGTTGTAGTTTCAAACATGTCCTACACAAAGTAATAAACATGATACATGTTAGCGAATGAGGAATGTGATCAAGCAAGCACTAGGTCCAGGCATGGGGGAGTATTTTCCAATTTCTATGGGCGTGGTATGTTCACGATATTTCAATGCTATGCGCTAGGAGTCATTGTAATTCGTTAACCGGAGCTTTATCCTCTACAGTTCACACAGGCCAGCTAAAGCTACACCCTCGATCTGGTTTACTGCTGCCACAATATCTACATGACATGGTAACTTCTCCTGCCTCTCGAGGGATGCGGATCTTGCGATACGCAGAGCAACGACACAAGTTGAACTTCAATTCGTATTGCTTGAGCGACAGTGTGCTAAAAATCTCGCGGCACGCTAACACATTGGTTTCTTGCATGTTCTGCAGGGCGTCCTAGTACTGCTCCACCGTCACTTTGATCGTGAACCAGCCGCCCTATCGCGAATTCAGTTAGTAGAGGCGATCAGTGTCAATTGAAATGCAGTTTCTTCGTCATACTATCATAGTGATGCCGTACTATGGTCGGATGACCATTAGGAAGATCAGTTGAAAATTACATTTTCGAGGAATTGCTTCACGCTTGACAAGTCCCTCAAGGTTTTGCCATGGGCTTTAATTACCATGGTACACCCTCGCCTCGGTGGTGCTTTTATCTAGCAGGTATGTTTATCTGCAGTTTACATCGAGAGGAGAGTTTACTTGCTCGCCATCGTAAGCATCGTCAGACTCTATGTCGTCGTAAACTGGAATCGTAATCGATATTGCACCGTAAGCGCTTCGTGTCGAGTAGCTCAAACAGCATGTGGACGACGAGTGGCAGGATGCAGACAAGCTCATTCTGAATTTACTTCGAAACACCAGCAACTCGCCACCAACCTTCACTCCATTTGAAGCATCATGCCGTACGCCCGTATCACCAGCAACGTCGCCAAGGACAACGTGGACATTGCTGCTGCGAGCAACGCCGTCGCCAAGACACTGAACGAGGCGTGGGGTATCCCTACGCAGTTCATGATGGTGGAGATGAACCTGGAAGTGCCCATGCTCCTGAACCTCAACAATGAGGTACGCTTTATTACTCTGACAAATATTAATTAATACATGCATGTCCGTCAAATACCAACTCTCCCTTTATGTTATTGTAGCCGACTGCGTACGTCCACGGACGTATGATCGGCAAGATCGACGCCGAGCACAACCCCAGCACCATCGCGCTCTTGACCAAGACTGTATCTGAGCAGCTTAAGGTGCCTGCGGAGCGCGTGTACGTGGTACTCGAGGACATCAAGGTCGGTAACTGGGGCGCCAACGGTGTGACGGTCATTCCCCCTAAGCACTAGACATCGGAGTATAGCGTGTGAGTAGTAGGAGAAGATGGCCATCAACTGGAATACACGTCACCTGCAATGTTACATCTGACATGCCAGTCTGCCTAGTTCCCATCCCACAACCTCCCCCTCCGTAATCATTTGATCCCCGTAAACAACCATTCTCGACGTGTATTTCAATACACGTCATTAAAATAACGCAGACCGGACCTCGAGGTGCAGGTATGTGGTTTGACCTCTTCTGTTGGTGGGCACTTTTATTTGTGCTGCTCCGCACGAAGTGCCTTCTATGAGTCAAATTGATGGCGACGACTCGACCCTCTCGGACGTGTTCGCGTTCATCGAAACGTTCGACAGCAGCGAAAGCGAGTCCAGTTTAGCCAACGTAACTTCGAGTGAAGGCGACTCGAGCTCTGTGTCTTCCCCAGACCCGGCAGAATCGACACGTACGCGGTCAATATCGACGTCAACCACGACGAGCAAAAGCAACACAATGAAGAAGAAGCCCACACAACCGGGCCAGGTACCGCAGTCGACCAAGTTCCAACGCGAGCAGCGAGATCAAGTACTCGCATTGCGACAACAGGTGCTCGAGTTGACGGCTCGGCTGGAGCAAATGATGCGTACTCATTGTCAGCCAACGACTATGACAGCAGCAATAGTGCAAGGCCCGCAAAAGCCGAAAGGGTTTGTATCTGTGTGGGAAGATTTTGCGATTGTGCAGTGTCAAGAACGGCAGCGATCGGAGCAGACAAACCGCGAGCTGAAGACAATGCTGGCGCGCCAGCGAAAGCTGGAGCAGTCTATCGACAAGCTGCTTGGACGGAAGGACGCGTTAGAGGTTCGTATAGGCATCTGTCATGGGTCAGAACTTACTAAGACCCCACATAGAAGTTACTAAGTATGCTGTATCGCTTAGGGAATGGAACTGCTGTGTCGACTCCAGCCCATGCCAGAGTCTGTCAGTCTCACATCCACCCCACAGCTCAACATCGATCCAAGTGACGCTATACTTGCCCAACTGGAAATGACTGCTGCCACGCTGTACATGCGAACAGATTCGCTGTTCCCGCCTCTGAAGGGTCAGCCAGAGGCCTCATTCTCCACGAAAGACAAGTTTAATGACCCTCTAGGCACATACATCGAGACGACGACAATTACACCGATGCCATGTCCACTACACGTGGCTGCTGAGATCTCGTGGAAAGGAACGACCAAAGAATCGCAGGATCCCGAGAAGATCCCTCGCTTTGTAAGCTCTACGTGGACGTTAATTGGTGTTAGAAGAAGGAAATTTTCTCACCGTGTTGTTGTTGTGTGCTAGATGCGAGCGAAATGTTACAATACGCTGGCGAAAAGTTGCAAGCTCGATATGTTCAACACGCTACGCATCGATGGGATCAACTTTGTGCGACGATACATCGACTCGGATCGGATCGTACTCGTCAGTACATCGACTTGGTTCCTACCAGCTCAGGGAATTCACTTCCAGGATAATATTTGGACGATTGTGTGTCGCTCCCCAGTCGATCCGCAAAATGCGTCGTTTGTCCAGAGCTTCTGCCAGTTTGGGGCGCAGATTTCCGGAGTGTTGCCGATGCCGAAGGAGGCATTTGTCTCAGCTCAAGAATATGCCCAAGGATCAATAGTGACGAAACTCCGCCATCTTCAATAAAGGCAGCAGAGATATCTGCTGGAGTATGGAGGATCCCAAACCGGTGTGTGTTAATGGAAGAGAAGGCCGTACGTTGTTTCAATTGCGTGACCAAGCTCACGGTAGTCTCACAGCAGCTGGTGGTCAGGGATTGATAGTAACGTCAATTTATGCAAAGTAATTAGTAATGTAATTAGTATAATTACTTTGCCTAAATTGACGTTACTAGTAATTACTTTGCCTAAATTGACGTTGCTATTTGATTTAATCGATGCTAATAATTAATACGAAAAAATAATGCTGCAAAAATGCTTCTATAGTGATAATTAGTACTATTTGACTTACTATCGTACTTAATCATGTATATCGTACTTATGGAAATAATTGTGAACTTTTTTTTAAAAAAATTGAAGGCATATGAAGATGTCGCAGGACGAAGGAGATGATCAAAGAGTCCACTAAGTTGGGAGCGAACGAGCGGGTACTAATTTAACGACAAAATGACTGAATCCCCTGCATATTTTCAACCAGTCTAATATTATTAAAACTATGTACGATTTATTAATATTGACAACTTTATAGACTGATAAACTTTGACTATTACTGTGTTTTGGAGAGCGGCAAAAATGATTATTACTATAGGACAAACTATTATTAATTATCAGAAAATATCAAAACTTATCACTTTACTATCAAACCCTGCTGGTGGTACATGCCATAACGTGTTAGGAACGTCGTTTAAAATGTGTCCCACACAAGCTTATAATCAAAGCTAATCCTTCCTTAACTGATAAAAAAGAAAATTGATTTTGACGAGATAAAGAAGCCATAAATTATACATTGTACTTCTACTAACGTTACTAGCACTAAGTACATTGTAACCAAACATAACAATTTCTGTACATCCGTGCCGATTGCCGCCGCAAACGCGACGGTAATCGGCTACTAATCGGCAATTTCTGAATAAGAGCGGATTCTGTATATCACCATTGAAGAATACCATCTTCACTGAAGGCTTCAGATCCTAGGTCACATATTATGCGATCTCCACTATTCGCCGCCAGACGAGCTGCCATCACAGCAAGCCCGCCGCTACCGATCGTCACTGTCCTCCCAGCCTCAGCATCGCATCTAGCCCCGGTTGGGTTGTCTGTACTACTCACGAAGGACTACATGTACAAGGAATACATTTCTACCGTACTTCTAAGTACAGTGGAAATTAACCTGATAGGGTCGGTGGACAAGCGACACATCAGGTATGGGCTTGATGAAATCTCGTCAGATTTGAATGATGATGCGAGTGAAAAGGCTCGGAATAGTCAACGAAACATTTTTTAAAGGCATTTCTGAGGCATTTTAGACCGATATCGGTGTTTTGACCCCGTTTAATGGACTTCACCACCATGTGTGGGATCGGGGAAGTTCTCATCCTTCTGGTACATATCATCCTCATACAAACTACAAGTCAAAATATCAAAATCTTGCAGCAGATTTCATGGTTGGCAGGTATCAGCTCTTCTTCATACGTTTATATAGAACCGTATGGTAAAATATGATTTGAATCATGCATATGAGGATATCAGATTTCTGGGGGATCAGGTTGGCGAGGATGATCTGTATTACTAAAGTAAATGCAACGTGCACAAACGTAATCATCATTACATGTACCATCATCAGCACCACCAAATCATTACATGTATCCTATCATTCTGCGCAAAAACAATCAATCCAGTGACCCGTTGAACATGTGCCTTGTCGCTTGGAATGGGTACGCGAATGTTTTAGGCATCTGCCGTAGCCTTTGTCATAGTAGACAATCAAGGCTACTTTCAGCTACATGGACAGTGCATGTGTTTAGCGACTCAAGATACCTTACGCAGTCAAAACAATCGTCCGCACGTGCCGATGCCCATTCTGTATCGTATCCTAAGGATACTATCCTGCTCGTGCAGAAACATGGTGGCGCATACAGTCAGAGATAACGCATGTACAGATATTATTGTGGCTTTCACCGATTTTTTCCCTCCGATTTGACGCACCCCGATTTATATAAATCAGATAGGAAAGTATGATTTATCTAAATCGGACCAGAATTAGGGTCGGAAACCTACGACAGTTATGGATATGACAACGCTGTTGCTCAACAGGTTGATCTTTTTGGTTGTTTGATAGCAGGCCATGTTCGTATTACTCTAATGGTGTAGTGACCTGAAGCTCTCGGAGATATTTTTATGACAGTCACTTGTGCCGTTGAAAACCGGCAATTATGACCCCAGCGTCACAACTCGGAGCTTCTTGCGTTATATCGGGCCAGAAATAGCTAGCATACCTCAGCCCTACTACCTAAATCAGACCGTGTTCGCAAATCGGGTCCGATATATCGGATCTCGGGCCATCCGTTTTGCCAAAAAGGATGAAAGCCACAATATATGTACCCCTCACCAAATTATTATTAGTAGCTGAGAAACCTAATACTAGTAATCGCTTAAACTAAGAGTTAATACAAAAACCGATCCACCGACTCGGTAGATAGGCTTTACTATGGAGCTAACCTAATATGTCTCCATTTCTCAAAGCTAACACGAACGTATTGCCCAGTTTTCACCATTTTAGATACCTACCGGTCCCTAAATACCACAAAAAGGTAATTGGTCATTTTATAAAACACATTTTCTCTTTTTTTGGGACACCTTTGGACTAAATGCCTAAAATTTGAGATTTTCACGCCTTGAAATTAAATATGTTGTTGTACTTGGTACCAAAGCCTTCCACGGGTGGTATTAAATTGGTGAGGGGTACATGTATTATATCTGTACAGCACAACATCCGGTACGATTGAAAACATCTGTGCAAGCACACCACGAACGTGAAGTACACAATTATCGCTTACGCGCGCTCCGCGAGAGGAGTAGTCCCGCGGAGCGCGCGTAAGCGATAATCATTATCGAATAATGTGTAAGTACCGTAGTACATCGTAATTACAGTACTTACACATTATTCGATAATACTGTATGTTAGCAAGAAAGGCACCGCGCCACTTCGCGATTTTCTCTGCAACACAAAGAGCGCACGTTTCGATAACAACGGCCAACACCCGCGATGCGTCTCCAAATTCTCGTGCTGCTGGCTCTAGCAGCCGTCTTTGCGAGTGCTGATGCCTCGGCGACAACGACCAAGGCTCATTCCATCATGGTTAACCAGGGTGACGCTCCAGCTAAACGACTTCTGAGGTCTGACACTACAGCAGACGTCAACGACACCGAAGAAGAGAGAGCTGCCTGGTATGAGGGTTTGACCAAGCTGATCAAGTCAAACACCGCGCCGAAGGTCCTAACAAACCTTGAGCTTGACAATCCAGAGCTCGCGAAGTTGGCTAGTAAAAAATACGACTTAAATGGCGCCTACAAGTCCCTAGGGCTGACCAAGATCAAATCTGTGGACGACCTCTTCACCAGCCCGGAATTCAGAATGTGGTTCTCCTACATGGCCCACTGGAATGCGCGAAGCAAAAATAAACCATTCACCGTGGCCAAGTTCTTTAGCAAGAAGTTCGGAGATAGAAAAGCAGCCGAAATGTTCGCCGCTGCTGCTCAGAGTTCCAATACGAACGTGAAACAAATGGGCGAGGCTTACGGAATTTCGCTACTCAAACAGTGGGCAACGGCAGGCAAAACGTCCAAGCAGATTTCCAAGACACTTGGAGGAGATGCAGCAGCGGCCAAAATGTTCGCCACTGCTGTCGAGAGTTCTAGCCAGTCTGAACGCCACATGGGCAGTTTTTTCCAGAACCAGTTGCTCGAAAAGTGGGCAAAGGCTAAAAAAAATACGATGAAGTCGCCAAGATCGCCCCCTCGTTTGCCGACGAGTACGCAAATGTACTTATTACGATGGCTGCCGCGGCCCAGAAGAGAGAGACTGACTTGGCCAAGGCAAAGGCCGCTGCAGCTGGCCCTCGTGTCTGAGCCACATTCGGTCACTTTTACTTGCAGAAATTTCAAAAACATAGCTCTTTCACCGCGGCTACATTATTTCGTGAATCTGTTAAGTTCTTCTTCTGACTGGTCTTTTCTGTTTCTCTATATCGGAAACATTTTTCCCTGTTCACACACAGAAGATAACATTACCAAAATGAATTTCAGGTGGTATCGATGTTAAACATGGCACTCTAGCTAGCACTTCGCAGGCTTGGTATTTGCTCGGCATAGAAATTTGATTGTGTGTTCTCCACAGTGTTGTTGAAGTCATGATATGCCAATGTTTTCAATTACTTCAGTAGAGTTTTACACCCCATATCTCACAGGATGAAGTTACCAGGCATCAGGTACAGACAATCTGGTGTCCCAAATAGTGATACCCTCTCGTTAACGCTGCGTCCGAGAGATGGTAGAACCGGACTCCGCCGGCTCCTCAAAGATGTAACCACCTGTTACTAACCAGACTCCACTTGTGCCAAACGGCGAATTGCGAGCTGGCTTGGAACTTCTGGGGCGTAGTGGACCCCATGTTGTGTTGTGCGTAAATCAAGCGGTTGCAAGAAGTGGGTGAGAAATGGGGATATCAACAAGTACTGTATCAATCATAGAGGAGATCTGAGCTCTAACAGGGAAGACGCTGAGCCTGTACAGACTACAGTTGTCGGATGGTATCGTTATTTGCGCCAATGCTGCCCCAATTCAATCAACTCGACGAACATTTGCAGATATCACCATGTAACATGCAGAGCCTTTGGTGTGCTTTCGTTAATTTCACGAGTGAGCTCGAAAAACATCCTACCTGGAACTGCTTTCAGCATGGTGTCATGTCAGTATTTGAATCGTGATATTCCGTCCACACCACTGTCTTCAACAAAATCCACTAGCCAGTGATAGGGCATCACTACTTGCGATGCGCATCCCCGGCCCAATTTCACAGAAAAATTAGCTGGGTGGCGATCAAATGTTAATAGCGACCTCATCAACAGTTGATTAGTTTAAAACTCAGTTACTGTGAGGAGCATGGCAACATCTTATTAACGGTAAAGCTATTCCACCCAAGAATCTAGAAACTGTTTTCATATCACTTACACAGCTTTGTTTTCTTCGTAGTGAAATGAAGCGGGTACCCGAGCTGTCCAGGGTAACTCGATTTCCGCCATTTGCGAGCTCTGATAAACTCCAATAAGCTTAGGCGACGTTAAAAAAAACACTTGCTGTGACTCTGGATCGTCGGTGGCCAGATGGCACTACTCTCAAAGTTGCAGAATATTAGCGATAAGTGTTTCAACGTACAAGGCAGCATCACTCGACAGTACATCCGAAAACGTGCCACTACTCACCGTCTGCTCAGTCTTGAGCTCCACAACTTCTCTCATCGCTCTCCACTATGGCAACGTCTTCTAGCAAATCGACCTTTGTAATCCGACCTTCGACGTGTCAAAGTTCGTCGCTGTCGAGTGCACAAATGCCCCCAGACAAAATGCACACCTTGGCACCATCATGTCAATAATATTATATTTCTATCAATGTCTTTATCTCCTCAATCTCCTCAACCTGCAGCCTGTCCAGCTGTACGATGCGACGATGATTGGCTGAGGCTCAGTATCAAATCTCACTCTTTCGCGTTATGTCGGACTGGGAGATGCCTCTGAGCGCGTCATCCAGCGCCTTCGTCGTCCAGACGCCCGCGGTGACGGACATACAGCGCCCCATACAGCAACTAGTGGACCGTGTGGGTACGAATCAAGACCCGAAGCCAGACGCACCAAATGGATCAGTCAAAAATAGCGGCGACCGTGGGGAGAATTTCTCATTAGATGGTGACAAAGAGTTTTTTCTGGATGAATTTGACGCCGACAACCTGCTCAAGTCGTCCAAAAACACTCAAAACTTGAGTAAAAGTCCTCATAACGGGATGGAGACGAAGATTATTGTGCCACATCGAAATGGGGTCAAGTCGACGGTATCAGTTGGTAGTGGACAACTCGCAGCTTCGAGTGGAGATACAGGGAGTTTGTCGGTGAAAGTTTCGTTAAGTAAGAAGCGGCCGTTGCCAGTGATAAGTGAAAAGGAGGAAGAGGGACAATTGACGGGACAATGGGGTCGAGCTGAGTTCATGAAAAGCTCCAAGTCGGCTACGAAACAGGCAGAAGCAGAGTTGAAAGTGCAGATGTGGTGGAGTGAGAAGTTTATCGCTGGACGACTGCATTCCATGATCAGATGTGAGAAAGAGATTGACGACGTGGTGAAGATAGATGTGGAAAACTTTAGCTTCTTGGACGAAGTGGAAGATGCTCGAAAGTTGACGGAGAGTGGAAGGATTTGTTGCTCACATCCAGGATGCACGAAGCAAGCACAGACTAAAGAAAAGTGTATTGCTCATGGTGGTGTAAGGGAATGTAAGGAGCCTGGATGCACTGCTACAGCGAAATGGCGGGGTCGGTGTACAGATCATGGTGGACGCCGCACATGCTCGAACGAGAAGTGCGAGAAGCTTGCACTGAGTTGTGGAAAGTGTCTTGAGCATGGAGGTGGAGGTGGAAAAACGTGCTCGTTTCCAAACTGTACGACAAGACCGCAAAGACGAGGTTTGTGTGCTGCACATGGCGGCTATATTGTGTGCAAAACTGAGGGCTGCGAGAGAAGAGCAGCCAGTAAGGGATTGTGCACACACCATACTGTTGTCGAGAAGTGTAAGACTGAAGGTTGCGAGAAAACTGGACCAAATCGTGGCTACTGCTACAAACATGCTGTAGAAAGCGGTGCCATCAAGGTCTCGCGCAAGCCTAAGTGTAAGGAGGACGGATGTGTGAAGATTCAACTTCGGCAAGGCTACTGCTCGAGACATGCGAAGGAGCGTGGTCTCACCGTAGGCCGCACGTGTAAAGCTGAAGGATGCAACAAGGTGGCACAAGCTGGAGGCTTCTGCGGGACGCATGGAGGCGGGACCCGATGCAAAATCCCCGGCTGCAACAAGTCCATTGTGACGAAAGGTTTGTGCTCCGCTCATGGTGGTCGCAAGACGTGCAAGGTGGAAGGATGCGAAAAGTGGGGGCTTTCAGCTGGAGAGTTGAAAGGATATTGCGTCGAACACGGCGGTGGCTACCGCTGTAAACACCCAGGATGCAGCAAAAGCGTCCAATACAACGGTTTGTGCTGCACTCATGGTGGCAGACTTAAGTGTGAGGCGAAGGGCTGCAACAAGACTGTGAGAGTGAAAGGCTTTTGCGCTACACACCAGACAACATAGTAAAAGTGAGCGATGCCACAAACTGCGGTAACACGTATTGCTAACGAGCGTGTAAAATAAAGCAAACAACTTAGAGTTCTTCATGCGCGCCCTGTACGTGTGAAGCGTTCATGTATGCGCATGTTCAGTTGTCGTGGCAATACTTGCACTTGCCTTTTATTCGCGCTAGCTGCTGATAACCTCCTGGTTAGGAACTGAGCACACTCTGCCACCACAGCAATTGCGATGCATCGAACATGGTGGTGGGTAGCTCTTAGTGAAGCACTAAAGTCTACATGTACAAGAGAGAAGTAAGCTTAAGGATTTTCGAAACAAAAAGTGTGAACGATGTCTGGGCTCTCATTGCATAGCGAAACAGAACTGAGCAGTCAAGTGCCGCTCGTGGGTCTCCGTCTCACGTCGCCTCTTCATTCAGCCAAGGCTCTCCTGTACATGGTTACATTGTGAGATCTGCAACATTTCCTCGAGTTGGTTGAAACGGGTGTACATTTCTACACACGCCGAAAGCTCTGCATGAAGGTGAGCCCCACCGGCTATCTCTACACTTATGCTTCTTGCACATGCGACCTTTTTAATGGAGTCTGTACAGGCTCAGTAGCGCTTTCCTCGTTGGAGCTTTTCTGTGGAGTCTGTACAGAATCCTCGTGTGCTCAGATCGCCTCTGTGCTTGGCACAGTACTCGTTGATATCCCCATTTCGCATCACCCACTTCTTGCAATACACACAACATGGGGTCCTCTACGCTTGATAATCCTGCAGCTCGAAGGAGTCAATTTGGAACTTCTTGGGCTTTTGTAGGGAACGCTGTCTCCTTGGTAGTCGGACCGATCCTGACATGTCAAAGGTTCTTCGTTGTTCCCAATGCGTGCACTCTCGGGTAGGTGGTCTTGGCAATAGGATTCATCCACTCGGAATTTTAGGCATCCCATACTCTTGCATTTTCTTTTGAATACGACACCATGGTGGCGTGCGTGTCTCCCGCAGTATCCCTCACCACTAGATATCATTAGACTTTTGCAGTCGTCAACACAGCACTTCTTGCCTCCTTTAACTGTGATGTCATGCTCGCGAGCGTGTTTACAACAATATCCCTCACCTCTGGCGACGGCGAACTTTTCGCAGTCATCCATACGACATCTTTTGCCATTTTTGACGACAATATTATGCTCACGAGCGTGCCTGGTACAGTATCCGTGACCATTTGACACTGCAAACGTATCGCAACCATCAATGCTACACTTTTTGTCACCACAAATAATAATGCCGCGGTCACGAGCATGTTTGATGCAGAATCCCTGGCCTTTTGCGAACGATTCACAATTACTGATGCAGCACTTTTTGACACCCTGGATAATAATGCCACGCTCACGAGCATATTTGGTGCAGAACCCCTGGACCTTTGCGAACTTATCACAATTACTGATGCAGCACTTTTTGCCGCCCGTAACATGGATACCATGCTCTCGAGCGTGTCTGCAACAATATTCTTCACCGCCGGAGACTGAAAACTTGTCACAATCCTCAAGGAGACACTTTCTCGTGTCAGTCTGAAGAACAATGCCATGCTCACGAGCATGCCTGTAGCAGTATCCTGCACCACCGGCGACCTTGAACTTTTCACAGTCGTCAAAATGACACTTATTCCTACTACTTTTCATAGCATAGTTATTGTTATGAGCCTGCCTGGTGCACAATCCCTCGTCTCTGGATGCCACAATAGCGTCGCAACCACCGATCCGGCATAGTGATTCGATTTTGCTCCTGGTATCGTTATCCTCTCCTTCATTACTTTTCTCGTACTTAGCACCTTCCTTCCCAAGAGTTGGAGTTGTCTTGCAGTCAGGCGCAGTTGTAGAATCCTTCACAAGTTCGTCACCCACGGACACAGTGCAACCGATTGACTGTACACCACCAGCAGCCACGATCTCTAGAGCCGCTGTTGGTACAATGGTCGACTTTACCACAACGGTGTCGTGCGACTTACTAGTTTGGCGTTCACTTTCATGCTGGGATAAAGTCATGGTAACACCATCACCAGCTTCTTCTTCGTTATGAGCATGCGACCGCGAATGTTTCACAATTTCACTTTTTGCTACCCTTGATATGGGGCCATGCTCTCGAGCGTGTATGCAACAATACCCCTCACCTCTGGAGGCCACGAACCTTTCGCAGACGGCAATACGACACTTTTTCTTACCACCTTTACAGCGTGTTTGGCACAGTATCCTTTGCTTCTGGTGAAAGTTTTGCAACCACCAACCCAGCACTTCTTTTTACCACTCCTGACAAGGATGCCATGCTCTTGAGCGTGCTTGCGGCAGTATCCGCCACCATGGGCGACCGGAAACCTTTCGCAATCATAATTTTGACACGTTTTCTTGCCAGGCTTCATCATGATACCGAACTCCAGAGCGTGCTTAAAGCAATGCCCTTGGCCGTCAAAGACAGCATATTTTCCACACTCACTAATCTTGCACGTATGGTAGCCACCATGATGGTAGCATAAGTTGCGCGCTTGGGCCAACTTGATACAGCCCAGGTATCGACAAAAAATCTTGGGGAGGGTGTGTGTTGCTTTCGTTTGGTCAACGTCAGGTGACGAAGTGTGATCTGCGTGATCGGATGAATTCTTAGAAAGGGTGCTCAGCGATTCGGTTTTGCTCCGGGGATTGTTACCCTCGTCTTTGTTACTCATCTTGTTCTTAGCACCAGCTTTCCCACGAGTTGGAGCTGTCTTGTAGCCGGGTGCGGCTGGCCCCTCGCCTACGGACGGACACAGCGCAACCGTTAGATTGGGCACCACCTCCAGCCACTATCTCTACAGCCGTTGTTGGTACAATAGCCGCCTTTACTACGCGATGATCTTCACCATCAGCGTTGCCAAGTGACTTAGTCGTTCGATGTTTACTTTCGTGAATGATAATACCATCACCAGCTGCTTCTTCGACATTTACTTCATGTGCGTCACTCTCTGTATAATTCTCCCAGCGACGGGTGCCATTGGGATCTCGATTATTTCCTGCTGTAGGCAGCCGATCGATCCCCTGATACTCCACTGGCTCCTGTTGCTTCTGCATTGAATCTTGTACCAGTTCAGCACTCAAGTCCTTCACGTCACCCAAACTTTTACCTTTGTTAGTCTTTTGCCGGTCTTCATACCATTGGATATAGTGTTGCAAGTGCGCGATCTCCTGCTTCTGACTGCACAATTTATCTCGCACTGCACGAGTAGACCCAAATGTCTTCAAAAAGAAATCCACGTCAATCATGATCGCATCGGTACCCTCGTTTTTTCCGTCGCCTATTGCAACGGATTTTTGGGTATTTTCGTCCGTTTTGGTCTCTTCATGTGGAGAACTTTTTCCTATTGCGTTCAATTGACGCTGTACTCGCTCTCTGAGGCGCTGGATGTCGCGCTCCTGCACTTGTAACGTGGCGCGCACTGCACGCGTGGAGCCGTACACATCCAGAAAGAAGATCAGGTCCGCAATGGTCTCATCCTGTTGTGCAGACGTCAGTTCAGAGCCCACTTCTCTTGCGTCGAGCCACGGTGGTCTTGACATTCTGTAGGCTGCCCAAAAAATGGTCCACGGTCTCTTTATTCTAGTAGTTATCTTTATTTTTATGTATCTTTATTTTAATATATACTTGTCTATTTTTATACATCGTGGAAATTCAAGTCCACCGGGGTACCGCTTCACATGTATTTCAAACATGAGCGAAAATATTCGGCGCATTTCTTCTTACCGTCTCCTGCATCCTGACGCCGAACACTTTAGAATTGGACTCAATGTATTGGAGTTGACCTTGGCCCTAAGTCAACATGTCGTACTTACTATGCAAACCTATAAGTACTCTACCTACAAACCTAGTTTCTGAATCTACAGAAAACAATAATAAATGTTATGAATGGCCGCGTCCTCCCCGACGTCTCCGTCACGCTGGACGTCGCCATGTCGGACATGCAACACTCTCCCCAGTATCTATCGGACAACGCTGCCAAGAATCAACTTTCAGTAGCGAGAATGAGCGCTCCAAACGCGCTCCAGCCAACGATCCAGAATATTGGAGACCGTAGTTCCCAAAATTCGGATTTGGACGAAGACCACGAGTTTTTCCTAGATGCATTCAACGAGATCCCGAAGCCTCAGATCAGTGGAATTATTCAAAAGTCGACGACGATGAAGAAACAAACTTTCAGACATTTCCAAGGTGTTTTGAAACAGATCAGACTGGTACCAATTTGTGGGTATCAAGTGATTCGGACTGGGAGGAAGAAATGCTACCCACAGAAGTGGAGGAGGATGAGGTTCCGCAACGATGGGATCTTTCAGTATTTATAAAGGGATCTCGGTCGGCTTCTCAGCAAGGATCGATCGAGTTTGGCGTTCAGATGTCGTGGGGCATGAAGTTTGCTGCTGGAAGTGTACACTCGATGATAAGGTTAGTGAACAAGAACCAGAACAGCCAGAACCAATACGCGTCGACTATGCTGATAATTTTATGGTTTCCGCGACTGACGAAGACAACGGGATGGAGTCGACGTATGTGAGGCTTGCCAATAGATTTTTGGCCTTCAACGAGAGTAACCCCGCTGTCCGTCCGTTCGCTATGGTTGATCAGCTCGCGTCGGCAAATGTGGATGTTGATCGAGTTATAGTCGCTGCTGGCGATGAAGATAACAACATGGAACCGACGTATGCAGATCTAGCCAATGGGTTTGTTGCCTCGATGGATAATAGAGGCAATTTAGACAGCGTGGTAGCTGCCGTAAATCTTACGAGTACAGGTCGACCGTGCTGTAGTCATCCAGGATGCATCAAACAGGCTCAAGCAAAAGGTTTATGCATTGCTCACGGTGGAATCAGACAGTGCACATATCCAGACTGCAAAGGTATCTCCCGTTGGCGTGGTTATGCGGTGCGCACAGTGGAAAACATACGTGTTCGGAAGAGGGCTGCAAGAATCGTGTGAAAAGTCGAGGAAAATGCGAGAAGCACGGTGGAGGCACACTTTCAAAGTGTTCGTTTCCAGGCTGCACGACAAGAGCTATTAGAAAAGATCTCTGTGCGGCTCATGGTGGCCCTCTTGTGTGTAAGAGTGAGGGCTGCGAAAAGAAGGCTCTCACCAAGGAATTATGCGGTGGCCATGGCGGGGGCACAAGATGTAAAGTTGAGGGCTGTGGGAAAACTACTTCTGCACGCGGGTTTTGCCATCACCATCCTGTTGATAACGGCGTTACTTTCAAGCCCAGAGGGAAGTGCATCGTCGAGGGATGCTTAAAGATCAAGCTCAACGGAAGTTATTGCACCAAGCATGTTAAGGAGCGTGGTATGGACGTTGTTCGGAAGTGTCGGATGGTGGGGTGCGAGAAATCGGCACAAAAAGGTGGCCTCTGCATTAGCCGTGGAGGTGGTTCTCGTTGTACACACCCTGAGTGTTCAAAACAAGCTTATTCAAAGGGTTTATGTGGTGCTCATGGTGGTCGCATCACGTGTAAAGTGAAGGGCTGCCCGAAGTGGGGTCTGTCAAAGGGAGATATCAAGGGCTATTGCGTTAAACACGGAGGTGGCAAACGATGCAAGCATCCAGGCTGCAACAAAAGTGTCCAATATAACGATTTGTGCTGCACTCACGGAGGTTGGTGTGCGTGTGAAGCTGAAGGCTGCAATAAGAGGGTGAAGTGGAAAGGCTTATGTCCACTCCACACAAGACAACCGAGGAGAAAGAAGCGTAGACAAAACTAATGGACTTGAATAGAAGATGTAAACTTTTGCAAACATCTGCAGCGTCTACATGTACATTTATTACGAAGTACATGTACTACTGGTCATCGCGCTGGTTGTTTCGCTGTTGAGTCCACGTTAGAGCAACCCCACCGGTCCAGATTTGGCGAAAAGTTGGCATCTCGTTGAGCCACCGGTGCCCCCAAATCCTATATAAATATGGCATCGGCGATTCGAAGCTATTTTTTACTCCAAATCTGGCGAAGAAAGTAGCGACGACAGCGTAAGTAACGGACGTGCACCTCCGTTGACGAAGGTGCTTTCATTATGCGAGATCATCCAGATGAGTCAAACTCGAGGACCAAACTACAGCATCGAAGAAGACAAAGCACTGTGTTGGGGTTGGCTATCAACAAGTGGTGATGGTGGCACGGGTACAAACCAGTCAGGTAACGACTTCTACGGCCGTGTGAAAGTGTCCTTCGACGAGGAACTTCACCAAATGGACAACTGGGTTTATGAGCGATCCATTAAGTCACTAGGATCCTGGCCCGTGTGCGAAAGGAAACCGCTAAGTCAGAAGCAAGTAGCGAGGTGATAACCAGTGTTGACAGCGTTGTCAATGCAGGCAACACGGACTCCAGTGTTGGCAGCTGCAGCACGATTTCTTCGGTCGCAGACACCGACTCGAACGTTGACGACAATAACACCAACAGCGCCAGCAATTTTGAGTGTACTTAATTGCTGTAGTGTCGGATAGTTCTAGGTTCTCGTCGATCGAGTCTGCAGCACTAGCGTATGCCAGCTGACGAACTGCTGCGGTTATTTTAAGAAGAGTTAACAGAGGCCTGATGCTACAGGAATATTTCCTGTAGCATCAGGCCTCTGTTCAAAGTAGCTATCCGTCTCTACGACCCCCTCCATGACACGCTGAAACAAGCTCTGCCGCATTCGAAAACGATTTCGAGAGTCACGAGCATCGTAGACAGGATCAGGTCCAAAATACTGTTGCAGTAGTCGAAGGTGTCGGTATGCTGGATCGCGCTTTTTATTCGGGGCACGGCCTGGACGTGAACCTCCTGGTGACGATTCTACCTCCAAGTCCATCGGATGGACACCTATCATGACTGCAAACATAGCGTCATCTTCATCTCCCTCCGCTAGAAAGTCTTCTACCCAGTGCTCAGCCTCGGCAGCGTCCATGGTTCAACAACTGCGCAAAAGCTTCACTACGGCAGAATTATAGTACAAACCGGTGCGGGATCCATCGCCAAATATATATAAAACATGTGCTTTGGTATCCAAATATCGAATACAGATAGCTCAACCGGTGGGGTTGCTCTTACAACTCCTTTTCCACAGCATGTTTGCACCCTTATTTTTAAACCTAAAACTACTACTTACGTATGTTCTCTTAGCACAAGCTAAGAGCATAACAGTCAGCCATGTAACGCTGCATCCTTCTTTTTATAATTAGACAAAAATTTCAAACAAATCGTATTAAACAGCATTTAGCCCTTGGTTTTACTATATTGCGGTCGGTAGCCAAAACCGACCTCTATAATTGTATGACCCGAATTTAAAAATCTTAATCCCCGCTTAGGTAAGCTCATCTCAACCTAAGCCATGGCCGAGGGTACTGCGATTTATTTAGAGGTTTGTAAGCAGCGTCCCTTCCGCGATCAGCGTCAGCCAATAAACTAAATATCCAGAGGAGTGATGGGGAGTGATTATCAGGAGTGACGTCAACGGAATTCGTTTATTTCATTCATCCACGTACCCCAGCAAGCATTCACCATAGCTGTGTTTCAGAGCTGCCAAGCTTCCGTGAGTGTCAACATTGAGTAGCGCTTCAGGTGCTGAACTCTCGCTGGCTCAGGATATGCCACGGAAACGGTATCGTCGACTGGTGTTGAGAGTTAACCCCGTGTCCTCAAACTTGGTAGTTCCAGACTTTAAGTCGATGACTGACATGTCAACGAAATTGGACGATACGCGGGGTCGTGAACCCTCTAAAGGTACTGGTGGAACAATGGTAACGTGCTTGTCAGGAATTGAGGGATCGTCAGATTCGTCGGCCTGAACGGAGTTGCGTCGAAATATGCTCTTCCGGAGTAAACGACCGCTCTTCGAGTGGGTAAGCTGGGCTGCATTCGGCCCTGTAACCACTTCACCAACTGGAACCTGTGGTTGATCGTTGTAGATCTCCAGCTCCAGACGAAAGCCTTCGTTCAGTGCTTGCATGAATTCGTTGAACGATATTTTGCCGTCGTGATCCTTATCCACGAGCAGCATAAATTCGTCGACGTATTGCTCCATTCCTTCGATTCCTTGACTGCCGGAATACGGCATGAGTTTCTCTAGAAGAAGACTCAGCTCCGAGACATCGACAACGCCACGACGATGAACATCAGCGATACGGAATGCCTCCTTCATCTGCAAGTAAATTGCGTGATCTTCAGCTGTTGAGCCTGAAAACTCATCTCCAAACAATGTCACCAGTGTTTCAAAGGCTTCTTCGAGACCTGCCTCGACTACAGCCAAACTCTGGTCCCACTTGATCTTCGCCACAGCAGGTGATGCTGTAGTCACATTAGGCAGCGGTGAGGACGGAGACAATGCTGCAGATGACGTAGAGCTATCGTCAGTTGTACTTGACTCGCCTACCATTTCTGCGACGGCTACTGAGGTCGGAGACGGAGGTTCTTGAGCCGCAGTAAATGCTGCAGTACACTCAGCATCGATTCGGCTTTGTTGCCAACGTCTCAGAGGTTTATCTTTTCCACTGGTTCGACGGTTCTCGTACCAATCCACAAGGTCTACAAGGACATCGATTCTGTCCAGAAGCTCGCGACAGACTTTTAAGACTTTGGTGTACTTGGACGTGGAGAACGGAGGCTTCCACAAAGTAGGCTCCATGGTAGAATCGTCCACCAATTTCGCTTGCGTCTTCAGCAGCTCAGGAAGGGCATCCTTCATTTGATCTTTCAAAATCTTCATTTCGCTGCGGCTTAAAAGTGCATTTGCTGTCTCAATGTCTTCTTCAGTGAGAGGCTCCGCAATAATGGGCGTTGGATGGTTGTACGCGATATGGTGGCGAAATACGTCGTGGAAAACTCCACGGTACTGCGTCAACAATTGCTGTACGTTGCTACGAAGTAGTCCACGAGAACTGCGAGGGTGAATAACAACCTCCACAATCATCAGAATGAGAATTCCCAATGCATTTTGTGTGAGACTTGCGTACGACACCGTGGTTGAAGACGAGGTGTTTCGGCAACTATGGTCAAGCAGCACCGACGCAGCCATAAAAGCCGATGTCATACCAGCCAGTGCCATGTAGCGGCCACAGAACCACACATACATGGAGCCCACTGTCCAGATAAAAAGCACGATGTTGTTCAGCGTGTTGTAGATGTAGTCACTCGACACTTTGCACACAAAGAAGCTGAAGATGGAAGGCACCACTGTTCCAGCCACCAAACCTCCGACTCGATTCACCGTGTTTCCGTACGTGCCACCAATATTATCCTCAGCAACCATCGCGATAGCTGTCGGCGCCGTAGAACTGAAAGCGAAGATGAAAGTCGCGCAGCAAATTCCGATGATGATCGCCAATGTCGTACGAAAAGCAAATATAATAAGCCGACGAGGATAGTTGATGGGCTGCAGCAAACTGCGGCATGCCAGCTTCAAGAAGTTTTTGACACGATATCGTGCCGAGAAGTTCTTCCGATTGAATTTGACCTCAAATTCCAGCAGCGAAATCACGAATACGTGGAACGAGTACACGAATACGTTCAGCGGCATAGTTTTGCCTACGTCATCTGCCGTGTGAACATCGGCGGAGAGCAAATTCCCATAAAGTGTCGTGTACTTGGTCATCAGTCGTTCCAATGCCTGCTCCAGACTGGCGAATTTTGGTGAAGACATACCTGATCCACAGCAAAAAGTTAGCTCAAGAAGATACAATTGGAAGTGAACTTATTGCACGTACTTCGCGATGAATGAACGATCTTGAGCGAGATATCCTCGAGCAGATCATTTGCTTCCGCTTGCAGCACGTAGAATCGTGTCTGCATCTTCTCGAGCAGCATGACATGCGTCCAGTGGCATGTCTCGGCCTCGATGGCAATTTCATCGCATGCAAATCCGCGAGTTGCTTTGCGTACAATTTCACAAGCTGCTTGGTGACAGTCCTGTTGAAGTAAAAACACACACCAAGACTCACAAGCTCTACCCACCAGCAATCGTTCAGCAGCGATTCCATCGTAGCGAGACTCCTGCTTTGGACCTGATCAAGTCGCAGCTTGAAGAAATCCTTCTTTTTGATATCCTTGGCTGGGAAGTAGTACGAGTCGACGATCAAGTTAAGGATAATATATATTATATTGAATATCGTGTGGTGGTTCAGCCATGTGTCTTCGCAGCTTCCTCATCACACTAAAACAAGTTAGTAACTACAAATGGCGAGTATTCGTAGTCAATAATTCAAGGAATGGTACAGCCACCGTAATGTTGTCTGACGTATACAACAACGCTGTAGAAGGTTAGCTGTTTCAGCAGGTTATCTGTCAGATGTACCTGGAAAGCAAGGAGAGAGGTAACGACAAATATGAAATAGGCTACCTTGCACTACAAAACAATCACTACATAAACTACATGTATTCCCCGCTTAAGTCGAAGACGATCTATGTTAAGCATCGCCCTCATTGTTGCCTTGACCCAGGATACACTCTGGTGATATCTGAGCGCCTTCGATCGCTTGTAAGACGATTTCTAGCTTCCCCAGTACGCGAAGCAATGCTGACACCAGATCAAGTTTTGTCTCCAAACGTGCCACACGACCACTATCCTCGTCGAAGAGGAAGGTTAGATGGCAGCTGCACTCAAGACGCCGGCCGTCAAGACGGTGACCCCAGTTGACGTCGTATTTGCTTGGAGACATTTTCGCAATTTGCAGAAATACCTGTCGTAGCGTGAACTTTGAAATGGTCAAGCTGATGGTTCCGGTCGTCGTAATGATACCAGGGGCTATCATTTCCACCCGCTGGAACTGAATGTGCGGATCTCCCCAGCACTGAATACTGGTGCAGCTGGTGTATCAAGGGCATTTCGCCGTACAAGTTTCCCATGGACGTATCTTGCATAAAGGATTTCTCTAAAGCTGCTAAGCTTCGTCGTACCGCCGGGCTCTTCATCATATCTGTTGGGCTTGATGCGCGCCATGGAGATCGAAAACAGCTTTCTATAAGTTGGAGAACCTCAACCACGACTGCCCATTGACTTTTGTCATTTACTTGACGAGCAAAGAGGTCTTGGTGATCTTGTTTCAAAGTGTTGACTTCTTGCTGAATGCGTGAGACGTTTGCCTCGAGTTGGAGCTGATAATCGCGTTGTTTGTTCCGGTAGCGCGTTTGACTGGCTCGGCATTGCCGGCGCCGACCTGGAGTACCTAAAAACGAGCGTTTCGTTGTCAACTTCACTTGATCTCGCCCCGACCTCGATTCTGTTGTCGCACTCCTGCGAGTGTTCTCTTCTGAACGTACCCACAAGCTACCCTCGTCTGCGTTATCTGCACTGGTTTGTCGAGGAAGATCTCCGCTCGCAACTCTCAAACTGCTATTGGCTGCGTGCTGCATGCATAAGCCTTTTGCTGCTGCGTCTCCCGTGTGAGAGTCATCTTGAAAATGTACAGTTTGGATGGCGAAGCTGAGCTGGTGACGGTGTGTTTGTCTACGAGGAAGCACTCGCCCGACGAGATCATCGCCGAATTGTCCGACCGATTGACTGATGAGGAAGCTGGGATAACTTGACATCGAGCGTAGAAATATAGTTCTGCCACAGTGTGACAGCTACACTAGGAGATTCGTCTGGCACTTATCGCACTGGATAATGTACGAGCGTATATATATTTCATACGTGTCAACATCAAAAAAGAGATTTGTCAGGCGATTGCGAGCGCTCGTAATCATGACGTGGCTTCACCCTTACGTTATTCGTCTACACCCTCATGTTCATAGTACCGTTCGTTGATCAAGACCAGTGGGGATCTACGAAATAGGAAACGTAACGTGTTTGAGGTGAATACGTGCGAGCTATGTTGGACAAGCTCTATTGAACTGGGTGGCAAAACCCAAGCTTACGGTCGCTACATGATGACCTGCAATTGCAACGCATTAGACACTAGTTGGCACCGAATCGAATGCGTTGGATGGCTGCACGCAGGTTTGGTCTGAGCATCCGAACCGCTGCTGTTGTCCTCCTAGAGGTGGATGGCGCGGTCGCCGCAGCAGGACACCAGCAGTTTGTCATCGAAGCGCCAGCTACGCTCGTTTGCTAAGGGCATACACTCAGCCGCAGTTCCGTCACACACGGAATATTCGTAAGTTGTGACGTCTCGAGTTATATAGTTTAACCCGCGTTGTGTCGCTTCCTCTGCAACCTTACTCCCACTGCAGCATCGGCAAGAGGGCCAAGAAGACAAGGGTCATCGTCGTACTCCTCATGCGTGTTCATGGTGATCGCGAATGCGGAATGCAGAGTGAATGTCCAATGTTTGATGCAGGGTCTGTGGGTTTCCATCGACTTTTAAATTTTGACAGTTTCTTCTAAAAATAACAATCTCAGATTGGGTCTTCGGAAAGTTAGAAAAGAACATACAATATTTTAATATTGAGTGCAGACAAAGTTGTGCGTTAGACACGAAGAAGCTCTGAAATGTGTATAGGTCTCCTTTCGAATGCGTTCTAGCTAGGAAACAACAATAATATAGACGTACTGTACCAAAAGGTAAGGTTAGTTATTAACAGATGTTCTCGGTGAGAACCGACACAGCAAGGGGGGTGACCTCGGGACAACTAAATCCGGAACTAGTCGTACGAAACTGAAACTTGGTATACACTTAGTTAGCACTATAAAACCGTCCTATGCAAAGTTTGAGAGTCTAGAGCCTAGTAGTGCTTGCGCAATGGTGGCACGTAGGGGGCGCTGCTTTCTTGCTTGTCTGAAGGTACCTAAAAGTTATAATGTAAATGTCGCATTGAGCGCCAATTTTAATTCAACGATAGGACGTCAATGTTCGGTAGAGGTGCATGTTTCGCATCAGACGATACATCAGTTTACAACACAGTCTAAAGATTATATGGACGGTAGGGTAGAATTAATCCCACGGGAATTAATCGCGATGGTGCTTCTGGCGGACGCTCCAGCGTGTCTGGCGACGTGCTCTTGGGTCGATATCTGCTGGACGGCGTGGCCTCAGACTGCTAAACTTACTTAGTGCTAGGTTTACCCCTTAGCCTATGTGTGTACCAAATTTCAGCTCAATCGCATAGGTTTCGCATTTAGTTGTTGTGAGATCACCCCCCCCCACACCCACACACACCCACACCCCTTACGGTGTCGTTCCTCGTAGTCACAGTCGTGGGGACAACAACATCTTTTATTCAGTTAGATCTTACAGAGCGAACTTCAACTTCGGTCGTGTGGGCGAGTTGAAACCCCATATTATAGGAGTACGTTCCGTAAGCCCTCACTGAAGGCGATGCATGCGCTTCTGTCCGGACACGATCTTTGAGGCGAGGCTTGCGACCTATTCCTTGCATAATCTTGTGTACTGCTTGAACGTGTCGGAGGCCCAGCGCCCGTGGAACTGGATTGTAAGAGTGTCGACGCCGGCCCGGTACATGTGAGTCGCGCCACCAGCGCGCAAGGGGTGCGCGCTAAACTCCGAAGGGTTGCAGCCCACGCTTGCCGCAGCGCGTGGAATTGCCATGGCGACGGATGATTCCGAGACGCACTCGGGACGACTGTTCTTACTGATGAAAATGGCAGCTGGTATCTCGAGAGGAAAATTTCGTCTCGCCTTGAGCAGGCAGAGTGCGCCGAATACTGGACAGAGGAATGGGTGCCCGGAGCGATTTAGCATTCGCAGCGTAGGTGCACCACGTTGATTTGTTTTGGACTCACTCAGTCGGATATGCTCGGACTCCGCTTCTCGTGCGCTGCTCGTGACCGAGTCATGACTGTTGAGTACGGCAATATCGACGGCTTTGAGCGCGAAGCACGCAAACTCCTTCCCTTTTGAGGCGATTTCCGACCGCCGGAGCAAGAAAAAGAATGACAAACACAACACCCCCCATAGAGCTTGGTCGGAAGGCACCGTCAAATCGAGGGAGCGATAGCAGAGCTCGAGCATCATCCGCGACACCGGGTCCTTGTGTGTTACGGGAGCATCGAGCCGGTAGAGCCTTTCAAGACCATGCGAATTTGTGGATGATCACTTGGAAAATCTAGTTCTGCCGCGCGGAAGAAATGCGTGATACCGTGAAGTACCGCGGCAATTAAGCTTCCTTTAATGGGACGTCCGGAGCCATATCCGTGCTGGAATCCATGTAGAATGAAGTCGGTAATGAACTGCAGTTTCGACTCGACTGGATACCCGAGTAGCGCGGGTTGAATGCCGCGTAGTGTTGACCACGCATACCACGCTTTTAATGCTTCTCGATACTAGGAGAATGTAGGCGCTGCGACAGAGTGCACGCGGAGATAGAATGCCATATCGCTTCCAATCTCGACACGTCCGTTGGAGGTATGACCTGCGACCAGCCATGTGTTAGTTCGTCAAATACAGTAGCCGAAGCTGTGTTACTAGAAGAGCGAGAGCCCGCATCCGCGATCCGATTATCAACGCCGGCGACGTGTGGCCGAAAACGAAGGTCGAACTCAAGTTCCCACAATCCGAGCAGCCGAATAATCGTCTGCGCGCGGTGATTACGCGAAGCCATTTTGTTCTGCCAGGCCACCGCGGATGTGTTATCAATCTGGAACTGCACATGCACCGGTGGGCCAAGCCAATCACGTCGTCTAGACGACCATGGCGGCCCCCAGGCATGGACTGCCAGGGCACATGACAATAGCTCCCGAAAATTGATGTCGAATCCAACCGATGGTGTGGCTTTGGTCGCGAAAATGAGACGCCGTTCGTCCGCGGAGAAGCTGTAGCGCAGGAAAGCTTTGTCAGCAGCGGCAAGAGTGCATATCGCAAAGTCGGACGCATCTATTGCGACGATAACATCAGGGGTGGGGCTTGAGTGAAAGTACGTCAGTGGCACTCCGTTGAGTATTGAATTGTGGACCACCAGATGAGGTCTTCCTTCATCGCCGTAGAAACTGGCACCCATTGCCAACGATGGAGGTGGCGCTCCTGCTGGCATAGGCGCTGGGGAAATGGGCGAGCTAGCCTAACACATGTGGCAACGTGGCGTAGCCGTCCCAATAAAGAGCGGTACACTGAGCGTGTGTGGAAGTCGGCAGCGAGAGCGGAACGCACGCAGTCCCAGGCTTTCTGGATTTTGTCGTCTGGCATGGCGACAGTACCGGCGATCGAGTCAAATACGAGCCCCAGGATCTGTTAACGTGGGCTCCATGATGAAAACTTGTCCTCATTGATGGCACCATGGCCTAGCACCGTGATCATGGCACTCCGCAGCGACCGCTCCACTTCGCCGCAGTTCGCACCAATGATAGCGGCGACGTTGATGTGGTCGTCGACCCAATAATAGTTGAATGGCCCGGGCGCTCGATAAGAGTTGATCGAGTTACCGTGGAGGTGCGCGATGGCACCACCCACAACACCTTAGCTCGCAGGACAACCCGACCAACCAAAAGCTGCAGATGAATCGATGCCCAGGGCGTTATCCCTCTCCAGTCGGCCAGCAAACCGGTAAGCGCTCTCACTATGTGTACACACGTTTCTGAAAGCGGAAGCCACATCGCCAGCTTGCAACTGAATCTCAGCATCGGGATGTTGCTGTTGTTGACGGATGATCTCGGCTGCAATTGCGTTGCATGGCTCGAAAAGGGGCGTGCAGATACTGGTAGTGTCTGTGGCGTCGTTGACTGACGTACCCGTCGGAGAGGAGAGATCATGAATTAACCGACCGGTGGTACAGGGGTCGGCGTCATCCTTGTCGACAACGCCAAACGGACTAATTCGTACTTCGGGCCAGAGTTTAAGGATGTCTAGATCTAGTACAAAACACTGCCACTTGTCTTGTTCCTTGCGGATATTCTTTACAAGCACTGAATATCGCTCTTCCGCCGATTTGTGGTTCGCAGGATATGTACGTTGTGGTGACGGGTCGTGGCGAAGGGGGGCACGAACACCGGATTCCACGATTGAGAGTAGTGCGTCGAGATGCGGATAGTCGCCGCAGGCGTTACGGATAACGTCAGGTAACATTCGCTTGCTGGGTCGGTAGTCATCGGGAGTTTGGCCACGCATAAGCTCGACACATTGCGGGAGACTGATATGTGACCGTCTAACGAAATCCGACAGCTCGCGTTGCAACGCTTTGTTGAGCAATGGGGTGCCGTTAGCTGTTGCTGGCGAGGCAGCTGGAAGCACGAGCCCCACCCGACTCAGTGCAATATTGATATTTCTTAGGCGAATATTGTCCCAGAGGTTAGCACGTGCCTCCGCATTTGACGCTAGATGGTCGATAGCCTCGAGAATAGGTGCTGCCCGACGCAGCGTAGCGGAATCGTGGAATTGGCAGCCGCACTGAAGCGGCAGGATCGACGCCCTCGAAACCCGCTCCACAGCAGTTACCTGTACGGGCGTCGCCATATCTGAGGGCCTTGGTGTAGGGATGCAGGGAGGTTCCTATGGTGGTTGGTTAGAGCGTGTACTACGTAAGATCGCGTCGGATATTGCATGTCGCGGCGGAGGAGTGCCATGGGGCGACTCTTTAGGGTGCGGGACACCTTGGGGCGGTTCCGATGAGACGCAAGGACCATGGGGTGCCTTGGTCTGAGCCGGCATGATGGTGCCGGCAGAAGTCGCGGTTAGGACCCGGAAATTGTGTCACCCTGAATGAGGGGACACCGTGTTCGCCGGGTCGAACTGGACGAGAGGGGTCGTTTGTTTGCATAACCAAGTACGAAGTACGAGTGTATTTACAGGGGTTGTGCATGATGACCGAAGTGCCGACAAACGGACAGCTCCTCGGCATCCTCAGAAACGATCGCGACGGTTGGGTTGGCGGCGCTCCGGGCCGTAGTTGAGGTCAATGTAGTCCTGTAGATCACGGGGTAGACGCCCTTCCCAGCGGTGGGTGCGTCGTTGGTGTGCACACCTCTCTGGGCTGCCACCGTAACACATGCCCCGGCAAAGTACCGTAGGCACGGGTCACGGTTGTCACGGTCACGTGGGATAAGCTGACGAATATTCTCCGGCATGATTGGATTACGAATTGACGGGCCGCGACGCGATTGTCCCACTGTTTGACGCGACGGCGGGCCTGTCTGCGAACCGCCGCCATTGGAAGCAGGAATTGTAGCCATCCGCAGCGCGAGTCCATTGAGAGCAGCCTGTCAATCAGCACTATGGTAGTCCACCGCGCGGACAGCCTCACAGAAATTGCGCCACCAGTGTGGCGAATCGACGGGTAGGTGGGCGAGCGCACGGCAGATGAACAAGTTGACGTACATCAATGTGAGTGTTACGCGCTCATGTGTGTTGCTGCTGTCTCGCTCCACGTTGGCCAATACAAAACGCTTGACGCGCGATAGGGGCCGGCGTGCGTGATCATACCACAGCGCATCGCCCACAGAAATCATCCACCGATCTCAGCAAGTAAGCCTTCGTAGGTCGGACACCGGATCTCCGTGGTCAGCAATGTAGCATTGGCGCCGAAGTCGACAGAGAAGTTGGCATTGGTGGATCCTTTCTCGAGTTGCTCCAGTTCAGAATGAGGCCGAAAATGCATAACCGTTAGTCCACGTGAGCCAAGGCGACCACTGTATATGGCCATCAGCACCGCCGGCGTTGCGTCGAAGTAGACGCAGTCGAGCTCTCTTAAATGCAGCACAGAAGACATAGGCGACATCCACTTACATGTGTCCGAGTTCAGGTCACGGAAGAGGCGATGCGCTGCGAGCTGATACGCCAGAGGAGGGTAGTACTCCCCTTTTATACGTGTGCGTGGAAGCTGGAAGCTTGCGCACCGCAGCTCACCGATGGCGTCTGGGGGCAGGTCGGTAGCGTTACCAAGCGGCGGAAGAGTCCACGATGTACTGGGCGCTGGCCTCGGCGCTTGCCTGGCGGAGTCGAGCCGATCGTCCAGTGGCAGCCCACTAGGAGCTGAAGAAGACACTGGTGCAGGTAGCGGAAGCGCACGAGGCACATGGCCGCCGTCGTCACACGACTGCAGTTCACGGCGCAGCTCGGAAAACATGTTGAAAAGTTGGTCTACTTTCGCCGCAAGAGATAGGCTAGGTGTGCGCGGATGAGCCTCCGCCTCCTGCGGACCCGGCGAGTATGGGCGCGCGAACTCGTCCAGATTAAATGCCGCGGGTGGCTGTGCCGTCGCGTTTGATTGGCTAGTGCGCGCGCCGGGCGCTTCCGTCTCGGCAATGCTATGGCAGGCCGGTGTTTGGCGTAGGGCGCCGCCAACGGTGGGCCACGGGCCTCGTCACTTGAGGAGGGCTCGTCCTCCACATCCAGCTCCTGGGCAACCGTAGGTTGCAGCGGCGGAGATGCGACGGCCGTCGACAAAGCTGCGACTGGCCCCGCAAGTTGCGCCGGCGGCTCCGGTTGAGGTGATGCAGAAGACGGGGCACTCACGAGTGCCGCTTGGGTGCCGGCCGTAGCTGGCCTGGGCGGCTCGCCCATGATGGCAGCAGACAGAGGGATCAAACTCGCCATGCGCTTCTTGGAGCGGGGCTCGGCACCGCTTGGGGGCCCCACCCGCTTTACCTTCCGCGCTGCTGCTCGCAGTACGCACACCGCCTTTTTCGCGCGGAGGCGTGTGCTTGGGCGCCCAGGTGACAAGGCTGCAGACGGGGCAGCATCATCGCCCACCACGATCACATTGGAGCCAGGCGGAGGGTCTCGAGCAGGCGCGGCGGTGACACCGGCATCACGCCCCGGAGCAGCTCCTGGGGGAGCTGAAGCATCAACAGAGGCCTGGGTGGCTTGAGCCGGCGCTGACGAAGCGAGGTGCTTGCAGGTGCTTGCAGGTGCAGCCGGCGCGCAACGATTCGGCGCGGGTGCCGCTTGTGGGCTAGTTGCAGCAACGGAACCAACAGACGGGTCGGTGGACGGATCGCTAGTGGACGTAGTCATGACGACTGCAGACGAGGCGGTTTTCGGTGGTAGACGTAGACTACTGGTAGTTCTCTTTGGGTCGGAGTGCTTGCGCGGCTTGAGGACTCTTTAGAACTGAACGCCAGTAGCGCACATGGTGGCTAGCTGCCACGAGTTCCTCTCTGTGGTAGCACTGGCTTCTCCCGTTAATTGCAACCCAAATTACTCTTCACACGATTGGCACTGAACTCCTGCATCTAGGAAACCAACATTCTTGCCTACGGTGCTTCGGCAAGAAACTCAAGTTCTTACCGAGAACCTCCGTTAATAGTTAGCTACAATGATCATCGTGATTTGCTACCGCCAGACCTACCCCATTGTCACTGTAACAACTCCCTCTGCACCCTGTCGTCACAAGCGCCTGTCGTCGCTGACGCATGAGTGACTCACCCAGTGAGGTTTCATTTGTGGGTTCAGTCCAGCCTTAGATGCATCCTATCTGTGGGTGCGCCTCCAGGGCACTGCATGGGTAGCTAGCGAAGCCAGGATAACTTTCATCTCAAATCTATCAGTTCTCATTTTCCTTTACGGAGCTCAAGTGGCTTTGGCATTTTGAAACGTTTCAAATAAACATCGACCTGGTTCACCCGTCGGTCAACCCAGCATCCATGAGTCGCCCCACGCAGAAGGACGACAAGAAGCGCTACCTTACGTACTCTATCACAGCAAGAGAAGCAAACAAGGAGAAGAATGTTGAAGAAGAAGTCGTGACAAAGAAGATGCCCAAGTTCATCGATGGCGGGCCACAAGACTTCTTGGAGTGGATCAATTCCTTCCATCTACTCGCTAAGTTGAAGCATTGGAACGCAGAGTACAAATTCCTAAATGCAACTATACTGCTTTATGGCGACCTGAGAGATGTTTTGAGGATGCCGCGATCACGGATGATGACATTCGTATGGACGAGGAGTTCGTTCGCGTGCTACACAAGGCATCCATAGTGGTCCTGCCAGTAGACTACAACGAAAACTACAAGAAGATCTGTAGGGCATGAAAAGTCTCGCAGTGAGACATTAGCTGAATACAGTAAACGGTTTCGCGCTTTGGTGCGCATGGAGCACACGCTCGCTCAGCTCTACGAAAACTCCGCAATGTGCGAATACGCGCTGTGCCGTCTGTACAAGCGCGGTCTGCCGTACGACTGGTAGAATAAGTACGACGCGAGCGGACAAGTGTATACCACGATTGCTGCCCTCGTACCGTCCTTCGAACGGATTGAGCAGGGTGAATAGCGTCTACGCCGCGGTGGCAACGCTAGCGAACACGAGAATCGCTCCCACAATCACGATAATCTTCGTAGCCAAGGACGCCGAGTTAACTACAACAATCGCCGCAGCAATCATAACAACGGTAGCCGTTAGCCGAACCGAGGAGGAAACCGTGGACGTGGCACTTCTAACAGCAACCACAACGGCAACAACAACGGCAACTCATCTGGCAATAAGTACTGCACATTCCACAGAACAACCACGCACAACACGCAGGACTACCATGCACTTCGTCACGATCATCAACTAGAAGAACACCAACAACTGGATCATCAACGTGGTGGTAGTGCTGATCAAGGTACTGGAGGACGTGGTGCTGGTGGGCGTCGCCGAGGAGAACACAAGTAGTACAGCGCGAACCGCACCGTGACAGCTCGAGCGACGGCGAGTACTTGTTTGTGGGGATCAATGACAAGCCAATTGCTGGTCCACCACCGATGCGAATCAGGATCAAGCTCGAGCATGGCATAAAACAGTACCATGCCCTCCTTGACGGTGGCTGCTCACGCAGCATCATCAGAAGCGACTTCATGCAGGCAGCTAGAGACCAAGGCAGCAAGCTCGAAGCCTCTCGCGTCTCGTTCGAATTAGTCCAAGGCAGAACCGCAAGTGAAGGTTCCATCAATATCCGCTTCCGGATTCCGCAGTTGAAGCGCGATTCCGTGATTATTCATGACTTTGAAGTTCTCCAGACGCTTCGTGATGAAATGGTGATTGGACGCGACCTGATGGCAGAACTTTACCAGATAGTGGATTTTGGTGCCGGAATTGTGCGTTGGGATGGTAGTGAGATGCCAATTGACACAGGTGAAGGTGCATCGCGCTCGCCTAGCGCGCGTGGCCTGGTGGAGATACCGGAAGAAGCGGTGGACAAGCTGTACGCTGGCGAAGAGTCAGACATCAAACCCGCCGACCTCCTGCCAGAACATCTCGACGTGGCACTGAAGCACTGCTAATTGAAATTACTGGAAGAAAACTACATCTGTACAGTGGATGTCTCGGCAGAATCAGATTGGACGACTACATATTTCCTCTGAGTGCCGACTACGTGCCCTCGCATGCAATACCACATTCCGTGCCGCGCAGCCAAGAAGATGTAGCACGTCGCGAAATTCAACGCCTCCTACATCTCGACGTGATTGAGCAGATCTACGATTCAGAATCGACAGCACCAGCCTTTTTCCTGGTAAAGTTCAGTGGAGATTTACGTTTACTTGTGGATTTCCGTCGCTTGAACCATTATCTTCGTCGATCTCCATACGTTGTACCCAATATTCGTGAAATCCTTCTACGGCTTGGAAAATCCAAGTGCATGAGCACTCTCGACGCAAACATGGGCTATTTCGCTAGGCGCCTAGCGAAGCAAAGCCGGGCTGATGAATACCAGGCGTGCATGGAGCGAATCCTAGGAGATCTTCCGTTCGTGATCGTTTACCTGGACGACATCTTGATCTTCTCGGAGAACGACACCGATCATTTGCAGCACTTGGATATCGTGTTCAAGCGCCTGCGCAAGTTTGATGTGACTCTCAATGCAAAGAAGTGTCGAATCCTGCGAGATTCTGTGAATTATTTAGGTTTCACACTGACCTCGGATGGTATTCAGCCGCAACCCAACAAAGTCGAGACGATTCAACAACTTGCGGAGCCTGGAAACAAGAAAGAGTTACGTCGGTTTCTCGGGATGATCGCATACTATCGCGAGATGGTTCCCAATAAGTCAGTTCTTACTGCACGTCTCAACCGATTGACGTCGAAACACGTGTCGTTCGTTAGGACACCTGAAGACGCTGCAGCTTTTCACAGCATTAAATCAGCGCTGGCACGCAATGTCCGGTTGGCATTTCCCGATTACTCTCGCACATTTCATGTGTTGGCCGACGCCAGTGGTCGTCAAATCGGAGGATTGATCGTTCAAGGCAAGAGGATTGTAGCCTGTTTCTCTCGGTCATTGACCGAAACTCGGCGGAAGTACTCTACGATGGAACGGGAATTACTTTCGGCCGTCGAGACACTCAAAGAATATCGCGCGATGCTTCTCGAGTTCCCAATCGTTATCCACATAGATCACAAACCTTCTGTATCCGCAGGCGATTTCTATGCGAATCAAGCGCTGGAAGCAGCTGTTAGAGGAGTATCGACTCTCTGTCGAGTACATACCAGGATCGCAGAATAGTGGAGCAGATGCTTTCTCTCACCTCCGCCACGACTTTGTGAAGCAAGTTACAGAAGAAGAACTACTTACGGTGGAAGAAGAAGAAGTTGCGATTGATGGGGGGGGGGATGAAGAAGTATCAACAGGATGATGAAATTTGCAAGAAGATTATTGCACGATTGAAAAAACACGAAGCTATTCGATGCGTCCGGCTCTTGGTGTGGTGCTGCTTCATCACAACAAGCGCGTGGTAGTACCAGAAGCATTGCGCCAAAACTTGGTGGAAATGTATCACGATTATCTTCTCCACCCTGGTTCAGAAAAGCAATACCGGTGAATAACCACGTTCTGGTGGTCGGGTATGGAAGCGGCGGTGTCGAAGTACGTCAAAGCGTGTGTGGCGTGCAAAAGGGCTAAGCTTCATGGAGGATAGCAGCAGTACGGACATCTTCCGCCAACTCCAGTATCAAATACGGATCGCCCGTTTGATATTATGCACGTGGACTTCGTAGGGCCATTTCCTGGAGAATTTTACCGCTTCACAGTAATTGAGCAGCCGTTCCGATGGCTCGCAGTGATAATGCAAAGGGTAAAACATCAGCGGTCACGACAGTGAGCTTCGAGCGCTGTTGTGCCGCTACCCTCGCCCGAAACTAGTTGTGCACGACCAAGGACCCGAATTTACAGGTGACGAATTCCAGGCGTTGCTATCTTCGATAGCGATCAAGAACAAGCCGATCACGGCCAAGAACCCTCCGGCTAGCGCGATCTGTGAGCGTGTACACCTGGAGATCATGGAAATTGTCCGTGTGCGACCGGATTTGAACGATCAGCTGGAGGTTGTGCTTGATTATGCAGCCTACGCGATCCGAGCCAGTTATCATTCGGTCCTACGAGCAACTTCAGCGCAGCTCTTATTTGGGGAAGATTTGCTACCACGCCAGATTCATTTCGCTAATTGGAACTTCCTCTCGAAGTGGAGATTCATGACGATCATGCATGAGGACGGCCGGAAAAACCTGAAGCGACTGCAGCACTTTTATCGTGTGGGAGATCTCGTCATGCTCCGCATCCCTGCACGTGAGCGGGAGAAAACGGACCCTGTCTCAAGAGGGCCGTTCGTCATCAAAGCCGTGTATGACAACGGCAACGTCCTGCTCGACACCGGAACCACTGAATACAGTGTCACCATACGACGCATTTTCCCGAGTTGAGCATGCCGCAGCATCTGCGAGGGTGAAGGTGACAAACCATATCCATTTAAGTTACGGCTTGGACGTGTCTAAATCGAAAAATAACGTTTAACTCGGTGGGACAACAGTCCCCCCCCCCCATCGTTGAGATCAAAAAGCGTCAAGCGATGTGATTTTTTGGGACTAGATGTGATGCTGGCTGGGAGGACAGTGACGATCGGTAGCGGAGGGCTTGCTGTGATGGCAGCTCGTCTGGCGGCGAATAGTGGAGATCGCATAATATGTGTGCTAGTCTCTGAAGCCTTCAGTGAAGATGATATTCCTTAATGGTGATGATACAGAATCCGCTCTTTTTTCAGAAATTGCCGATTAGTAGTCGATTGCCGTCGCGTTTGCGGCGGCATGTACATGTATAATTTATGGCTTCTTTGTCGTCAATACTTGAAGTACATCTAGGCTCTGAGCCATAATTTATGGCTTCTTTATCTCGCCAAAATCAATTTTCTTTTTATCAGTTAAGGAAGGATTAGCTTTGATTATAAGCTTGTGTGGGACACCTTTTAAACAACATTCCAAATGCCCCCAGCCACAGGATGCACAAAAACAGTTAGCCAGAATCGGTGAACTATGGGCTCAAGCGACATTTGCTGATTAAAGCTGGGGGGGGGGGGGGTCGCCCGGCCGCTGTAATTCGAATGGGTTAGGCTGTTCAGCCAGCTAAAGCTGTCCTCCCAGTATAAACCTAAATATTACGTTTGCTTTGATAGAAATCGATGCAATGTCGCGCGACGGTAGCGCAAATTGTGTTGTCCGCACAACCTGCCGGTACAAGCAACATTTACTAAGCATACAGAAACGGCTCCCGCTTCGGATATCCATCCTTGAATCTACTTATTCAGGGTATTAAAATACAAAGGTCACAGTATAAAGTGTGAGTGAAGGTCGACTGGATGACTGCTTCAATTTGGGTGACAATCACTCCATACCAGCTAAAACGATTACAACCTATTTGAAGAGGATATAAGAAACTAGTGGTATCAGAAACGGGAGCGGAATCTGTATCTTCTTGGTCGGGGTATCAAGTATTTATAACTACACTGTACTCTCCTTTCTCCTGGATTATGTATGGAAACCTGTTGTTCCTGATGAGGTCGCCCATCCGATTTTAACAGGAAAGTGGCTAAGCGATAAATCAGACCAGGGATTCAGATCGCACCTAAACTCTGAAATAAATTTGAGAGAATACCCTCGCCAAATTTTAAAAAGATTGGCGTGCACTCGTGACTCTATTACACCATTTAACCCAAAGTACGACAGGACTTCGCACTAGTGCAAGTTGGACAAAAACAATGACAACGCTGGAGAAATGACATTTAAAGAAACGAGGCAATTCCAATTGTAGTTCGCTACTAATACCGATATTGCTTTGTCCAAAAGGTGTTTGACTCAACCCACGAAAACTTGATCTGCCAACTTCACTCGTTGCAACCGGGAGCACCCGTCCACCAGCGCTCATTCAGCTTTTCCATCGTGCACTTGAAAGTCGGCTTATTCAGCTTGGTATTGACGAGGTTGTGTTGCTCGCACAGCCACAACGACAACGTCGTCCGCGACGCCACTCTGGTGGTATAACGAGTTTTGTTAGATTCGTGCTCTCGGACAGAGGATAAGCATCAGGTTACTTACTGTAGCGGCGACTTAGCAACCTCTTTTTGGAAGTCCTCTGCGCAATGGCCGCAGGGGCACAAGAGGGCCAAGGTTTCGATGAACGTGCGCGTCTTGTCCTGATACTCCTTGGACGGGTTCTCCGGATAGGCTAAACCCATGGTGTGGAGCTGTATGAAATCCAAGAACAAACAGGAAACTTTCAGTATCACAACAATTGCAGCTGATTCGGACGTTTTAACTGACCAAAGACCAGGTTGCAGAGCCCAACCACTCCCGATTCAATGGGCACTCGAGCTTGGACTCCTCCTTTGCTTCGTTCTTGTTGAAAATGCCGAATCCCATGTTATGTTGCACGCTAACGCTGTCCGAGTCTTCGTGTGGTTGCTGTTGCTCTTGTAGTTCGTTTTCCAAAATGAACTACCGGCAGCCAGATCGTCGGATATGGAAACTAGGAGTAAAGTTACATGATGCGACAATGTCACCCTCTGACAGCGGTGTTGACGAAGTTTGATGACGAGACTATTCCCAAATGCAAAATTGCTCGCAATCAAAAGGGTAAACGGAAACGCAAAATCAACAACACGGAGCAAACATCTGTCTGATCACTAATTGTGCCGCTGATCTGCACCATATATTACATGTACAATGCGCTATTTTACTTACTCATCCATGATGAGTACCCTAACTCACAACACGTGATGATTCAGTACGTGGTACAGCACCACCAGTGAGGCCACTGGCGCTCGGTGGCGTCTCAGTCATTTTGATTCACGATGCCTGAGACACAAGTGGCGGATTTGGCGATTTCTTGGGAGTCCGACGTCAATGAGCTTGCTCTACAAGACTTAGACGACAGAGCCCTGTTAGCGGAAGTCGAAACGTTCCTAGACTTGACTCCCCGCGGTCATTCCCTCCAAGCCTCCAGTGCTTCACTACCTGCCGATTCCAGATCTGGAAGTGAAACTGAAGGAGAGAGAGCGCACACAAGACACAAGTCGAAGGCAGCGACAAAGAATTTCAGATATCGACAGCGTCTTAAAGGCGAACGCGACGTGTTGCTGTCCCAGCAAAGAGAGTTGAGCAAGCAACTGTTCCAGCTCCAGCAACGTCAAAGACCAACTCTGACGGCACTGACTCATCATCTCGGAAGGTACAATCAACTCGAGAACGCCAAGGCCGAGTGTACGCAGAGGAAGAGCAGAAGAATCTCGTACTGGCCATTTGTACACAAGCCAATTTCATTGCGAAATTCAGTGGAACCATCCACACGCAGCTCGACATCGCTGCATCTCATGGGCCTCACAAACGTGGGCGTTTGGACACAAACAAACTTTGCGTCAATGCATCTGGAGCAATCGGGTTCAACGAGCGGGGGAACACGTATGCGCGACTGGGGGCCCATGGCGACGTATATGCTACGAATGGAGGAAAACTTTGGATGCTGAAGGAGCAGCTAAATCTACTGGTCAAGTCCCTGACCTACATGAGGAAGTGAGAGATTTGAGGGTCCGAAATCGCGAAAAATACGACCATCGTCACGTTTCATGTTGAGGGTCTGGAAGGTGCCTGGTCGTTAATACAGCACGCAATCGTTCGGCGGTACGAGGAGGCCGACCGCGTCGTGGTTGTCTGGAAGAAGTTTACAGAAGGTAAGGGACTATTTGCTGGTCTCTACACTGATGAAACCACGTGGTGCGTCATTCGACGAAGCCGGGAAGCTGGTACAATCATGGAGTCCATTACGCGTTACGTTCCGCTTGTCTTCAGTAATGCTCATGCATCTGAAGCAGTCTTGAGAGCAGTTCACAAAAAAAATTATGGAAGCTAGGAAAGCCGACGGCAACTCGTGCGACCCAGACTGGATGAATTCATGTTTGACTCTGCACTGTAACCAGGAACTAGGTCGTCTTCGACTTAACTTGGAATGCAGTTTCTAATATCTGAAGGTAAGTAACAAACTGTTGCCAACATCACTGTGTAACACAGACTGTGCTTGAAAGATTTAATACAAATTGTATTGCGCTACATCTCATACGCAAACCGCACCACTAGCGCAGGAGAAATAACGAAGTATCAGGATTTACTGTTTTGACTTTTTTTACTCAAAACAGTAAACCCTGATGCTTCGTTATTTTCCCAAAACTGTTGACTACTTAAGTACCTGCAATAGGCATAACAATTCTGAGGCGAGGATAACTCATTAGTCCTTCTGCAGACGAGAACGTTTGGGTGATAACTTCTGTCTTTGTCTCACCCCCACCAGTACAGTTTTACGGGTCAGGTCTACGTGTACATGTTTTCCTTAGAAGTATTCATGATCGTTCCAGGGCGATGAACTCATCCAGGAATAACCGCTTCTGATAAAATTTAAATCTTCGACAGCTCACACAGCCCAACCCATAGTGATTCACGTCTTACGTCCTGCGACCTGCTAAAGTTAAGGAGTTTACTACTGTAGTAGGTCGAAGAAGACATATAATATCCTTGTTGCGACTTCAGTCACGATCAAAAGGCAAACCAAACAACGCCAACGTAATTCGTTCATTTCATTCTTACTTTGAAATGCAGTGAGAGGCTCAACTCTTGTTGCCTACGGTGCTGCAACCCTCTTATGAGGCTGCTAGCGTGTTCAAGCGGGTCAAGTTCTCGGCGATATTTTCACAAGCACTGATGACGCAACTCATGACTATGAGATCCTCCATCGTGACCCGTTTGCTGTGATCATCCACATACCCCAGCAAGCACTCCCCATAACTCTGTTTCAGAGCTGCTGCAGCTTCTGTGAGTGTAAACGCTTCAACGTTGAGTAGCGCTTCAGGAGCTGAACTTTCGCTAGCTGAGGACAAACCACGGAAACGGTATCGTCGACAGGTGTTAAGAGTTAACCCCGTGTCCTCAAACTTGGTAGTTCCAGACTTTGAATCGAAGACCGACATGTCAACGAAATTGGACGATACGCGGGGTCGAGAACCCTCTGAAGGTATCGGTGAAACAATGGTAACGCGCTTATGTTTCCCAGGAGTTGAGGGATCGTCGGATTCATCGGCCTGAACGGACTTGCGTCGAAGTATGCTCTTCCGGAGCAAACGGCCGCTCTTTGAGTGGGTAAGCTGGGCTGCATTCGGCCCTGTAACCACTTCACCAACTGGAACCTGTGGTTGATCGTCGTAGATCTCCAGCTCCAGACGAAAGCCTTCGTTCAGTGCTTGCATGAATTCGTTGAACGATATTTTGCCGTCGTGATCCTTATCCACGAGCAGCATAAATTCGTCGACGTATTGCTCCATTCCTTCGATTCCTTGACTGCCGGAATACGGCATGAGTTTCTCTAGAAGAAGACTCAGCTCCGAGACATCGACAACGCCACGACGATGAACATCAGCGATACGGAATGCCTCCTTCATCTGCAAGTAAATTGCGTGATCTTCAGCTGTTGAGCCTGAAAACTCATCTCCAAACAATGTCACCAGTGTTTCAAAGGCTTCTTCGAGACCTGCCTCGACTACAGCCAAACTCTGGTCCCACTTGATCTTCGCCACAGCAGGTGATGCTGTAGTCACATTAGGCAGCGGTGAGGACGGAGACAATGCTGCAGATGACGTAGAGCTATCGTCAGTTGTACTTGACTCGCCTACCATTTCTGCGACGGCTACTGAGGTCGGAGACGGAGGTTCTTGAGCCGCAGTAAATGCTGCAGTACACTCAGCATCGATTCGGCTTTGTTGCCAACGTCTCAGAGGTTTATCTTTTCCACTGGTTCGACGGTTCTCGTACCAATCCACAAGGTCTACAAGGACATCGATTCTGTCCAGAAGCTCGCGACAGACTTTTAAGACTTTGGTGTACTTGGACGTGGAGAACGGAGGCTTCCACAAAGTAGGCTCCATGGTAGAATCGTCCACCAATTTCGCTTGCGTCTTGAGCAGCTCAGGAAGGGCATCCTTCATTTGATCTTTCAAAATCTTCATTTCGCTGCGGCTTAAAAGTGCATTTGCTGTCTCAATGTCTTCTTCAGTGAGAGGCTCCGCAATAATGGGCGTTGGATGGTTGTACGCGATATGGTGGCGAAATACGTCGTGGAAAACTCCACGGTACTGCGTCAACAATTGCTGTACGTTGCTACGAAGTAGTCCACGAGAACTGCGAGGGTGAATAACAACCTCCACAATCATCAGAATGAGAATTCCCAATGCATTTTGTGTGAGACTTGCGTACGACACCGTGGTTGAAGACGAGGTGTTTCGGCAACTATGGTCAAGCAGCACCGACGCAGCCATAAAAGCCGATGTCATACCAGCCAGTGCCATGTAGCGGCCACAGAACCACACATACATGGAGCCCACTGTCCAGATAAAAAGCACGATGTTGTTCAGCGTGTTGTAGATGTAGTCACTCGACACTTTGCACACAAAGAAGCTGAAGATGGAAGGCACCACTGTTCCAGCCACCAAACCTCCGACTCGATTCACCGTGTTTCCGTACGTGCCACCAATATTATCCTCAGCAACCATCGCGATAGCTGTCGGCGCCGTAGAACTGAAAGCGAAGATGAAAGTCGCGCAGCAAATTCCGATGATGATCGCCAATGTCGTACGAAAAGCAAATATAATAAGCCGACGAGGATAGTTGATGGGCTGCAGCAAACTGCGGCATGCCAGCTTCAAGAAGTTTTTGACACGATATCGTGCCGAGAAGTTCTTCCGATTGAATTTGACCTCAAATTCCAGCAGCGAAATCACGAATACGTGGAACGAGTACACGAATACGTTCAGCGGCATAGTTTTGCCTACGTCATCTGCCGTGTGAACATCGGCGGAGAGCAAATTCCCATAAAGTGTCGTGTACTTGGTCATCAGTCGTTCCAATGCCTGCTCCAGACTGGCGAATTTTGGTGAAGACATACCTGATCCACAGCAAAAAGTTAGCTCAAGAAGATACAATTGGAAGTGAACTTATTGCACGTACTTCGCGATGAATGAACGATCTTGAGCGAGATATCCTCGAGCAGATCATTTGCTTCCGCTTGCAGCACGTAGAATCGTGTCTGCATCTTCTCGAGCAGCATGACATGCGTCCAGTGGCATGTCTCGGCCTCGATGGCAATTTCATCGCATGCAAATCCGCGAGTTGCTTTGCGTACAATTTCACAAGCTGCTTGGTGACAGTCCTGTTGAAGTAAAAACACACACCAAGACTCACAAGCTCTACCCACCAGCAATCGTTCAGCAGCGATTCCATCGTAGCGAGACTCCTGCTTTGGACCTGATCAAGTCGCAGCTTGAAGAAATCCTTCTTTTTGATATCCTTGGCTGGGAAGTAGTACGAGTCGACGATCAAGTTAAGGATAATATATATTATATTGAATATCGTGTGGTGGTTCAGCCATGTGTCTTCGCAGCTTCCTCATCACACTAAAACAAGTTAGTAACTACAAATGGCGAGTATTCGTAGTCAATAATTCAAGGAATGGTACAGCCACCGTAATGTTGTCTGACGTATACAACAACGCTGTAGAAGGTTAGCTGTTTCAGCAGGTTATCTGTCAGATGTACCTGGAAAGCAAGGAGAGAGGTAACGACAAATATGAAATAGGCTACCTTGCACTACAAAACAATCACTACATAAACTACATGTATTCCCCGCTTAAGTCGAAGACGATCTATGTTAAGCATCGCCCTCATTGTTGCCTTGACCCAGGATACACTCTGGTGATATCTGAGCGCCTTCGATCGCTTGTAAGACGATTTCTAGCTTCCCCAGTACGCGAAGCAATGCTGACACCAGATCAAGTTTTGTCTCCAAACGTGCCACACGACCACTATCCTCGTCGAAGAGGAAGGTTAGATGGCAGCTGCACTCAAGACGCCGGCCGTCAAGACGGTGACCCCAGTTGACGTCGTATTTGCTTGGAGACATTTTCGCAATTTGCAGAAATACCTGTCGTAGCGTGAACTTTGAAATGGTCAAGCTGATGGTTCCGGTCGTCGTAATGATACCAGGGCTATCATTTCCACCCGCTGGAACTGAATGTGCGGATCTCCCCAGCACTGAATACTGGTGCAGCTGGTGTATCAAGGGCATTTCGCCGTACAAGTTTCCCATGGACGTATCTTGCATAAAGGATTTCTCTAAAGCTGCTAAGCTTCGTCGTACCGCCGGGCTCTTCATCATATCTGTTGGGCTTGATGCGCGCCATGGAGATCGAAAACAGCTTTCTATAAGTTGGAGAACCTCAACCACGACTGCCCATTGACTTTTGTCATTTACTTGACGAGCAAAGAGGTCTTGGTGATCTTGTTTCAAAGTGTTGACTTCTTGCTGAATGCGTGAGACGTTTGCCTCGAGTTGGAGCTGATAATCGCGTTGTTTGTTCCGGTAGCGCGTTTGACTGGCTCGGCATTGCCGGCGCCGACCTGGAGTACCTAAAAACGAGCGTTTCGTTGTCAACTTCACTTGATCTCGCCCCGACCTCGATTCTGTTGTCGCACTCCTGCGAGTGTTCTCTTCTGAACGTACCCACAAGCTACCCTCGTCTGCGTTATCTGCACTGGTTTGTCGAGGAAGATCTCCGCTCGCAACTCTCAAACTGCTATTGGCTGCGTGCTGCATGCATAAGCCTTTGCTGCTGCGTCTCCCGTGTGAGAGTCATCTTGAAAATGTACAGTTTGGATGGCGAAGCTGAGCTGGTGACGGTGTGTTTGTCTACGAGGAAGCACTCGCCCGACGAGATCATCGCCGAATTGTCCGACCGATTGACTGATGAGGAAGCTGGGATAACTTGACATCGAGCGTAGAAATATAGTTCTGCCACAGTGTGACAGCTACACTAGGAGATTCGTCTGGCACTTATCGCACTGGATAATGTACGAGCGTATATATATTTCATACGTGTCAACATCAAAAAAGAGATTTGTCAGGCGATTGCGAGCGCTCGTAATCATGACGTGGCTTCACCCTTACGTTATTCGTCTACACCCTCATGTTCATAGTACCGTTCGTTGATCAAGACCAGTGGGGATCTACGAAATAGGAAACGTAACGTGTTTGAGGTGAATACGTGCGAGCTATGTTGGACAAGCTCTATTGAACTGGGTGGCAAAACCCAAGCTTACGGTCGCTACATGATGACCTGCAATTGCAACGCATTAGACACTAGTTGGCACCGAATCGAATGCGTTGGATGGCTGCACGCAGGTTTGGTCTGAGCATCCGAACCGCTGCTGTTGTCCTCCTAGAGGTGGATGGCGCGGTCGCCGCAGCAGGACACCAGCAGTTTGTCATCGAAGCGCCAGCTACGCTCGTTTGCTAAGGGCATACACTCAGCCGCAGTTCCGTCACACACGGAATATTCGTAAGTTGTGACGTCTCGAGTTATATAGTTTAACCCGCGTTGTGTCGCTTCCTCTGCAACCTTACTCCCACTGCAGCATCGGCAAGAGGGCCAAGAAGACAAGGGTCATCGTCGTACTCCTCATGCGTGTTCATGGTGATCGCGAATGCGGAATGCAGAGTGAATGTCCAATGTTTGATGCAGGGTCTGTGGGTTTCCATCGACTTTTTAAATTTTGACAGTTTCTTCTAAAAATAACAATCTCAGATTGGGTCTTCGGAAAGTTAGAAAAGAACATACAATATTTTAATATTGAGTGCAGACAAAGTTGTGCGTTAGACACGAAGAAGCTCTGAAATGTGTATAGGTCTCCTTTCGAATGCGTTCTAGCTAGGAAACAACAATAATATAGACGTACTGTACCAAAAGGTAAGGTTAGTTATTAACAGATGTTCTCGGTGAGAACCGACACAGCAAGGGGGGTGACCTCGGGACAACTAAATCCGGAACTAGTCGTACGAAACTGAAACTTGGTATACACTTAGTTAGCACTATAAAACCGTCCTATGCAAAGTTTGAGAGTCTAGAGCCTAGTAGTGCTTGCGCAATGGTGGCACGTAGGGGGCGCTGCTTTCTTGCTTGTCTGAAGGTACCTAAAAGTTATAATGTAAATGTCGCATTGAGCGCCAATTTTAATTCAACGATAGGACGTCAATGTTCGGTAGAGGTGCATGTTTCGCATCAGACGATACATCAGTTTACAACACAGTCTAAAGATTATATGGACGGTAGGGTAGAATTAATCCCACGGGAATTAATCGCGATGGTGCTTCTGGCGGACGCTCCAGCGTGTCTGGCGACGTGCTCTTGGGTCGATATCTGCTGGACGGCGTGGCCTCAGACTGCTAAACTTACTTAGTGCTAGGTTTACCCCTTAGCCTATGTGTGTACCAAATTTCAGCTCAATCGCATAGGTTTCGCATTTAGTTGTTGTGAGATCACCCCCCCCCACACCCACACACACCCACACCCCTTACGGTGTCGTTCCTCGTAGTCACAGTCGTGGGGACAACAACATCTTTTATTCAGTTAGATCTTACAGAGCGAACTTCAACTTCGGTCGTGTGGGCGAGTTGAAACCCCATATTATAGGAGTACGTTCCGTAAGCCCTCACTGAAGGCGATGCATGCGCTTCTGTCCGGACACGATCTTTGAGGCGAGGCTTGCGACCTATTCCTTGCATAATCTTGTGTACTGCTTGAACGTGTCGGAGGCCCAGCGCCCGTGGAACTGGATTGTAAGAGTGTCGACGCCGGCCCGGTACATGTGAGTCGCGCCACCAGCGCGCAAGGGGTGCGCGCTAAACTCCGAAGGGTTGCAGCCCACGCTTGCCGCAGCGCGTGGAATTGCCATGGCGACGGATGATTCCGAGACGCACTCGGGACGACTGTTCTTACTGATGAAAATGGCAGCTGGTATCTCGAGAGGAAAATTTCGTCTCGCCTTGAGCAGGCAGAGTGCGCCGAATACTGGACAGAGGAATGGGTGCCCGGAGCGATTTAGCATTCGCAGCGTAGGTGCACCACGTTGATTTGTTTTGGACTCACTCAGTCGGATATGCTCGGACTCCGCTTCTCGTGCGCTGCTCGTGACCGAGTCATGACTGTTGAGTACGGCAATATCGACGGCTTTGAGCGCGAAGCACGCAAACTCCTTCCCTTTTGAGGCGATTTCCGACCGCCGGAGCAAGAAAAAGAATGACAAACACAACACCCCCCATAGAGCTTGGTCGGAAGGCACCGTCAAATCGAGGGAGCGATAGCAGAGCTCGAGCATCATCCGCGACACCGGGTCCTTGTGTGTTACGGGAGCATCGAGCCGGTAGAGCCTTTCAAGACCATGCGAATTTGTGGATGATCACTTGGAAAATCTAGTTCTGCCGCGCGGAAGAAATGCGTGATACCGTGAAGTACCGCGGCAATTAAGCTTCCTTTAATGGGACGTCCGGAGCCATATCCGTGCTGGAATCCATGTAGAATGAAGTCGGTAATGAACTGCAGTTTCGACTCGACTGGATACCCGAGTAGCGCGGGTTGAATGCCGCGTAGTGTTGACCACGCATACCACGCTTTTAATGCTTCTCGATACTAGGAGAATGTAGGCGCTGCGACAGAGTGCACGCGGAGATAGAATGCCATATCGCTTCCAATCTCGACACGTCCGTTGGAGGTATGACCTGCGACCAGCCATGTGTTAGTTCGTCAAATACAGTAGCCGAAGCTGTGTTACTAGAAGAGCGAGAGCCCGCATCCGCGATCCGATTATCAACGCCGGCGACGTGTGTGGCCGAAAAACGAAGGTCGAACTCAAGTTCCCACAATCCGAGCAGCCGAATAATCGTCTGCGCGCGGTGATTACGCGAAGCCATTTTGTTCTGCCAGGCCACCGCGGATGTGTTATCAATCTGGAACTGCACATGCACCGGTGGGCCAAGCCAATCACGTCGTCTAGACGACCATGGCGGCCCCCAGGCATGGACTGCCAGGGCACATGACAATAGCTCCCGAAAATTGATGTCGAATCCAACCGATGGTGTGGCTTTGGTCGCGAAAATGAGACGCCGTTCGTCCGCGGAGAAGCTGTAGCGCAGGAAAGCTTTGTCAGCAGCGGCAAGAGTGCATATCGCAAAGTCGGACGCATCTATTGCGACGATAACATCAGGGGTGGGGCTTGAGTGAAAGTACGTCAGTGGCACTCCGTTGAGTATTGAATTGTGGACCACCAGATGAGGTCTTCCTTCATCGCCGTAGAAACTGGCACCCATTGCCAACGATGGAGGTGGCGCTCCTGCTGGCATAGGCGCTGGGGAAATGGGCGAGCTAGCCTAACACATGTGGCAACGTGGCGTAGCCGTCCCAATAAAGAGCGGTACACTGAGCGTGTGTGGAAGTCGGCAGCGAGAGCGGAACGCACGCAGTCCCAGGCTTTCTGGATTTTGTCGTCTGGCATGGCGACAGTACCGGCGATCGAGTCAAATACGAGCCCCAGGATCTGTTGACGTGGGCTCCATGATGAAAACTTGTCCTCATTGATGGCACCATGGCCTAGCACCGTGATCATGGCACTCCGCAGCGACCGCTCCACTTCGCCGCAGTTCGCACCAATGATAGCGGCGACGTTGATGTGGTCGTCGACCCAATAATAGTTGAATGGCCCGGGCGCTCGATAAGAGTTGATCGAGTTACCGTGGAGGTGCGCGATGGCACCACCCACAACACCTTAGCTCGCAGGACAACCCGACCAACCAAAAGCTGCAGATGAATCGATGCCCAGGGCGTTATCCCTCTCCAGTCGGCCAGCAAACCGGTAAGCGCTCTCACTATGTGTACACACGTTTCTGAAAGCGGAAGCCACATCGCCAGCTTGCAACTGAATCTCAGCATCGGGATGTTGCTGTTGTTGACGGATGATCTCGGCTGCAATTGCGTTGCATGGCTCGAAAAGGGGCGTGCAGATACTGGTAGTGTCTGTGGCGTCGTTGACTGACGTACCCGTCGGAGAGGAGAGATCATGAATTAACCGACCGGTGGTACAGGGGTCGGCGTCATCCTTGTCGACAACGCCAAACGGACTAATTCGTACTTCGGGCCAGAGTTTAAGGATGTCTAGATCTAGTACAAAACACTGCCACTTGTCTTGTTCCTTGCGGATATTCTTTACAAGCACTGAATATCGCTCTTCCGCCGATTTGTGGTTCGCAGGATATGTACGTTGTGGTGACGGGTCGTGGCGAAGGGGCACGAACACCGGATTCCACGATTGAGAGTAGTGCGTCGAGATGCGGATAGTCGCCGCAGGCGTTACGGATAACGTCAGGTAACATTCGCTTGCTGGGTCGGTAGTCATCGGGAGTTTGGCCACGCATAAGCTCGACACATTGCGGGAGACTGATATGTGACCGTCTAACGAAATCCGACAGCTCGCGTTGCAACGCTTTGTTGAGCAATGGGGTGCCGTTAGCTGTTGCTGGCGAGGCAGCTGGAAGCACGAGCCCCACCCGACTCAGTGCAATATTGATATTTCTTAGGCGAATATTGTCCCAGAGGTTAGCACGTGCCTCCGCATTTGACGCTAGATGGTCGATAGCCTCGAGAATAGGTGCTGCCCGACGCAGCGTAGCGGAATCGTGGAATTGGCAGCCGCACTGAAGCGGCAGGATCGACGCCCTCGAAACCCGCTCCACAGCAGTTACCTGTACGGGCGTCGCCATATCTGAGGGCCTTGGTGTAGGGATGCAGGGAGGTTCCTATGGTGGTTGGTTAGAGCGTGTACTACGTAAGATCGCGTCGGATATTGCATGTCGCGGCGGAGGAGTGCCATGGGGCGACTCTTTAGGGTGCGGGACACCTTGGGGCGGTTCCGATGAGACGCAAGGACCATGGGGTGCCTTGGTCTGAGCCGGCATGATGGTGCCGGCAGAAGTCGCGGTTAGGACCCGGAAATTGTGTCACCCTGAATGAGGGGACACCGTGTTCGCCGGGTCGAACTGGACGAGAGGGGTCGTTTGTTTGCATAACCAAGTACGAAGTACGAGTGTATTTACAGGGGTTGTGCATGATGACCGAAGTGCCGACAAACGGACAGCTCCTCGGCATCCTCAGAAACGATCGCGACGGTTGGGTTGGCGGCGCTCCGGGCCGTAGTTGAGGTCAATGTAGTCCTGTAGATCACGGGGTAGACGCCCTTCCCAGCGGTGGGTGCGTCGTTGGTGTGCACACCTCTCTGGGCTGCCACCGTAACACATGCCCCGGCAAAGTACCGTAGGCACGGGTCACGGTTGTCACGGTCACGTGGGATAAGCTGACGAATATTCTCCGGCATGATTGGATTACGAATTGACGGGCCGCGACGCGATTGTCCCACTGTTTGACGCGACGGCGGGCCTGTCTGCGAACCGCCGCCATTGGAAGCAGGAATTGTAGCCATCCGCAGCGCGAGTCCATTGAGAGCAGCCTGTCAATCAGCACTATGGTAGTCCACCGCGCGGACAGCCTCACAGAAATTGCGCCACCAGTGTGGCGAATCGACGGGTAGGTGGGCGAGCGCACGGCAGATGAACAAGTTGACGTACATCAATGTGAGTGTTACGCGCTCATGTGTGTTGCTGCTGTCTCGCTCCACGTTGGCCAATACAAAACGCTTGACGCGCGATAGGGGCCGGCGTGCGTGATCATACCACAGCGCATCGCCCACAGAAATCATCCACCGATCTCAGCAAGTAAGCCTTCGTAGGTCGGACACCGGATCTCCGTGGTCAGCAATGTAGCATTGGCGCCGAAGTCGACAGAGAAGTTGGCATTGGTGGATCCTTTCTCGAGTTGCTCCAGTTCAGAATGAGGCCGAAAATGCATAACCGTTAGTCCACGTGAGCCAAGGCGACCACTGTATATGGCCATCAGCACCGCCGGCGTTGCGTCGAAGTAGACGCAGTCGAGCTCTCTTAAATGCAGCACAGAAGACATAGGCGACATCCACTTACATGTGTCCGAGTTCAGGTCACGGAAGAGGCGATGCGCTGCGAGCTGATACGCCAGAGGAGGGTAGTACTCCCCTTTTATACGTGTGCGTGGAAGCTGGAAGCTTGCGCACCGCAGCTCACCGATGGCGTCTGGGGGCAGGTCGGTAGCGTTGCCAAGCGGCGGAAGAGTCCACGATGTACTGGGCGCTGGCCTCGGCGCTTGCCTGGCGGAGTCGAGCCGATCGTCCAGTGGCAGCCCACTAGGAGCTGAAGAAGACACTGGTGCAGGTAGCGGAAGCGCACGAGGCACATGGCCGCCGTCGTCACACGACTGCAGTTCACGGCGCAGCTCGGAAAACATGTTGAAAAGTTGGTCTACTTTCGCCGCAAGAGATAGGCTAGGTGTGCGCGGATGAGCCTCCGCCTCCTGCGGACCCGGCGAGTATGGGCGCGCGAACTCGTCCAGATTAAATGCCGCGGGTGGCTGTGCCGTCGCGTTTGATTGGCTAGTGCGCGCGCCGGGCGCTTCCGTCTCGGCAATGCTATGGCAGGCCGGTGTTTGGCGTAGGGGCGCCGCCAACGGTGGGCCACGGGCCTCGTCACTTGAGGAGGGCTCGTCCTCCACATCCAGCTCCTGGGCAACCGTAGGTTGCAGCGGCGGAGATGCGACGGCCGTCGACAAAGCTGCGACTGGCCCCGCAAGTTGCGCCGGCGGCTCCGGTTGAGGTGATGCAGAAGACGGGGCACTCACGAGTGCCGCTTGGGTGCCGGCCGTAGCTGGCCTGGGCGGCTCGCCCATGATGGCAGCAGACAGAGGGATCAAACTCGCCATGCGCTTCTTGGAGCGGGGCTCGGCACCGCTTGGGGGCCCCACCCGCTTTACCTTCCGCGCTGCTGCTCGCAGTACGCACACCGCCTTTTTCGCGCGGAGGCGTGTGCTTGGGCGCCCAGGTGACAAGGCTGCAGACGGGGCAGCATCATCGCCCACCACGATCACATTGGAGCCAGGCGGAGGGTCTCGAGCAGGCGCGGCGGTGACACCGGCATCACGCCCCGGAGCAGCTCCTGGGGGAGCTGAAGCATCAACAGAGGCCTGGGTGGCTTGAGCCGGCGCTGACGAAGCGAGGTGCTTGCAGGTGCTTGCAGGTGCAGCCGGCGCGCAACGATTCGGCGCGGGTGCCGCTTGTGGGCTAGTTGCAGCAACGGAACCAACAGACGGGTCGGTGGACGGATCGCTAGTGGACGTAGTCATGACGACTGCAGACGAGGCGGTTTTCGGTGGTAGACGTAGACTACTGGTAGTTCTCTTTGGGTCGGAGTGCTTGCGCGGCTTGAGGACTCTTTAGAACTGAACGCCAGTAGCGCACATGGTGGCTAGCTGCCACGAGTTCCTCTCTGTGGTAGCACTGGCTTCTCCCGTTAATTGCAACCCAAATTACTCTTCACACGATTGGCACTGAACTCCTGCATCTAGGAAACCAACATTCTTGCCTACGGTGCTTCGGCAAGAAACTCAAGTTCTTACCGAGAACCTCCGTTAATAGTTAGCTACAATGATCATCGTGATTTGCTACCGCCAGACCTACCCCATTGTCACTGTAACAACTCCCTCTGCACCCTGTCGTCACAAGCGCCTGTCGTCGCTGACGCATGAGTGACTCACCCAGTGAGGTTTCATTTGTGGGTTCAGTCCAGCCTTAGATGCATCCTATCTGTGGGTGCGCCTCCAGGGCACTGCATGGGTAGCTAGCGAAGCCAGGATAACTTTCATCTCAAATCTATCAGTTCTCATTTTCCTTTACGGAGCTCAAGTGGCTTTGGCATTTTGAAACGTTTCAAATAAACATCGACCTGGTTCACCCGTCGGTCAACCCAGCATCCATGAGTCGCCCCACGCAGAAGGACGACAAGAAGCGCTACCTTACGTACTCTATCACAGCAAGAGAAGCAAACAAGGAGAAGAATGTTGAAGAAGAAGTCGTGACAAAGAAGATGCCCAAGTTCATCGATGGCGGGCCACAAGACTTCTTGGAGTGGATCAATTCCTTCCATCTACTCGCTAAGTTGAAGCATTGGAACGCAGAGTACAAATTCCTAAATGCAACTATACTGCTTTATGGCGACCTGAGAGATGTTTTGAGGATGCCGCGATCACGGATGATGACATTCGTATGGACGAGGAGTTCGTTCGCGTGCTACACAAGGCATCCATAGTGGTCCTGCCAGTAGACTACAACGAAAAACTACAAGAAGATCTGTAGGGCATGAAAAAGTCTCGCAGTGAGACATTAGCTGAATACAGTAAACGGTTTCGCGCTTTGGTGCGCATGGAGCACACGCTCGCTCAGCTCTACGAAAACTCCGCAATGTGCGAATACGCGCTGTGCCGTCTGTACAAGCGCGGTCTGCCGTACGACTGGTAGAATAAGTACGACGCGAGCGGACAAGTGTATACCACGATTGCTGCCCTCGTACCGTCCTTCGAACGGATTGAGCAGGGTGAATAGCGTCTACGCCGCGGTGGCAACGCTAGCGAACACGAGAATCGCTCCCACAATCACGATAATCTTCGTAGCCAAGGACGCCGAGTTAACTACAACAATCGCCGCAGCAATCATAACAACGGTAGCCGTTAGCCGAACCGAGGAGGAAACCGTGGACGTGGCACTTCTAACAGCAACCACAACGGCAACAACAACGGCAACTCATCTGGCAATAAGTACTGCACATTCCACAGAACAACCACGCACAACACGCAGGACTACCATGCACTTCGTCACGATCATCAACTAGAAGAACACCAACAACTGGATCATCAACGTGGTGGTAGTGCTGATCAAGGTACTGGAGGACGTGGTGCTGGTGGGCGTCGCCGAGGGAGAACACAAGTAGTACAGCGCGAACCGCACCGTGACAGCTCGAGCGACGGCGAGTACTTGTTTGTGGGGATCAATGACAAGCCAATTGCTGGTCCACCACCGATGCGAATCAGGATCAAGCTCGAGCATGGCATAAAACAGTACCATGCCCTCCTTGACGGTGGCTGCTCACGCAGCATCATCAGAAGCGACTTCATGCAGGCAGCTAGAGACCAAGGCAGCAAGCTCGAAGCCTCTCGCGTCTCGTTCGAATTAGTCCAAGGCAGAACCGCAAGTGAAGGTTCCATCAATATCCGCTTCCGGATTCCGCAGTTGAAGCGCGATTCCGTGATTATTCATGACTTTGAAGTTCTCCAGACGCTTCGTGATGAAATGGTGATTGGACGCGACCTGATGGCAGAACTTTACCAGATAGTGGATTTTGGTGCCGGAATTGTGCGTTGGGATGGTAGTGAGATGCCAATTGACACAGGTGAAGGTGCATCGCGCTCGCCTAGCGCGCGTGGCCTGGTGGAGATACCGGAAGAAGCGGTGGACAAGCTGTACGCTGGCGAAGAGTCAGACATCAAACCCGCCGACCTCCTGCCAGAACATCTCGACGTGGCACTGAAGCACTGCTAATTGAAATTACTGGAAGAAAACTACATCTGTACAGTGGATGTCTCGGCAGAATCAGATTGGACGACTACATATTTCCTCTGAGTGCCGACTACGTGCCCTCGCATGCAATACCACATTCCGTGCCGCGCAGCCAAGAAGATGTAGCACGTCGCGAAATTCAACGCCTCCTACATCTCGACGTGATTGAGCAGATCTACGATTCAGAATCGACAGCACCAGCCTTTTCCTGGTAAAGTTCAGTGGAGATTTACGTTTACTTGTGGATTTCCGTCGCTTGAACCATTATCTTCGTCGATCTCCATACGTTGTACCCAATATTCGTGAAATCCTTCTACGGCTTGGAAAATCCAAGTGCATGAGCACTCTCGACGCAAACATGGGCTATTTCGCTAGGCGCCTAGCGAAGCAAAGCCGGGCTGATGAATACCAGGCGTGCATGGAGCGAATCCTAGGAGATCTTCCGTTCGTGATCGTTTACCTGGACGACATCTTGATCTTCTCGGAGAACGACACCGATCATTTGCAGCACTTGGATATCGTGTTCAAGCGCCTGCGCAAGTTTGATGTGACTCTCAATGCAAAGAAGTGTCGAATCCTGCGAGATTCTGTGAATTATTTAGGTTTCACACTGACCTCGGATGGTATTCAGCCGCAACCCAACAAAGTCGAGACGATTCAACAACTTGCGGAGCCTGGAAACAAGAAAGAGTTACGTCGGTTTCTCGGGATGATCGCATACTATCGCGAGATGGTTCCCAATAAGTCAGTTCTTACTGCACGTCTCAACCGATTGACGTCGAAACACGTGTCGTTCGTTAGGACACCTGAAGACGCTGCAGCTTTTCACAGCATTAAATCAGCGCTGGCACGCAATGTCCGGTTGGCATTTCCCGATTACTCTCGCACATTTCATGTGTTGGCCGACGCCAGTGGTCGTCAAATCGGAGGATTGATCGTTCAAGGCAAGAGGATTGTAGCCTGTTTCTCTCGGTCATTGACCGAAACTCGGCGGAAGTACTCTACGATGGAACGGGAATTACTTTCGGCCGTCGAGACACTCAAAGAATATCGCGCGATGCTTCTCGAGTTCCCAATCGTTATCCACATAGATCACAAACCTTCTGTATCCGCAGGCGATTTCTATGCGAATCAAGCGCTGGAAGCAGCTGTTAGAGGAGTATCGACTCTCTGTCGAGTACATACCAGGATCGCAGAATAGTGGAGCAGATGCTTTCTCTCACCTCCGCCACGACTTTGTGAAGCAAGTTACAGAAGAAGAACTACTTACGGTGGAAGAAGAAGAAGTTGCGATTGATGGGGGGGGGGATGAAGAAGTATCAACAGGATGATGAAATTTGCAAGAAGATTATTGCACGATTGAAAAAACACGAAGCTATTCGATGCGTCCGGCTCTTGGTGTGGTGCTGCTTCATCACAACAAGCGCGTGGTAGTACCAGAAGCATTGCGCCAAAACTTGGTGGAAATGTATCACGATTATCTTCTCCACCCTGGTTCAGAAAAGCAATACCGGTGAATAACCACGTTCTGGTGGTCGGGTATGGAAGCGGCGGTGTCGAAGTACGTCAAAGCGTGTGTGGCGTGCAAAGGGCTAAGCTTCATGGAGGATAGCAGCAGTACGGACATCTTCCGCCAACTCCAGTATCAAATACGGATCGCCCGTTTGATATTATGCACGTGGACTTCGTAGGGCCATTTCCTGGAGAATTTTACCGCTTCACAGTAATTGAGCAGCCGTTCCGATGGCTCGCAGTGATAATGCAAAGGGTAAAACATCAGCGGTCACGACAGTGAGCTTCGAGCGCTGTTGTGCCGCTACCCTCGCCCGAAACTAGTTGTGCACGACCAAGGACCCGAATTTACAGGTGACGAATTCCAGGCGTTGCTATCTTCGATAGCGATCAAGAACAAGCCGATCACGGCCAAGAACCCTCCGGCTAGCGCGATCTGTGAGCGTGTACACCTGGAGATCATGGAAATTGTCCGTGTGCGACCGGATTTGAACGATCAGCTGGAGGTTGTGCTTGATTATGCAGCCTACGCGATCCGAGCCAGTTATCATTCGGTCCTACGAGCAACTTCAGCGCAGCTCTTATTTGGGGAAGATTTGCTACCACGCCAGATTCATTTCGCTAATTGGAACTTCCTCTCGAAGTGGAGATTCATGACGATCATGCATGAGGACGGCCGGAAAAACCTGAAGCGACTGCAGCACTTTTATCGTGTGGGAGATCTCGTCATGCTCCGCATCCCTGCACGTGAGCGGGAGAAAACGGACCCTGTCTCAAGAGGGCCGTTCGTCATCAAAGCCGTGTATGACAACGGCAACGTCCTGCTCGACACCGGAACCACTGAATACAGTGTCACCATACGACGCATTTTCCCGAGTTGAGCATGCCGCAGCATCTGCGAGGGTGAAGGTGACAAACCATATCCATTTAAGTTACGGCTTGGACGTGTCTAAATCGAAAAATAACGTTTAACTCGGTGGGACAACAGTCCCCCCCCCCCATCGTTGAGATCAAAAAGCGTCAAGCGATGTGATTTTTTGGGACTAGATGTGATGCTGGCTGGGAGGACAGTGACGATCGGTAGCGGAGGGCTTGCTGTGATGGCAGCTCGTCTGGCGGCGAATAGTGGAGATCGCATAATATGTGTGCTAGTCTCTGAAGCCTTCAGTGAAGATGATATTCCTTAATGGTGATGATACAGAATCCGCTCTTTTTCAGAAATTGCCGATTAGTAGTCGATTGCCGTCGCGTTTGCGGCGGCATGTACATGTATAATTTATGGCTTCTTTGTCGTCAATACTTGAAGTACATCTAGGCTCTGAGCCATAATTTATGGCTTCTTTATCTCGCCAAAATCAATTTTCTTTTTATCAGTTAAGGAAGGATTAGCTTTGATTATAAGCTTGTGTGGGACACCTTTTAAACAACATTCCAAATGCCCCCAGCCACAGGATGCACAAAAACAGTTAGCCAGAATCGGTGAACTATGGGCTCAAGCGACATTTGCTGATTAAAGCTGGGGGTCGCCCGGCCGCTGTAATTCGAATGGGTTAGGCTGTTCAGCCAGCTAAAGCTGTCCTCCCAGTATAAACCTAAATATTACGTTTGCTTTGATAGAAATCGATGCAATGTCGCGCGACGGTAGCGCAAATTGTGTTGTCCGCACAACCTGCCGGTACAAGCAACATTTACTAAGCATACAGAAACGGCTCCCGCTTCGGATATCCATCCTTGAATCTACTTATTCAGGGTATTAAAATACAAAGGTCACAGTATAAAGTGTGAGTGAAGGTCGACTGGATGACTGCTTCAATTTGGGTGACAATCACTCCATACCAGCTAAAACGATTACAACCTATTTGAAGAGGATATAAGAAACTAGTGGTATCAGAAACGGGAGCGGAATCTGTATCTTCTTGGTCGGGGTATCAAGTATTTATAACTACACTGTACTCTCCTTTCTCCTGGATTATGTATGGAAACCTGTTGTTCCTGATGAGGTCGCCCATCCGATTTTAACAGGAAAGTGGCTAAGCGATAAATCAGACCAGGGATTCAGATCGCACCTAAACTCTGAAATAAATTTGAGAGAATACCCTCGCCAAATTTTAAAAAGATTGGCGTGCACTCGTGACTCTATTACACCATTTAACCCAAAGTACGACAGGACTTCGCACTAGTGCAAGTTGGACAAAAACAATGACAACGCTGGAGAAATGACATTTAAAGAAACGAGGCAATTCCAATTGTAGTTCGCTACTAATACCGATATTGCTTTGTCCAAAAGGTGTTTGACTCAACCCACGAAAACTTGATCTGCCAACTTCACTCGTTGCAACCGGGAGCACCCGTCCACCAGCGCTCATTCAGCTTTTCCATCGTGCACTTGAAAGTCGGCTTATTCAGCTTGGTATTGACGAGGTTGTGTTGCTCGCACAGCCACAACGACAACGTCGTCCGCGACGCCACTCTGGTGGTATAACGAGTTTTGTTAGATTCGTGCTCTCGGACAGAGGATAAGCATCAGGTTACTTACTGTAGCGGCGACTTAGCAACCTCTTTTTGGAAGTCCTCTGCGCAATGGCCGCAGGGGCACAAGAGGGCCAAGGTTTCGATGAACGTGCGCGTCTTGTCCTGATACTCCTTGGACGGGTTCTCCGGATAGGCTAAACCCATGGTGTGGAGCTGTATGAAATCCAAGAACAAACAGGAAACTTTCAGTATCACAACAATTGCAGCTGATTCGGACGTTTTAACTGACCAAAGACCAGGTTGCAGAGCCCAACCACTCCCGATTCAATGGGCACTCGAGCTTGGACTCCTCCTTTGCTTCGTTCTTGTTGAAAATGCCGAATCCCATGTTATGTTGCACGCTAACGCTGTCCGAGTCTTCGTGTGGTTGCTGTTGCTCTTGTAGTTCGTTTTCCAAAATGAACTACCGGCAGCCAGATCGTCGGATATGGAAACTAGGAGTAAAGTTACATGATGCGACAATGTCACCCTCTGACAGCGGTGTTGACGAAGTTTGATGACGAGACTATTCCCAAATGCAAAATTGCTCGCAATCAAAAGGGTAAACGGAAACGCAAAATCAACAACACGGAGCAAACATCTGTCTGATCACTAATTGTGCCGCTGATCTGCACCATATATTACATGTACAATGCGCTATTTTACTTACTCATCCATGATGAGTACCCTAACTCACAACACGTGATGATTCAGTACGTGGTACAGCACCACCAGTGAGGCCACTGGCGCTCGGTGGCGTCTCAGTCATTTTGATTCACGATGCCTGAGACACAAGTGGCGGATTTGGCGATTTCTTGGGAGTCCGACGTCAATGAGCTTGCTCTACAAGACTTAGACGACAGAGCCCTGTTAGCGGAAGTCGAAACGTTCCTAGACTTGACTCCCCGCGGTCATTCCCTCCAAGCCTCCAGTGCTTCACTACCTGCCGATTCCAGATCTGGAAGTGAAACTGAAGGAGAGAGAGCGCACACAAGACACAAGTCGAAGGCAGCGACAAAGAATTTCAGATATCGACAGCGTCTTAAAGGCGAACGCGACGTGTTGCTGTCCCAGCAAAGAGAGTTGAGCAAGCAACTGTTCCAGCTCCAGCAACGTCAAAAGACCAACTCTGACGGCACTGACTCATCATCTCGGAAGGTACAATCAACTCGAGAACGCCAAGGCCGAGTGTACGCAGAGGAAGAGCAGAAGAATCTCGTACTGGCCATTTGTACACAAGCCAATTTCATTGCGAAATTCAGTGGAACCATCCACACGCAGCTCGACATCGCTGCATCTCATGGGCCTCACAAACGTGGGCGTTTGGACACAAACAAACTTTGCGTCAATGCATCTGGAGCAATCGGGTTCAACGAGCGGGGGAACACGTATGCGCGACTGGGGGCCCATGGCGACGTATATGCTACGAATGGAGGAAAACTTTGGATGCTGAAGGAGCAGCTAAATCTACTGGTCAAGTCCCTGACCTACATGAGGAAGTGAGAGATTTGAGGGTCCGAAATCGCGAAAAATACGACCATCGTCACGTTTCATGTTGAGGGTCTGGAAGGTGCCTGGTCGTTAATACAGCACGCAATCGTTCGGCGGTACGAGGAGGCCGACCGCGTCGTGGTTGTCTGGAAGAAGTTTACAGAAGGTAAGGGACTATTTGCTGGTCTCTACACTGATGAAACCACGTGGTGCGTCATTCGACGAAGCCGGGAAGCTGGTACAATCATGGAGTCCATTACGCGTTACGTTCCGCTTGTCTTCAGTAATGCTCATGCATCTGAAGCAGTCTTGAGAGCAGTTCACAAAAAAAATTATGGAAGCTAGGAAAGCCGACGGCAACTCGTGCGACCCAGACTGGATGAATTCATGTTTGACTCTGCACTGTAACCAGGAACTAGGTCGTCTTCGACTTAACTTGGAATGCAGTTTCTAATATCTGAAGGTAAGTAACAAACTGTTGCCAACATCACTGTGTAACACAGACTGTGCTTGAAAGATTTAATACAAATTGTATTGCGCTACATCTCATACGCAAACCGCACCACTAGCGCAGGAGAAATAACGAAGTATCAGGATTTACTGTTTTGACTTTTTTTACTCAAAACAGTAAACCCTGATGCTTCGTTATTTTCCCAAAACTGTTGACTACTTAAGTACCTGCAATAGGCATAACAATTCTGAGGCGAGGATAACTCATTAGTCCTTCTGCAGACGAGAACGTTTGGGTGATAACTTCTGTCTTTGTCTCACCCCCACCAGTACAGTTTTACGGGTCAGGTCTACGTGTACATGTTTTCCTTAGAAGTATTCATGATCGTTCCAGGGCGATGAACTCATCCAGGAATAACCGCTTCTGATAAAATTTAAATCTTCGACAGCTCACACAGCCCAACCCATAGTGATTCACGTCTTACGTCCTGCGACCTGCTAAAGTTAAGGAGTTTACTACTGTAGTAGGTCGAAGAAGACATATAATATCCTTGTTGCGACTTCAGTCACGATCAAAAGGCAAACCAAACAACGCCAACGTAATTCGTTCATTTCATTCTTACTTTGAAATGCAGTGAGAGGCTCAACTCTTGTTGCCTACGGTGCTGCAACCCTCTTATGAGGCTGCTAGCGTGTTCAAGCGGGTCAAGTTCTCGGCGATATTTTCACAAGCACTGATGACGCAACTCATGACTATGAGATCCTCCATCGTGACCCGTTTGCTGTGATCATCCACATACCCCAGCAAGCACTCCCCATAACTCTGTTTCAGAGCTGCTGCAGCTTCTGTGAGTGTAAACGCTTCAACGTTGAGTAGCGCTTCAGGAGCTGAACTTTCGCTAGCTGAGGACAAACCACGGAAACGGTATCGTCGACAGGTGTTAAGAGTTAACCCCGTGTCCTCAAACTTGGTAGTTCCAGACTTTGAATCGAAGACCGACATGTCAACGAAATTGGACGATACGCGGGGTCGAGAACCCTCTGAAGGTATCGGTGAAACAATGGTAACGCGCTTATGTTTCCCAGGAGTTGAGGGATCGTCGGATTCATCGGCCTGAACGGACTTGCGTCGAAGTATGCTCTTCCGGAGCAAACGGCCGCTCTTTGAGTGGGTAAGCTGGGCTGCATTCGGCCCTGTAACCACTTCACCAACTGGAACCTGTGGTTGATCGTCGTAGATCTCCAGCTCCAGACGAAAGCCTTCGTTCAGTGCTTGCATGAATTCGTTGAACGATATTTTGCCGTCGTGATCCTTATCCACGAGCAGCATAAATTCGTCGACGTATTGCTCCATTCCTTCGATTCCTTGACTGCCGGAATACGGCATGAGTTTCTCTAGAAGAAGACTCAGCTCCGAGACATCGACAACGCCACGACGATGAACATCAGCGATACGGAATGCCTCCTTCATCTGCAAGTAAATTGCGTGATCTTCAGCTGTTGAGCCTGAAAACTCATCTCCAAACAATGTCACCAGTGTTTCAAAGGCTTCTTCGAGACCTGCCTCGACTACAGCCAAACTCTGGTCCCACTTGATCTTCGCCACAGCAGGTGATGCTGTAGTCACATTAGGCAGCGGTGAGGACGGAGACAATGCTGCAGATGACGTAGAGCTATCGTCAGTTGTACTTGACTCGCCTACCATTTCTGCGACGGCTACTGAGGTCGGAGACGGAGGTTCTTGAGCCGCAGTAAATGCTGCAGTACACTCAGCATCGATTCGGCTTTGTTGCCAACGTCTCAGAGGTTTATCTTTTCCACTGGTTCGACGGTTCTCGTACCAATCCACAAGGTCTACAAGGACATCGATTCTGTCCAGAAGCTCGCGACAGACTTTTAAGACTTTGGTGTACTTGGACGTGGAGAACGGAGGCTTCCACAAAGTAGGCTCCATGGTAGAATCGTCCACCAATTTCGCTTGCGTCTTGAGCAGCTCAGGAAGGGCATCCTTCATTTGATCTTTCAAAATCTTCATTTCGCTGCGGCTTAAAAGTGCATTTGCTGTCTCAATGTCTTCTTCAGTGAGAGGCTCCGCAATAATGGGCGTTGGATGGTTGTACGCGATATGGTGGCGAAATACGTCGTGGAAAACTCCACGGTACTGCGTCAACAATTGCTGTACGTTGCTACGAAGTAGTCCACGAGAACTGCGAGGGTGAATAACAACCTCCACAATCATCAGAATGAGAATTCCCAATGCATTTTGTGTGAGACTTGCGTACGACACCGTGGTTGAAGACGAGGTGTTTCGGCAACTATGGTCAAGCAGCACCGACGCAGCCATAAAAGCCGATGTCATACCAGCCAGTGCCATGTAGCGGCCACAGAACCACACATACATGGAGCCCACTGTCCAGATAAAAAGCACGATGTTGTTCAGCGTGTTGTAGATGTAGTCACTCGACACTTTGCACACAAAGAAGCTGAAGATGGAAGGCACCACTGTTCCAGCCACCAAACCTCCGACTCGATTCACCGTGTTTCCGTACGTGCCACCAATATTATCCTCAGCAACCATCGCGATAGCTGTCGGCGCCGTAGAACTGAAAGCGAAGATGAAAGTCGCGCAGCAAATTCCGATGATGATCGCCAATGTCGTACGAAAAGCAAATATAATAAGCCGACGAGGATAGTTGATGGGCTGCAGCAAACTGCGGCATGCCAGCTTCAAGAAGTTTTTGACACGATATCGTGCCGAGAAGTTCTTCCGATTGAATTTGACCTCAAATTCCAGCAGCGAAATCACGAATACGTGGAACGAGTACACGAATACGTTCAGCGGCATAGTTTTGCCTACGTCATCTGCCGTGTGAACATCGGCGGAGAGCAAATTCCCATAAAGTGTCGTGTACTTGGTCATCAGTCGTTCCAATGCCTGCTCCAGACTGGCGAATTTTGGTGAAGACATACCTGATCCACAGCAAAAAGTTAGCTCAAGAAGATACAATTGGAAGTGAACTTATTGCACGTACTTCGCGATGAATGAACGATCTTGAGCGAGATATCCTCGAGCAGATCATTTGCTTCCGCTTGCAGCACGTAGAATCGTGTCTGCATCTTTCTGAGCAACACGACGTGCGTCCAGTGGCATGTCTCGGCCTCAATGGCAAATTTCATCGCATGCAAGTCCGCGAGTAACTTCGCGTACAATCTCACTAGCTGCTTGGCGACAGTCTTATTGAAGTGGAAACACACCCCGAGACCCACAAGCTCTTCCCACCAGCAGTCATTCAGCAGCGATTCCATCGTAGAGAGACGTTCGCGAGCATTGTCGAGGACCCGATCGAGTCGCAGCTTGAAGAAGTCCATCTTTTTGATATCCTTAGCTCGGAAGCAGTACGAGTCGACGATCAAGTTAAGGATATCACGAATATCATGTGGTGATGCTGCCATGTGTCTTCGCAGCTTCCTCATCGCACTAAACCAAGTTCACAACGACAAATGGTGAGTACTCGTAGCCAATAATCCAAGGAATGGTGTACCCACCCTATTGTTTGACGTACAAGATCGGAAAAGGTAGCACCATGGTCGCGAGGGCGATCAAAGTGCCAACGACGCCAACAACACTGTAAATGGCTAGCTGCTTCAACAGATTATCTGTTCCATAGTAGCTGTTGCCATCCGAATTGTCCTTGAGAATTGTTGTGAAGACTGGGTTCATCGGATTGACGAGTGTCAACGCTGTAACAATAAAAGCAAACCAGGAATCGTGAGTATTGCTGAATACTATCTGAATACTCCGGCGTACGTACTGAAATATAAGTTGGTGCTCACTGCAAACTTCTTAACGTTCGTTTGCTGAGATACAACATAACAAACACATGAGATTATGATCTGGAACAACAACGACTAGTAGTTGCCTCGTACCATCGGCGACAGCAGCACAACTAACGTAAACAACGCAAGCAACGGCAATGTGACGCCCCAGTCTTGCAGACTCACGTAATACGTGCTTCCATTGATGTTCTTGGAGACAGTCATCAGGTCGCCTTGAGTAATCGGTACACAAGCGAACACTGCGAAGTTGTATAGCAATGCAATAGCAACACCCACATCGATCTGCCACACCTGTTCAAGGACACCTCCCACCGTGTTGGCCGCAGCATAAATGACCATCATGGAAGCGACCGTGAGGCCTCCGAGATAGTAACTGGCCGGTAGAAACAGATACTCCTTATCAGATCCGTGGGTTTGCACCACACCTGCTAACAAGACACCGACAGCAATACGCAGTGCTAATTGCAGGTGTTGTTTGAACATTCGCATCTCTTTCGGGCGTTTGTTCTTCTTAACGCGAGCCACTCGACGTCGGAGTTTCTCAGCTGCTTCAGCGGACAGCATTGAATTGGTCGACGCTTGTTTGCGGAGACGCAGACGCATGGATTGCGTCTGAGGACGTGGAGACTGCAGATCGATGTAGTAGACGCTGGTCTCAGTGGCGGATGTCAATGGTACACCGGAGGAGTCGACGTCCACATCCACGGAGAAATGGTCGTTGGTCGACGGACTCGAAGGTCCATTCCCAGTTGTATCATTGGTGTCGTATTGGCGAGGTGGCATGCGTTTAGGCTGGAGATTGCGAATATGATACGGAGAGTGTGTGGGTGCTGAAGTTGAGCGATGGCAGGTCTCCATTAATCGTTGCGTGCGTCGAAAATGGGCGATGGGCTGTCACGTCTGCTGATGTTCATGTGATAACGTATATCCCGGCTAAACGGATATATCAAAAATACTATATTTATATGTTTAGTGGAGTATAAGAACTAATACCTAAGATAAATGATAGCTGGAAAATAACGATATAACGAGGGATGTCAAGAAAACGGTGGTTGTCGCACAACGGCCTCCGTCCAGAGCCGACCAAGCGTCAAGTTAGCAGTGCCAACGCCGGGGTCGTCTTGAATCTAGACTCTTGATCACTACCGTGAAGTTGGCTGCTGAGAAAATGGTCTGCTGGACAACGATCCGGCTTTTCAATGCACTGGAATTTCCAGTGGCTCGCCAAGCAGCGCGCAACGCACAGTTTCCTATTGCCGTTCCAACGCTAGACTCCTTGGAAAGGCACGAAGTCATTCCCGCCGCTCACCCTTCAACTACGGCCGGATCGGTCTGCGCACCATGCACGAAGTCATGGTGCAGCTGAGCTACACTGTACTTGTCTAACGCAGTGCTGCATCTGGCCGGGCGAATGTCGACGTGATGTTTTGTGGCGGGGCTGACCAAAAGGCTCGACAAGATGTGCGAATGAGGCACGATCGTCTCGTTTGGTGTACACGTATCGCGACACTGTTCAAGAATGGCGGCATCGCTCGTCTACCGATTCCGTCTTGGTGTTGCCCATTCATGTATCCGGAAGAATAGACAACCAACGTTATACTGTAGCATGAAGAGCTACCGTGCTCGTACAGGATTGCTTGATGAAACATCTCGGTGAAGCAATCACGACTTACACTGTAAACTTTACAATATCGCCGCGGTGCAGCGGATACGCGCGCTCGAATGCAGTACTTGCATGCGGTACGAACAGCACCACCAGATCGGGTGGCACGCCAATCGGACGACGACGGACTGTTCCATTGTCGCCAATGCAATCAACACGCAGAGGCGCTGTTGACCATCCGAGCAGACTACCGAATCGCTGTACCGTAGGAATACATGTACTGTATGCTACTGTACATGATTGGTATGATACATGGAAACTTACATGTAGTTCGGCCCCAATTAGCGAAACAAAAGTTGAAGTTGTCACTAATATTGACAAGCATATTGACTCAATATGCAATACAAGCATCCTTGGCTGGATCCGCTAATATGTAGCAGCTCCGCCGAAGCCAGGACGACACCATTGCCCTGGTGCGGAGTTTGTTTCGCCGTTGCATGCTCGGAGCTTTGCACTGGAGCAAGGCAAAGCTGGCAAAGGCAACTTGCCGATTACCGTCGGGTTATGTGCGATATGTGACGGGTCAAATTGCGGATCACCAGATTATAAAACCTGTATCTTAAAATACCCTTCCTTTAGAATTATGCTTGTTTTGACAGGGAATGAATGGCTTTTTCAGGACCAAAGAATGACATCAAATGCGAGCTCTTTTATACCAAAACCAATCAATAGCGGTTAATGACATCACGGTATCCGCTTGGGACTGCATTCGGCCTGCTACAGTTTCTTGATACCTACACTATGGCAGTCGTAAGATAGTCAAAACTCAAGATGGCCTCTGATATTTGATACAGTGGAATTCGGAAATAATCGAGGCAATACAAGTGTACCAAATCATCGGTACAAGTCGGTAGATGTCAGTACGGCGGCATCATCGGCTTATGCGCAGCGGTCAAATAGAATGAGCACTTTACACGATATTATCCTTTATTTGGTCCGTCTAAAGAATTATGGCCACTTTTGCTGGTCAAACAGATCCTGTTCCTGTAATACATGTACACCTACCGTAACTCAGGGGAACTGAAGCAACATGGCGAACTGATCCATACACATTCACGTACAGTTATTAATAAGCTTAGTACGCTACTGTCATCCCTCGAGCAGTTCTTTCACGTTACCTTCCTTCCTTATTCCTCCTGATGGTATATTTTGGGTCGGTCCCGATGATTGCCTTTTCCGTCGAGTCTGGACTGGTAAAGCAAGACGAGCTCCACGGCGGTCGTCGAGTATTTAATGAGACTTGCATGTATGTGCCAACATTTTGGCTGGCTGTCGAAAGTTATATGTCCTAGTTTGATGACGCTCCCACGGCCGCAAATGTCTGCAGGAATGGATGAGAAAGGCTTGTGTGTTGTCTACGAGTGGTCTGGATGAGGCATTTGATGTAGAAAACGAACAAAATGCCTCAAAGGGTTTTTCAAAGAGTGCCTCAAAACATGACATGGGTACAAGACAAGTTGAACCGTAAAGTAAAAGAATCGTGCACTGCAGGAGAATAAAACAGAGGCTAGATGCTACAACACCATAACGGGACTCTAGACAGCGAAATGTTCATTAAAATGTACCGAGGATCCATGCTCTTCGTGGCAATATGAGGCTCACGAGGAGTGGTCAGAACGCAATGAAATCTCGTGTAGAGAAGCCAGCGAGCTTTAGTTCAGGGAGAGATTATCTTCGAAGGTTGAGTCCTTAAACTTGTTGGTAAAGCGTCGGGAATGCCGCTGGACGACGCATGGAATGTTCAGGCCCATTGACCATCCCTCCTTCCTCCGCTACATGTACCAGTAGGTCATATGCTGGTACAATGTATCATCCATAAAAAGGAACGTTCGATTATACAAATTGAGGCAGCTGAGGCACTGCTTTTCTGCTCTTTATATAGGATTTGTATTGAAACCCTAATGGTGCCTCATTTTTTCGAGAAGTAATGCGCCTCAAATCATCGATTTGAGGTCGATGAGGCAGACTTCCTCATCCAGAGCACCCTGTACATGCAGCTCAGACGGCATCAATCAATCAATTTGTGCCCATTTCGTTTCGAACTGAGCAATCTGCGAACCGCCTTTCTCACCGACTCTCGTCCCAAGAGATACGCACCTCGATCGAGCCAATCAGCGACGCGAACTCGTGCTTAATTTTTTAGGGTGAGCTGTCGTCCCTGTCGTCTTAGTGCTTCAGCCCATTCTGAGCCACACAGGCTGCTAAACCATATTCCAAATCTCCATCAAGAGCTCAAGTGACCTCTACACGAATACACCCCCAATACACAACACATTAACCATGAGCGCTATCGACGCCAACACTGAACATTCATCATGGAAGTCGGAGAACCCGAACAAGGCTCGTGATGCCATCTCCTGGCACGCCTACACCAGCGGCATGAAGGCAGGTGCCGTGACCGCCGTGGTCGCTGCTGCTGCTGTTCTTTCAGCCAACAAGTACTCACCAGTTTTCCGCAGCCGTCTGAGTGTAAGTGGTAAGACGGCACTAGTGGTTTCGCCCTTCCTGGGCGCCTTCACTATCGTGGCTGAGAACCGTCTGATGCACGGTGCTCGCAACCCGGAGCTGTACATGGCTAAAATGGATGGCTCGTACGTGGCCCCCAGTAAGGAAAAGTCGCAGCTCAAGTTCTGGCAGAAAAGTGCCAACTTCCTGTACGACCACCCGTACCGTGCCTTGATCACGGTGGGTGCACCGCTGGTGGGCGGCATCTACAGTTACCAGCACTTGAACAAGGGCATCTCCACCTCGCAGCAGATCATGCACACGCGTATCTACGGTCAGGCGTCGGTTGTCGTGTTGCTGTTGAGCTCCATGGCGTTCCACGACTACATGGCCAAACGTGGCAAGTTCACGGTCGAGGACAACGAGGATTAAACCTAATTCCAGAATTTTGTAGACGACAGGACGAGCACGCCCCCCAATGGCAAAGGCTCACCAAAGTCTCTTCCTGTCTCCCCCATGTCGAAAGATTCTCGCTCTTGCAGCTTACCTGTATCAAGAGCTGACCAAAATACAATTGATTTTTATTATACATGGCGCGTGGTTGCTGTCGATGCTTTCGTTTTGATGACAGGGGTTTCGAGACGCCCAGGGCGTTTCGTGTTGTGCTCAAAATGGCTAATAGCAGCAGTTGAGAGACTGCTCACAAGTTGATCGACAGCCTGGAACAAGATGACAGCCAAGCCCCTCGTACGTCCGAGCGATGTAGATGTGCAAGCGCTGGTGGTGCCGCTACCACAGGGCGTGGAGATGCCCCGTCGGACATCTTCGAAGTCAAGACGACACCGGACGAGCAGCGCCAAGAAGACCGCACCTAGCAAGCCCAATCCAAATGCTAACGCGAATATCAACCGACCGGACGGCTCGCGTATGACCCAGCAACAGCTACACATGTGGGAACCCGTGCTCACACTCGGGTGGTCCATTGGGATCTGCTTCACACTGGCAGTGCTGTGCATTGGCCTTGGCGTCTTGATTATCTACACATCCGGCATGCTTACGACTCTGCGTGTAGTCTACGACGGTGAAGAAGCCAACGCTATGCAGCCGGACGGTAACATCACTCAGTCCTCGAACTGCCGCTTGGACTCACCGAAGGACGCCAACTCGTTCCACGCCGACCACACGTGCTACGTGCACCTGACGCTTTCAAACGAGATCAAGAGCCCTGCGCGTGTTTTCTATGAGCTGGACGGGTACTACCAGAACCACCGGCGTTTTGTCTCTTCGATCATCCGCACACAGTTCACTGATGAGTGGCGCCCCGAGACAGCAACGTCGACATTGGAATGTTATCCCATGAAGACGATCACCTCGGAGCTCTGCAACGTTAATGCGTGCGAGTCCAATTCATCCGCCAAGCAGCGTGAATTCTTCCCGTGCGGGATCGTGGCGAACACCTTGTTCAATGACATTTTCTGGCTGCACGAGGGGGTTTTACCGTCGGGCGAGAAGCTCTCGAAAACTGATATGACGTCCAGGGGCATCGCACGCACCTACGCCGCGCACAACAACAAGAATCCGACATGGGACGTCTCATCCGACACGTACCTGCCCGTATGGCTGAACCCGAACATGAGTCGCATCATCCCGCCTCCAACAGGCTCAACAGCTTCAGAGATCACGTCGGACTACACCAATAGCACAGCGTGGGTGCACGACGCGTTAGATCCCGACTACGGCGTGGGAGTCGGCTTGGAGAACGAGTTCTGGCGTGTGTGGGTCGAAGGTGCAGCGATGCATCCGTTCCGCAAGCCGTACGGCCGCATCGAGCACGATCTGCCGGCCGGCACCACGCTCACGTTTGCTGTGCAGTCAAACTTCTTCGTTCGGTCGTTTAACGGCTCCAAGACGATTGTGCTTGAAGAGGTGGGCTGGTTCGGCAGCGCCAACTACATCTTGGGCGGGTTTTTTCTCGGCATCGGCGCCATCTTCGCTGTGGCTGGCATTTTCTTCACTGGTCGCAAACTCTACAACCCCCGCGCACTTGGAGATGCAGCTGCCTTGGCGTGGAAGAAGACGCAGTAGCTAAGCGTGGATAGTTGAGTAATGGATGAAGACACATGCAGCTTTGGTCTTTTAGCTTTTGGTCTTTTGGATCGGAAGACATGTCCACATTGACAACCAGAGACAGCGCAGCGTGATCGATTCGTTTACGGTTTTCGTCCATTTTATGTCCTTCTGCTGACGTACTTGCAGCATAAATGACTCCTTGGTAGTCCAAAATTAACTTCCATGAAGTCTTCTGACTAGGTGTAGGGGATGTTCACCCCAACGTGATGATCACGCGTGGGCCGGTTTTACCACTGTCGGTGGTCTCCGTTGCAGTCGAAACCAGATCCGCAAGTCGGCATTCATTCTCCAATTCCTCACATCGACACCAAGTCGCATCTTCACCAAATCACCATGAGCTCCGTCGATCACAATGCGTCGTGGGAGTCTGCCAACCCGAACCAGCGTCGTGACGCCATCTCGTGGCACGCGTACACCAGCGGCATGAAGACGGGCGCCGCATCTTCTACAGTCGTAGCTGCCGGTGTCCTCACGGCCAACAAGTACTGGCCAGCTTTCCGCAACCGTTTGAACGCCAGTGGCAAGACAGCGCTGGTGGTCATGTCATTTTTGGCTTCGTTCACGGTTGAAGCCGAGAGCCGACTGGTGCACGGCGCTCACAACCCGGACGTCTACATGGCCGCAATGGACGGCACCTACGTTGAGGAGGAGAAGAAGACGTCAAAGCTCAAACTCTGGCAGCAAGGAGCCAACTTCCTGTACGACCATCCGTACCGTGCTCTCGCGACAGTCGGTGTCCCGCTTGTTGGCGGTATCTACAGCTACCAGCACCTGAACAAGGGCATCTCGGCCTCGCAACAGGTCATGCACACCCGTATCTACGGCCAGGCTGCTGTGGTGGTGTTGCTGTTGAGTTCCATGGCATTCCACGACTATATGGCTAAGCGTGGCAAGTTCGGAGAGGAGGAAGAAGCACAGGTCTAAAACTCATGACAGCGATAGTTAGCAGAACACGACAGGAGGATGACAGCTCTTCTTGTCGAGAGGTTCTAGTGCTCTAACAGCACAATACATTTATTTTTTTTGCTACAAGTCGCGCTCCGTTGATGAAGTTGACGACTATGGCGCTGACTAAGAAGCTGCGAGTGTGTTGAGCCGAGTCAAGTTTGCAGCAATGTCTTCGCAGGCGGTGATGAGGCAGCTCATGACGATGAAATCCTCCATTGTGACGTGTTGATCCTCATCGTCCAGTGAACGCAATAGCAATTCACCGTAGCTCTGCTTCAACGTCGCTGCAGCTTCATTCAAAGAGAAGGATTCCACGTTGAGAAGCGCGACGCCAGCACTATCAGTGCGAGTCTGTGACCACCAGCGAAGATGGCGAGTTCTGCCGGTCTCTTGAACATGACCCGTTTTGTCACCACTACTACCAAACAGATACGAGCCTAGACCCGAAGACGACGGTGGCGTAAAATACATTGTCGATCGAGGCATATAACCTCTACTTCCCGATGCAGGGAGCGTCATGAGAGCGTCACTGGTAGCAGTGCTCGATTCCAACAAGTCAACGGCCGAGCTGTCATCCAAGATATCCATCGAGTAAATATCTTCTCGTTTCTGGAGTGGAGGAACCTTATCCAACCGGTGATCTGCATTGCTTGGAATCATCTGCGACGTATTCTCATAGATTTCGAGTTCAAGACGGAAACCATCGTTTAGTGCCTGCATGAACTCGGCAAACGTGATCTGTCCGTCATGATTCTTGTCTACAAGTCTCATGAATTCATCCACGTACTGTTCCATGTGTACATTTCCCTGACCACCAGTATACGGCATGAGCTTTTCGAGTAAAACAACCAGCTCCGAGGCATCTACAGTACCGCTGCGGTCTTTGTCTGCAATTCGAAATGCCTCCTTCATCTGTAAATAAATAGCGTAGTCATCCGCAGTTTTGTACGTGAAATCCTTGCTGAAAAGAGTCACTAAGGCATCTAAAGACTCTTCCACCACAGACTCGTAGGCATTTTGACTCTGATCCCACCTAGCTTTGGCAACTGCGGGTGGTGCATTGGAAGGTAGCGGTGGTAATGGAGCTTCTGGTATCATGTCTTCGGTTGTAGGAGCGATAGCTGTGACGTAAACTGTTTCTGGTTCCCGAGATTTTTCTTCCTCTTGCTCCTTGAATGCAGCAGTGCATTCATCGTTGAGACTGCCAGCATCCCTTCGTTTTAGACGATAACCTTCGTGATTGCAGTCTCTATTCGACCTCTCTCTCCATTCAACGAGATCTGAGAGCAACCGTAGTCGATCAAGCAACGTCCAGCAAACAGCTAAGACCAGTGTGTACTGTTCGTTAGAGAACTTCGCCTTCCACAAACTGGGTTCAGCTGTGGCGTCGTGTACAAGTTTTTTCTGCTGCTTGAGAATTCTTGGCAACGTGATCGAAAGCTCCTTGTGTAGTGCTCTTGTGTCCTCTTCATCCAGTTTAGCTGTTAACGGAGCCATGGAGTCTGTCTCGACCACGGTAGGAAGATCCCCAACACTTGGTGCTGTGGCACCAGTACTGGTAATATGGTGCGCGAATACATGTTGAAAAACTTTGTTATATGCTCCGAGTAGCTGCTGAATATTGGAACGAAGAAGACCACGTGCACTTTGTGGTTGCATACTCACTTCGACCAGCATCAAGATGATAATGGCCATGGAGTTTTCCGTCAAACTTGAATATGAGAGAGCTTTCGTCGTAGTTCGACAACTGTGGTCTAGTAGTACCGACGCCGACATGTACGCCGATACCATTCCAGCCATGCGCAGGTACGATGAGCTGTAACAGACGTACATTGAGCCCACGATCCATACAAAGAGCACAATGTTGTTGACAGCGTTGTAAAACACGACGTCGGAAATCTTACACACGAAAAAGTGTAGAATGGAGGGCACAACGGTACCTGCCACCAGTCCAGCCATGCGATTTCTCATATTCCCATAAGTGCCACCGACGTGAAATTGTGCCACCATAGCGATAGCTGTAGGTCCCGTCGCACTGAATGCGAAGATGAATGTGGAGGCGCAGTAGGCTATCAGCACCGCCAGCGTCGTACGTACTGCAAACATTATCATTCGCTTCATGTACATGGTCCCTTGGTAAATACTGCACCATACCATCTTGAAGAACTTGATGATGCGGTATCGACAGGAGAAGTTCTTGTGGTTAAAGCGTCCTTCAAACTCGAACAACGTGTGGACGAATGAGTGGAAAGAGTAGACGAATACATTGAGCGACATGGTCTTCCCCACATCGCCAGGTGTATGAACCTCAGCCGAAAGCATCGCGCCGTACAGCTTGGTGTATTTTTCCATGAAATTGTTGACCGTGTGCTCTAAGTGAACAAATTTTGGCGTCGGCATATCTGTCGAAGCCTCGAGCACTTTGTGCGCAATCTCTTGAAGCAAATCGTTAGCTTCCGCCTGCATAATGTGGAGACTTTGCTGCATCCTTTTCATTAAAACCACGTGCGTCCAGTGACCATTCTCGGCCTCAATAGCAAATTTCATAGCTCGTAAGTCCTTCAGAAGCCGCGCATATAGCTTCACGAACTGCTTGGCGACGTTCTTGTTGAACGTGAGGCACAAACCCACACCTACGATCTCTTCCCACCAACAATCATCCAGAAGTTCCTCCATCTCGGACAACCTGTGTTGTGCTGCTCCAAGCAGTCGATCCAGTCGTAGTCGAAAGAAATCCATTTTCTTGATATCTTTCACTCGGAAGCAGTACGAGTCCATGATCAAGTTGAGGATCTTGCGGATGTCATTCGGGGCGTGCGCCATGTGACGCATCAGCTTCTTGGTCGCGCTACAATAACCAGCATTGTTAGTAAAAGGTTTGACTACGATAAGCAGTCGATATATCAATACTTACAATAGTGGAGTGGGCAGCAGCGCTGTCGTCAACGAGATCAGCGTACCGACAACACCTATGACGCTGTATACCGCCAGGTTCTTCATGAGACCCTGCGTGGCATAGTCGTTGTTGTTGAGATCCTTCAAGCCTGTGCCGCCAACTCTAGGATTCATGGGGTTGATGAACTTCAGCACTGACGAAAGAATACACGCAGTTAGTCTTCAAATCGGTCAATTGTTAGACGTGCTCAATGTAAAATCGTACTGAAAAAAGCATTGGACATGACCGCAAACTTCTTGACGTTGTGTTGCTACAAATTCAGAAGCACAGATTTCAAAATAAGTTTCGTCTCAGTATGTTCAAGCTGGGTTTCACTTACAATCGGCAGCAAGAAGATCACGAACGTGAACGCGAGCATGAACGGAGACACCAATCCCCAGTCATGGAGGCTCACAAAGTACGGCGTATCGTTCAAGTTTTCCGGTACCGAGATGAGGTTTCCCTGTGTGATCGGGATGACCAAGAAAACGCCAAAATTGTACAGCAGCGCAAGACCCACACCCAAGTCGATCTGCCAGATCTGCTGCATCACACCACCGACGGTAGGTGCCGACGCGTAAATCACCATAATGGCAGCATAGGCCAAACCACCTAAATAGTAGAACGAGGGCAAGAACTTGGAGCCTGTAGACGACGCCGAAGACCCCGTCTGAATGACTCCAGCTAACAACACGCCAGCTGCAGCACGAGCCGCACAGATAATATGCCTAAAAAATGCTGTAACATCGATAGGTTAGTACAGAATTTAGGATTTCGGAATACTTTAGAACATTGTTTTACCTCGTTCTTCTGGTAAACGTCCAGTCTTCTTGACTCGCGTTATGGTTTTGTGACCTTTGGTTTCTTCATTTGCTACCGAGGACGACGCTGTGGACAGTTGTTTGCGTAGTCTCAATTGCATGGATTGAGTCGTCGGTGTCGTGGGAGAATCCAAATCCAAGTAATTCTCGCCCGCGCCGGCCATTCCGGCCGCAATCTCTGAAGCCGATGGACTTCGTGCCTTCGAAGGCCCCAACTTGTGCGAACTCGGCATCATCGGGATAAATTACTTGTGGAGATGTCCAGCTGGCGAGCGAAGGATGGGGCAGTGAAGTTTTCAAAAGGTCTGGCGTCCATTATCAGCTGGGAGAGAAACCACCAATTCAGAATAGCTTTGGTGACGATCATTGAGATCGTCGCGCAGTCTGTCATTGGATGAAGTGTTAGTCTGAACGTAGATGTAATGTCACAATGCAAGTGTCGGACTGTGTGTCAATAATGCGCCACCATTTTTGAACGGGGTCTTGGCTTTGGTGTCGAACGCTCCTTAGAGTTTAACGTTACGGTACCCCAACTGTTTTCAATCCTCCTGGAAGAGGTGCGTGGATTCCAATGGCAGAGACTTGGGTAGAGCGTTTTGCTACTAGATCCCCTACAATGAAAGCTAAGTAATAACCCCTGCACAGGACAATACTGGTAAATGCGACTTCAACGTGAATCATCCATACTGCGTGTTACTACAGATCAAGCGGCGTGTTTAGTTGGAGTACATACCCTCGAGCTCGGCGCTGAAGAGCTTCTTGATGATCGGACGTTTGAGCTTGAACGTTGGTGTAGCCAAGCCATTTTCGGGCGTGAACTGCTCCGAATGCACATGAAATTTCTTCGCACGCTCGAAACCGAAGAGTTTGTAGTCCGTCGCCAACCTTTTCATCTCGTGCACGATGTCAGCTTTCAACTCTTCCCCAGCAGTAGATCTCGTGGTACAAAGCTCCTCGAAGGAGGCCTTGAGATCCTTATCCTTCGCCCACTTGGCCACAATCTCGGTGTCAGGGACGATAATGGCCACCAAATAGCTTTTGAGCGAGTTACCGTGCACGAAACACTGTGCGATGAGAGGACTCTTGATGTAGATGGCCTCGATCTTATCGGGTGCCACGTATTTGCCTTGCGAGAGCTTGAAGATGTTCTTCTTACGGTCAATGATCCGCAGTGTGCTGACCGGCCAATGTCGCCTGTGTGAAGCCATCCACCCTCGTCTATCACCTCCTTGGTGAGATCAGGCTGTTTGTAGTATCCAACGAACAAGTTATTGCCCTTCATCAGAATCTCACCACGAGGACAAGGCTCGTCCCGACTGGTATAGTTCATTTCAGGCACGTCTTCAAGACATATCTTTACGTTACCAAGCGGGGTCCCAATGTGATCGCCCGGTGGAATCTCATCCGTCGAGCAAGAGATCACAGCTCCAGTTTCCGTCAGGCCATAACCTTCGAGCATCGTGGCACCGAACACAACCTGGCAAAACTCCTTCACGTCTTTCGACAACGGGGCTGAGTCGTTCATCATGCGACGTACACATCCTCCCAAAGCCTGTTGGGCTCACTAAACACCAAAAAGTCCCAGAACAAGTGCGTCTTGTAGCCGTCCTTGAGATAACTCTTCTTGGAGGCGTACGCAGTGTCAAACAACCACTTCTTGATTCCTTCAGCCGCTGCTGCACCCTGCGTGATCTTGTCATGAATACGGTTCAGTAAGCGCGGCACCGACGTGAACATGGTCGGTTTGAGCTCTCCTAAGTCGTCCATGAGCAACTTGACGTCGCCTGAATAGTACCCCACCGCAGCTCCATTGTAGATACAAGTCGTCTGGATCACACGCTCAAAACAATGAGCTAGAGGCAGATACGACAGATGAACATCCGTCGGGAGAACAAGCGTGAACTCTAAAGCACAAGCTGCCGCCGCCATCATGTTGGCATGAGTGAGCATTGCTCCTTTAGGGTTACCTGTTGTTCCGACGTGTAGCAGATCGTGGCCAAGTTGTTCGGAAGCGGTGGATCCGCCGGCACGACGTTCTTCTTGCCGTCTTGAATCAATTGACTCAACGTTATGAGCTTCACGTTGTGCTGTTTCGCCAGAATCGTCTCCTCTTCGTCAATATCGTCTTCGAACTGCACCACCGTCTTGACACTGCAGCATTCGTGTACCACCTGCATGAGGATCTTGAACTGTTCCTTATCACAGAAGACGATACTCATCTCGGTGTGGTTCATGATAAACGGGATGGCAGTAGACCCCAAAGTGTCGTACAATGGCACCAACGTATACGCCATGCGACCGGCACTATGCTCAACAATGGACCATTCGTAACTGTACTTGGCGAAAACCCCGACGATGGCACCTCGTTGCAGCTTAAGAACGTGACTCATACCTGACGCTGTAGCTTCGACAACCGGCAAGAAATCGTTGAGCGTCACCCACTCATAAGCTCCTGGTTTACCCATGATGGGGTCGATATTCCTCCACCCGAACAGTTTGTTGGTTCCGTCCCGGTCGAAATTACGCCGCAATTCATTCAGATTCCTGTACAGCGGCATACCCGACGTGAATCCGCTTTTGAGGTGACTCATGCGGACAGCTCCACGTGTGGCGGTGGCGGTGGCGGTGCTTTCCAATTCGTACGTAAACTGCTTCATCGGTGCAACGGCGTGGGGCATACACAGGGAGTGCTCGAAGGGCGGCGGATTGCAGAATGGACGAGAGTGGATTGCACAGTCACCAGAGATTTGGATCGTTAAAGCCTCTTAGAAGCGGGAATCGACCACTGCCCATACTTGATCTGTCGCCTCATGACTGTCCCTATCCGACAAAACGGTGTTGTATATACATGTATCATACGTAGCCTTGGACTCTGTACGAAATGATAGTTCATTCACTGGGTTACATGCTAGTATCTAACGCAACGTGGAGCTCCCCGACGGTGTCTTCAGGTCTCGTTCAACTATACTCACTGTGCCATGACCACCACAACAGCTAGTGCGACAGCGACAATACTCGAGACGGTGGCAGTAGATGCAGGCGCGGCGCTGGACGACCCACTGGCGTTCGAATCGGATGCGGCACTGTCCTCGTCGCCGATGTTAACGCCGCTGTCGCTGCCAATCTTAGAACTGCCGACGATGTCGATGCCCATGGACGTGCATTTCTCCACGACGGGGTCCACCAGGTCGCTCATGAGGTTGAGGTTTTCGTTCAACGGAAGTGTGCAGTCTTCCGGGTTGATAACGAGGATCGCGACCATGAGCGAGACGCATGTGTCCGTCTCGCAGATGGCGGTGAGCTGCTCGTCCGTTGGAACTCCGTCGAGGTCGGCGAACACGACGCCTGAGTCTGTAGCACAAGCAGTCGTGTTGGAGTTCGCGAGCAATGAGCCCAGCTCGGATTTCTGACAGACGTCGACTGCGGAGGCTTGGCCAGTCAGCAAGCAAGCCAACGTGAGTGCAATGAGCTTGATCATCATGGTTGGCTTGGTTTGTGTCCGAGAGTGAGAATTGGCTAATGACCTAAGAAGAGCATGGAGCGCTACTCATGGACTTGTGCTGTGGACGATAAGGTTGTGGCCCATTCTTGTTGTTCGAGCTCGATGGTCCCACTGAGGTCAGCAGCGAGTCGGAGCTGATAAGGAGAGAAGTCCAGCGTTGCGCGTCGTGGAGATTGAATCGAATGCTTTGCATAAGCTTAGCTCTGCATTCCACTGCTGTGGCGCGGCGAGCGAAGTGTCGAAGACTCAGTTACTTGATGGCTGCATGGCGAGACTCTGCAATACCGGTACATGTATCAATACATAGGCGAGGAATAAGATGCGCATCCCCTTAGACGACGCGTTTGCAGCCACACTTTGCGCCTGTGCAATACCAAAGCTGGAGTTCCTACGCTACGCTAGTGCAGGCAGCCACTGCAGCTGATGTGCTCCTCAAGACTAGAGCTCGCTTCTTACGTTGCGCTTAACTTCAACTTGTTGAGTTGCTCGAGTCTTCGCGCAACTCAACCTCGTAACGGTCACATCAACACACCTGATACCATGTATACCCAACACTAGTCAACACACGTCACATATTTGTTGCGTGACGACGCTTGATGCGCATCTTTGCAGGCACAACGGCTCCTTTGACCTCATTGTTGAGTCTGTCGCCCACCATGCAATGCCTGCAACGCTCGTTCCGCATCGGTAACTTCACCAACCGATTGCCGCCGCGTTGGCTGCGCTCGCTCTCGAAACCTAGCGCTGGAGGCTCAAGCATGAGCTGTCGAGCAAGTTTCGCACTGCTGGACGAGGAGCTGTCCCAGTGAGACGCCCTACATGCCCCATATGACACTCTACACCAACCTCCTGGACCGTGCCAAGGTGGACGACGGTAGTCGCCCCATGTTTGGCTCAAGACCAATTGACCCGACAACGGGGGAGGCTATCGGCGACTACGAGTGGAAGACGTTCGCTGATTTTCTGGACCAGGTGGACGAGACAGCGGCCGGAATGAAGCACGCGTTGGGACTGAAGAGACAAGACATGGTCGGTATCTTCAGCCGCTTGCAGTACGAGTGGACACTAGTGGAGCAGAGCTGCAACCGCATGGCGTACACACTCGTGCCGCTGTATGAAACACTGGGGCCCAGTACAGTGCCCTACATCCTCAACCACACTGAGATGAAGGTGGTTTTCTGTGCTAAAGAACAGACAGCCAAGCTGTTGCATTGCCTAGCTGAGTGTCCACTCTTGAAGACAATCGCGCAGTACGAGAGCAATTTGGACGAACAGCAAGTGGCAGAAGCGGACGAGAGAGGAGTGAAGATCTGGACGCTCGAAGACGTCGTCAAGATCGGCCGAAATCATTCAGTAGATGCTGAGCCACCCAAGCCGGAGGATCTGAGTACCATTTGCTACACTTCGGGTACTACGGGAACGCCGAAAGGTGTCTTGGTGACCCACGGCAACTTTGTGAGCGCTGTGAACGCTTACAGGCCTATGATCAAGGCCAACCGCGACGATGTGTACTTCAGCTTCCTGCCGCTACCGCACGTGGCGGAGCGATTCTTGCATGCGATGATGATCACTGAAGGTGCAGCTATTGGATTCTATCACGGCAACGTAGCGCGTATTCTCGACGACGTCCAGGCGCTACATCCGACGGTGTTCGTAGCCGTACCTCGGCTTATGAACCGCATCTTCGACCAACTGAAGCACAAGGTAGCGTCTAGTGGGGACGCGAAGCAGGTTGAACATTTCTACCAGGCACTGGAGGAAAGCGTTTGAATTTGCTCAAGTACGAGAAATACGATGCCGAGCTGTTGACTGCTTCAAGCCTGTGCTGGGTGGACAAGTGCGGCAGATTCTCACTGGCGCTGCCCCCATCACAAGGGTAGTGAAGGAGTTTTTCCAGTACGTCTTTGGTGTGCCAGTTTTGGAGGCCTATCGTATCACAGAAGCTTCGGTGGGGTTGCTTGCTCCAGTGCTTCGATGCCATAAGGGCCCCATGTTGGCGTTCCGCTGCCTGGACTTGCCATTCGCCTTGCTGACGTCCCTGAAATGAACTACTCGAGCGATGATGGCCGAGGTGAAGTCCTGATGAAGGGCCCAAACGTGTTTTCTGGCTACTACAAACAACCCGAGTTGACCCGGGAAGTTCTTGACGAGGATGGTTGGTACGCAACAGGTGACATCGGTCGCTGGAATTCTAACGGCACGTTAAGCATCATCGATCGCAAGAAGCACATCTTCAAACTCTCACAAGGAGAGCATATTGCCCCTGAGAAGGTCGAAGGTGTCTACCAAAAAAGTAAGTTTGTTGGTCAGGTGTTCGTAGGCGGAGACTCGCTGCAGAGCTACCTTGTGGCAGTGGTGGTGCCTGATCCCGCTGTTGTTGCTAACTCGTCTTTCCCGGACTGGGAGTCCAACGACGATCAGCGGCGCGGGCTAGAAAAGGAAGTTCTTGAAGACATGGACATTGTGGCTCGCGCTGACGGACTTCACGGCTTCGAGCGAGTCAAAAAGATTTTCCTGACGTCTGAGGCGTTCACAGTCGAAAATGACCTGGTGACTCTGACGTTGAAGCCCAAACGTGCAAAACTCGCCAACCATTTCGCCGATGTAGTGAAGGAGCTTTATGCTTCAGGTCCGCCGCATTGAAGAACACCAGCAATCAAACAAAAATTACACGTGTAGACAGAACTCATAAACGCAATGCTGGTAGATGTCTGCTTAAGCAAGAAATAAAACTTTTGGTCTAGAAAAAGGTTGTTTTCATGTATCAACCAAGTCACGCCAGCGGGACTTTTGCAAGCATCCCTTGAGATGGACTCTCTTCAAGAAGTATACCAAGACGCATTCTACCCAGCTGACGTAGAGCACGAAGGGCTTTCGCATCGCAGTTGAGTTACATGTACATCTTTAGGTGAAACTCAAGACTTTGCAGACTGCATGGGAAACATCGTAGTAAGTTACTAGCAACTCGATGTTTGCGTTTCATATTCGCGGATAATGCAGTCTTGATGCACTGATGTCCTGGAGGAATTTGCCTGTCTGTCGGATGCGTGTTTGAACTTTTAACCCTCGATACAGTGATGCTGCTTCTGACTTCCAGGTATCCGACGCCGATCGATGAAAGCCGAACAATGGGTAAACATCGGACCCGTGGTCAACACGAAGATTGAAGTTCAAATCCTTCAACATGCTCCTCTCGACAGTCGAATGACTGCTGCCAATCCTCCACCATTTTCATTTTTTAATTCACTAGCTCCAAGCCACACCAGTCTTCACCTTCTCTCAAGACTCTTTCACCACTCATGACCGTGCCGCTCAAGGACTACACTTTGTTCGAGCCGTATCAGCTCAACAAGGACCTCAAGCTCAAGAACCGCATCGTGATGTCCCCTCTCACTCGTGCGCGCTGTGACCCAGTCACCCACGAGGCCGGACCCATGCAAGTCAAGTATTACTCGGAACGTGCAGGTGCCGGTCTCATCATCACCGAAGCTGTGGCCATTTCAGTGCAAGGCTTTGGGTGGTACGGTGCTCCGTGCATGTACACGGAGGCTCATCGGGACTCGTGGAAACCTGTGGTGGAAGCGGTTCACGCCAAAGGTGCAAAGATTTTCTTACAGATTTGGCACATTGGTCGTCAAGGTCATCCGAGCTTCAGTGGTGATGTGGTTGGTACTTCCGCCATCGGACCAGTGTCTGGACATACTCGTGACGTGAACGCTGAACAGGCTCCGTACGAACTCTGCCGTGAGTTGAGGACGGACGAAATTCCAGGAATCATCGACGATTTCTGCAAGTCGGCTCGACTTGCCAAGGAAGTAGGTTTCAATGGAGTCGACATCCACGCTGCGAATGGATACTTACCCGACACGTTCCTTCAATTGTGCTGTAATAACTGAACGGACAAGTACGGAGGTTCCATTGAGAACCGTGCTCGCTTCTTGCTTGAATTGGTCGAGGCCCTGCAAAAGGAGTGGCCTGTGGATCGGATTGGCTTGAGACTGTCGCCCAACGGCTTCTACGGTGACACTGGTAGTGCCGACAACTACGAGATGTGCTGCTACGTAGCGGAAAAGCTGGGTAAGTGTGGACTCGCGTACTTGGCGACGCTGGATGGATTTGGTTTCGGTTTTCAGAACAAAGGTCCATTGACTAAACCATTCGATGTCAAGAAGAACTTCAAAGGCACCGTCGTTGCTGCCAACAACTACACCCGTGACACCGCGGAAGGTGTCTTGCGTAGTGGTGCTGCGGATCTCGTGAGCTTTGGACGTCCATACATTTCGAACCCCGACCTGGCCGAGCGCTTCTACAATGACTGGCCGCTTAATGAACCGGCCGGGTACGAAACGTGGTTCGGCACACGTATGCCTGGACCTAGCGGCTACATCGACTTCCCGGTCTACAACCCCGACACTTAGGCGTGATGATGTAGGTAAGTTGAGGTCGATCAAATTATCAACAGACGTACAGAAGTTTGAAGACCCAAACGACCTTAACAACTTCAATAGAATTAATGATCAAATGATCTTTGACTTCGTTCAAGGGATCGCCAGGTTTACCCTTGGTGGCTTGATAGAGTCCTTGTGTGACTTCGCCCCACCGAAAATCTTTTCAGCTTTTGGCTAACACGTAAAATCAAGATGTTGTGTTTGGGCAAAGACCGAGCAAGTGAATGACGATGCAACTCGACAGCAATAGCTTGCTACTCGACGGAGAATCGGACTGCCTGGTAAAAATAGTGTTTTTAAGTCAAGTAGGTTTTCAAGAACGAACATTTGATGCCGTCTTGACACCTTGATCACGTTTGCTGTTTGATTCTGGAGCCTGTTCGACTATTTTTCATCCTCGTGCGACTATGTCTGAGCTACCGGAGCTTTCAAGGTCATTAGAACCGCCAGGATCAATGCGTCGACAATCATCACGTCGGCTTATATCGCCTGACAGCCTGTCCTTGCGTCATGGGAGTTTGTTCAAGCCCGAGATGCCGCCTCATTTGCTCAAGTTACTACAGAAAACTCCCGAAGAACAGCAGCGTGTAGCAGCAGCGAAAGCGATCCTGATTGACGAACCGGCATTACGAAATGAACAGAGTTTGGATCTGGTGTACGGCTGGATGCTCCAGAATTGCAAGCAGTACAGCAACAACATCTTTGGTGCTGCACCAGAATACATTCGTCGAGAAATTTGCCGCCAAATGCGACTCATGAAGGTAAAGAGTGGAGGTCTAGTGATCCGTCAAGGTGATACAGGAGATCGTTGCTATATTGTGGTGGACGGACTTGTGGATGTGTATGTCAAGATGGAGAAACCAGGGGATGTCATTGTCACCCCAGCTTCACCACCTCCGATGTTATCTACTATGAAGCTACGGCAAATGTCACGACGCATCAGCACGGAAGTCAACGCGGCACCAGTAGATTTTGGAGCCATGGTGGCCAACCTTGGACCAGGAGCTATGTTCGGTGAGATTGTTCTGCTGAATCCTTCGGCGAGACGGAATGCTACGATCAAGGCTTCGCAGTTCACGGAAAGTTGCGATCTAATTTGTCTCGAACGAGCTGATTATATTCGTTTGGTTCGAACTGCATCAATGGAAGCCTCACACTACAACAACGCAGAGGTACTCGATCGGATGTTCTTGTTTAGGGACTGGGTGAAACATGGTAAGTTGATTTCGCTTACTCTGAACTGTTATACAAGCGCTAATTCACTGCTTCCCTTGATGCCGCAGAGAAAATGCGACTCGTCAGTGCAATGAGGTCACGGCATTTCACGAATAATGTAGGCACACCCCTGTCCAAAAATGAAGAAGTGAGACCATTTACTTATTTCTCGTTTTAAATTGCAGGATTATCTCTATCGGGCTGGTACCGATGCGAAGTGGATGTACATCGTAACTTCGGGTGAGGTCATGGAGCGTATCAACTGGACCCTTGAAGCAGCAGGAAATGACGCTACCATGCGGCGACTTCTCTTGTCGCAGCCTTCATCACGAAAGAACCCCGAGAAAATTGTAAATGTCGAGCTTACACTGATTGGTGCTGGAGATATCGCTGGCGAGTTACCTTTCATAACTTCAAAGCGTGGAGCTAACTTCGACATTAAGGCTGTGACTGACGTACAAGCTTTAGCAATCGATCGAAGGTACTACGAGACTGTGATGCTCGCGGCCACACGTGAGAACAAACCCGAAGTCTACGCTACTATGAAAAAATTGCGCAAATTCAGTCAAAACCGCGAAGATTGGCGTCAGCAACGAATGGAATGTGGTATATCATACCCTAGTGCACACGTGAATATGTAAGTTGTATCGATGGTTTGATCACAAGTTACTTCTCAATTATCGCGCTAAGCATTTTGCGTACTGTATGATACAGAACTTGGCACTTGATGCGTATGTCGAATATTCCGTGTCCAAGATGTGGCCAGCGAGGTCATCTTGCTTCCGATCTTTCCAAATGTGACAGTGCCCCACCTCGCCAACCTCCACCAAGCAATAACAACGGAAGTTCTGGAGCAAAACATGCACCATCAGCGGCCTTACTCCCACGAAAATCATCGACTGCAAGATCTTCGCTACTACGGAGTCACAGGTAAAATTCTTGAAAAATGTGGTGGTCTAAACGTGTTCATAACTGTGTTTGTGCCTCAATTGACCTGTCTGTAGGAGAGACGATACCCATCCGCCCAACACAGCACGCCCAGATACCGCTCTTCGAGATCTTTTTGATGATGCGTATCTCCCCTCTGCTAAAGAACAGCTTGAAAAATGTCGAGAACGGCGAATACGATCCTAAAACTCACCCTATGATTCCTGTGCCGCGGAAATATGTACAAAACCGACTAGAATTACATGATAATGAACAAGGTTGTTGCTCTCATTCAATGATCTCGCACGTACGGTGCGACGTACATGTATCATCCACATTGATGAACATTTGGTCATTCACTGAAGGCGTTCCTGACGCTCTTCGACGGCCAGGTTCTCCACTACTGATCCTCGTCTGCTTCATCTCGATCGCCTGCGGCAACAAGCTCATGGTGGAGATCGACGCTCTCGTGCGGCGCTATGCTGCACAAGCCTCAATTACATGTACCGTAATGAAATAAAAGGAAAAATTAACTGACATAATGCACAATGTGTTGCAGGATGAACGGGATACAATGAGATTAATTAACATTAGGGGAAATCCGGTTTGGGGTCCTTGTTGTGAAAATATCTCGGTGGGGTCCGCCTCACCTGGTATGCCCTTAATTTGCAACTTTAAAACCGCCTGTTTGATAGCTCCAATCTGTATTACCAAACGAAAACGAATTTCCTTCTTCCTCTGTTGCTGAGTCGCTTTATCGCTAGACTGTGTAGTACAAGCACCACGAGCTGCCTGTGACTTCAGTTCGCAAAAACGAGCAAAAAGCGCTAATGAGGTTTTTTTGCGAGCAGGAGAAACAGTGAAGCAGGGTGCCTCTCACGGCGACAATGCAGTGCGCGGGTAGGACCTCCTCCGGCTCGTGTTTCCTCTCGATAGCGGCCGCCTATTCGTGCGCTGCGTTAGCAAACTCTCGTTAGAGCAACGTCAACTTCAGCAATGGCTCCGCAACGTCAAGCGCTTGGATTGTGGTTGCATACTGCCAGGAGAGATATCATAGCAGCAAAGAGTAACAAACTGAGGGCGCCGGAACACCTACTTAGCACCTTCGTTCCAACTCAGCAGCAAGCTAACAAAAAAAAAGAGCGCCAGAGCACTCAGCGAAGTGAGATCTATCTAGCTAAGTCCCATGGACCCCAGGCCGCTGGGGCCCAACGCATCGCTGGGACGGGTCGAGCATCACTTAATAAACGACTTCCGCGTTGGCGCGGTCGGCGGTGCCCCGCTCCTGTGGCTACCAGTCCCACTCTTGCTCCGCGTCGTTGGGACTCCAGACTCACTCACCACCGTGAAGCAGTCCTCCGTTTCGTATTTAGGAGAGATAACCAAATGATAACAATGCACTATCTGCTCGTGGGATGCTTGATCTGTACAGACTCTGTACAGATGATCCTCTCGGTAACGATATCCCCATTTGCGATAACCTCTCATTACATGTAGTTTGATTACGCTTCAAATACAAAAACAAGTCAAATCGACCTCTATCCTCCCAAGAACGAATAGTTATACCAAAACAGCAATTATCGCTATATGAAGGTTCTTAACTATAGGATTTGATCATTAAGTCAGAAACATGTGTAGTATGTCGTGCACTTATATATCTATATCTATGTAGCTAATGACACAAGTTTACGCGCAAATCGTCATCGGGACGATCGTCCGCATGTGTGGGTCAGCATCACGAGCACATGTACAATATGGTTTTTCAGATAATCTTTGGGATCGTGTGCATATGCAGAATCATGTGCATTATGTCGCGCACTTATATATCTATATCTATGTAGCTAATGACACAAGTTTACGCGCAAATCGTCATCGGGACGATCGTCCGCATGTGTGGGTCAGCATCACGAGCACATGTACAATATGGTTTTTCAGATAATCTTTGGGATCGTGTGCATATGCAGAAACATGACTGATCAGAACTGCTGAATGAACTGCCTTGGATCGCGTTACTAGGGTTGCGACGAGCAGTTAGTGTTCCTGTGTGTATGCTGCAAAAGTCTTCGCCCGCAAACTCATCCACAATGACAATGGCTCCTCCAACGACATCAATGGGTACAAATTCATACTTAAGTATACCTGTATTGATGTACCTCTAGATTGCGATAAAATGTTGGTCCCAGCGCTACATGTATTATCGAGGGGATCATCTGTACCGTACGGTTTACGACTGACAATCTTAGGAATCGCGTGCAGTAATCCCCGCCTAATCCGGAACTGCAAGCAGCCATGTACCTTCCAGAAATAGTGCTCGCATGCAGCAAAGATTTGCTCTCCTACCAGAGCATGCACTGAGTTAAAATAGAGGTTAGCGGTCATGTGACGTCACGCTATACATTGCGCCATGTCATGCAGATGCCATATTCAGTGCGATTTCAGTAAATTAGTACATTTTGCATCTATGTGAATCTTGCAACCTCGCAGTCTTTACCTGGTATTGGCCCCACCCTTCCGGATTAAGGCGGGGATTACTGTACCAAAGATTATCTTTTGTAAACTGTACACTGTCATGTACCGTGAATACGCTCACATACTACGTAGTACTACTTGATTATCGTATTTGGGAGGTATATTTCGTACTTAGTTGACTGCTGGATACGACAGGTAGATGCAGAAACATGGTGGCACATACAATTTGTATGATACCAATACTTACTAGTACCGGTAGTAAGTTACTACCAGGGGTAAAAATAATCTTGGGATCGTGTTCACATACAGAAACATGGCGGATCATACAAATGCATAATGTCAGAGATACAACATCCGGGGCAATTGGTGCAAGCACACTATGCTGGGTATTACTGAAGTAACCCTATTTGTCTTAGAAATAAAATCTCTGTGTCACTTCTCGATTTCTTCTCCAACTCGCTTGGAGTACGTTGGGTAACGGGATGGTTACGAGCCGTACGAACAAGTATTTCTTCAAGTTAACTTGATACTCAGCTTTTAATCTTTCTTTTTGTATAGGGCCCTCGAAATCGAGTATCAGATATGAATTTTGACAAGGATATCAAGTTGTTGACTGGGAACCAAGTTGGTGGACTCTGTCCGCATCAAATATACCAGGATATCAGGGATGAGAGGGATCATTTAGGACAGGATGATCTGTAATCGGGTTGAGCGGCAGCACTTGTTTTGCGCGGCTTTACCGTCATGTACAGTCCATGTATCACATCAAACCCTGCCGTGAACTCGAAGAAAAGGTCGGATTGAAGGCCAACATTTTCCAAGAATGGGTCCAAAACTTGTTGATTGATATGAATTTTAGATTATAACCCTAGGACCTTCGGCGCTGTGTTCGCCTTGAATAACTTCGTCACAAATTCATTCCAGGCAGCTCTCTCTTCTTCGTCGTCGCCGACGTCTGCTGTAGCGTCGAATCTCAGAAGCCGCTTGGCTGGCGCGTGATCCTGGTTAACCAGGATGGAATGAGCCTTGGTCGTTGTCGCTGAGGCATCACCAGCAAAGACGGCAGCTAAGGCTAGCTGCACGAAACATTGGATGCGCATCGGTGATGTTGGCTGTTGTTATCCAATCGCGAGCGTGTTGCTGTCGCTAGGAATGACAACGTGCATGTGAATGTAATACTGTATGCGACTGCGCGGTCAAGGCTATTGTCTAACCGGTACTACATGTACTATGTCGTGCACTTATATATCTATATCTATGTAGCTAATGACACAAGTTTACGCGCAAATTGTCATCGGGACGATCGTCCGCATGTGTGGGTCAGCATCACGAGCACATGTACAATATGGTTTTTCAGATAATCTTTGGGATCGTGTGCATATGCAGAAACATGTGTAGTATGTCGTGCACTTATATATCTATATCTATGTAGCTAATGACACAAGTTTACGCGCAAATCGTCATCGGGACGATCGTCCGCATGTGTGGGTCAGCATCACGAGCACATGTACAATATGGTTTTTCAGATAATCTTTGGGATCGTGTGCATATGCAGAAACATGGTGGTACATACAAATGCTTATATGTCAACTCCGGCACAATTGAAAGCATCTGTGCAAACACACCAAGAAGGCAAATGCCGGAAGGAAAGAACTGTTCACGGTACATTCGTTTACTGAAGTTTTCTACATCTTAGAAGGAAGGCACTGAGTCACTTCTCGATTTTCTCTCCAACACAAAGACGTTGCGTTTTCAATTACAACGCTCTACAACGATGCGAATGCAATGGGTCATGCTGCTGACTTTAGCTGCCGTCTTTGCTGGTAATGCCTCGGCGAGGACGACCAAGGCTCGTTCTATCGTGGTTAACCAGGATCACGCGCCAGCCAAGCGGCTTCTGAGATTCGACGCTACAGCAGACGTCGGCGACGACGAAGAAGAGAGAGCTGCCTGGAATGCATTTGTGACGAAGTTATTCAAGGCGAACACAGCGCCGAAGGTCCCAACCAAGCTAGAGCGTGAAAATCCAGAGCTCGCAAAGCTGGTAAAAAAAGACTCAACTGGCGCGTTCAAGTCCCTGGAGCTGGCCAAGTTCAAATCTGTGGATGACCTCTTCACAAGCGGGAAGTACGATATGTGGTTGGCGCACATGCTCTACAGGAACTCGCAGAGCAAAATTGAACCTTTCACCGTGGCCAAGTTCTTCAGCAAAAAGTACGGAAACAAAAAAGCATTCAAGATGTTCGTCACTGCTGCTGAGAGCTCCAATTCGAAAGTCCAAGTAATGGGCAGAGCTTACGAGGTCCAGTTATTCAAACAGTTTCAGAAGGCTGGCTATAACCACCAGGTAATCTCCAACAAACTTGGAGGAGATGAAGCAGCGGCCAAAATGTTTGCCACTGTTATGGGGAGCTCTAGAGCGGCCGATAGTACGCTGGGCAAGACTTATCGAAATGAGATGCTCATACGATGGGCACTGAAGGGCAAAACAAACGAGGAAGTCACCAAGATTGCCCCCACTTTTGCCAAGGCGTACGCAAGTGTACTCACTAGTAAGGCCTCTGCGAAAGGGGCGGAAGCGTCTCTTTGGGCCATGAAAAGAACTGCTGATTTGGTCTAGGCAAAGTCGAATGCAGCTGCAGCCGCCGCTCGTGTCTGAGCCACATTCGTTCTGTTTTATTTGCAGAGAGCTCAACATAGTTAACTACCTTTATATACGAGTCTGTTAACTTGTTCTGTGCTCTTCCACTCACAAACCTGAGTCTCGTACTCTGTACTACATGTAGAAGTAAAATTGCGGTTCTCCCAGTAATAACAGCCATTGATGCCGTGGTATGGAGGCTAGCTGCATTACAATTTCCGTTAGCTCTTCGCAGTTTTTGCAATTATGATTGTGGGTACTACAGTACATCAATACTACAGTAGTACTATGTAGTACGTGCTATGCTGGTTGCCTCACAATATGTTATCAGCTTGGTATCGTTAGTGGTCGACGTGTACGCGTCTCTTGGATCTCAGGACGGTGTGTTTATCGTGGCTCAGAGGTAGTAACGATCACTACGATATTTCGCCACCCACCCTCAATTGCGTTACTTTCAAGTCTTACAATCTGAGTAACATCTTACGACAGCTAGTGCGATACTGTCAAGTCTTACACCCTGAGGGACATCTAATACCCGTCCCATCCGGGTGCCCGAGTCGTCCAGGTGGCTGAAAGTTTACTTTACTCTTGCCTCCATCCAAGCGACAATGTCCTTCAGAATTTTCTCGTTGCCTTCAAGATTCAGCACTTCATGCACCGCCTCCGGAACGATGTTGATGGTCTTGTCCTTCTGCTTGCACGCGTTGTAGAAGTACACTGTTCCCTGTGCAAAATTAACCGTGTCCTGCTCGCCATGAAGCATGTATATCGGTGCGGGGAAGTTCATCGCCAACCCTGCGCGAATCTGTCGCCTTCGCCCAAAATCTCGCACGTCACAACAAACGTAGCTCCATGCATCGGCATAAGTTCATCACGCGCCCAACGTTTGTACACTTCAAAGTCGTTTCCTAGCTTGGTGAACTCGAACGGCGGAATATGCATCCTCGGGAACATCCGCGCAAGAACCTTCACAAAACCAGCAACACCTCCACCAGGCACAGTCCAGAACGGAGCAGAAGACACAATGACTCCGTTCCACTCGAGACCCTGTTCCATGGCCATCTCTACCAATTGCAGCACCAACACTCTCCCCATCGAATGCCCGAGCACGAATCGCGGTAGGTCCTTCCATTGCACATCCGCGTGCGCCTCCAGCTCAACGTCAACCACTGCGGCGTTCTTATCTCAAGATTTGGGTCCATTCAGCACGTGGTTTACAAACTCCATAAAGTCTTCTGTGAGGTCCGAAAGTTTCTGCGCGTACATGCGCTCGCCGTCGCTCATTCCATGACCTTGATTGTCCACCATGAAGACGGCAAACCCCTCTTTTGCCAGCTCCCTGCCCACATGGTCATAACGTCCTCCGTGCTCTCCCAGATCATGTAAGATGAATAACACGCCGCGGGGCTTGCGGTCGAAGCGTGGTAGCCACTTGCGCACGTACAGCGCCAAACCGCGAGACGTCACGAAGAAGCGCCGGAGCACGTCCACGTGACCGGGAGCAGGGTGCACCCCATTGGGCACAGAGGTAAAGCGGTGTGGGCCTCTGGACACGACATTCGCAGTAGTAATAAGTAATTTCCATAGACAGTAGCCTAAGGCCGCGTAGCCCAGCAGCACGTCGACCATACTGGTCGGAATCTGAAATGCAAAGTGTAGCCATCTGACTCAGAGAGACACGAGCCTTTATCTTTTAATCAGATGAAATATAGGATGTATAAGGTAAATGCAAAATAAAAGCATTCAAATTATAATTCAATCTTAAACTCGATCATCTGTATCCAATCTATTACCAAGGGTATAATATCTTAACATGTCCAAATCGCATTTAACACATGAATACAAAGTCCAAGTCTTTCAGCTTGAAGTCGCACGTCGGTTTCCAAGCAGAAACGGGACGTTTGACCCCAGAATATCTTCGTAAACACTTCCTTAGAGTCCGCATTCTCGTCTGTCGCGCGTACATTCACTCCTGTTACTCTTCGTTTCAGTATGGGGTCGGCCAATAGCACTGCACTGCCCATGAGCGAGATCGTCTTCGAGTCTTACACGGGTCTACGCTACACGACAGCAGTTCCCAACACTGGAGACGCCACTCACGGCCCCACATACGAGGTGCCTAACACTGTATCAGTGGACGAGGCGCAGCAGACCTTGTACCACAACTTCCTACGTGGCTGGAGTCGCGAGAGCGGCGCTCGTCCGTGCTACGGCCGCCGCGTAGTGGACCCAGCCACAGGCAAAGTCGGTGCCTTCAAGTGGCTCACGTACGCTGAAGTCAAGAGTCGCATGGACGACCTGGCGTCAGGATTGACACGTGCCTGTGGCCTCAAGCGTCAGGAGAATGTTGGTATCTTCGCTAAGAACCAGCTCGAGTGGTGTCTGGTGGCCCACGCATGCGACCGCATGGCGTACGTGCTCGTGCCTTTGTACGACACGTTGGGACCTGATGCAGTGCCGTTCATTGCCAACCATACTGAGCTACGCGTGCTGTTCTGTGGCATGGACCAATTCCATGTTGTCATGGACTGTAGAGAAGCTTGTCCTAAGCTGCAGACAGTGGTGCAGTTTGAACCAGTGACGGAACAGCAACGTCATGTGGCAGCAGCCAAGAACATTGAACTCAAGAGCTTTAGTGATCTCGAGTTAATTGGACGTGGAGAGCCGTTGCCTGCGGATCCTCCACTCCCGACAGATATTTCGACGTTGTGTTACACGTCGGGCACTACGGGAGATCCCAAGGGTGTGATTCTCACGCACAGGAATTTTACGATGGTCAGTGCATTGGCAGGGGAGAGATTGAGTGTGGTCTCGACAGACGTCCATTTGTCGTACTTGCCACTACCTCATGTGTTCGAGCGAGCAGTGATCGGATCTATCTTGCAGAATAGTGCGGCGGCGGGATTCTATCAGGGTGACGTGCTGTTCTTGATGGAAGATCTGGCGGAACTAGCGCCGACACTGTTTGTGTCGGTGCCGAGACTGTTCAACCGAGTGTACGACAAAATCACGCAGGGTGTTGCAGGTGCAGGAGGATTGAAGAAGTTAATGTTCGATCAGGCCTATGCGAGCAAGCGAGCTGGATTAAGTGCGGGCTACAAGACTCACGCTCTTTGGGACGCACTGATCTTTGCAAAGATCCGCCAAGTGCTAGGTGGCCGCGTGCGGTGCATCCTGTCTGGATCTGCTCCGTTGAGCGCTGACGTGAAGGAGTTCATGAAAATTGTCTTCTGCTGCGACGTCGTGGAGGGGTATGGACTCAGTGAGACGGCAGCTGGCCTTTGCCTTGCTTCGGGTGATATGCCACTGGGTCCGCACGTTGGTCCACCACTTGTTCGTATGCAAGTGTGCCTCGAGGACGTGCCTGAGATGGGCTACACAAGCAAGGACAAGCCGCGTCCGCGTGGCGAAATCCTCGCGAAGGGTCCGCTGGTGTTTGCTGGATACTACAAGCAACCAGAGAAGACAGCTGAGGTGATCGACGAGAACGGGTGGTTTCACACGGGTGATATCGGCTGCTGGAATGCTGACGGCACACTAAGCATTATTGACCGCAAGAAGAACATCTTCAAGCTCTCGCAGGGCGAATATGTCGCTGCTGAGAAGATCGAGGGGGTGTACCTCAAGAGTAAGTACGTGGCGCAGGTATTCGTCTACGGTGACTCGCTCCAAAGCTGCCTTGTGGCAGTTGTAGTGCCCGACCCGGAAACAGCGGAAGCCTGGGCCCACACCAAGGGTCTGTCGGGTGAGCATGCTGCTGTGACACAGCTGGTTCACAACGCAGCCTTCCAGAAGGTGGTTCTGGAAGACATGGGTGCCACCGGCAAGGAAGCCCAACTACGTGGCTTCGAGTTTGTCAAGAAGGTGCACTTCCACCCGGATCCGTTCTCGATGGAGGACGGTCTGATCACGCCTACCTTCAAGTTGAAGCGCCCGCAGCTCAAGACTCGCTTTCAAGCAGAGATCAAGCACATGTACGAGGAACTCAAGTAACCTAAGAACGAAACGAGATTGTTCGTAGGTGGTGAGAAGTCGGTAAGGGTTGGACTAATGCATGTTTTGAGGTGAGCAGCTAATACGCTTATGAGAACGAATGTACGTTGTGTTCTTCCACTGGGACTCAACGTGTTGTGTCTGCTTAGGCGACATTCGTCTCCATTTCAACTCGAGCTTGCTGCTTCGACGAGTTCAGCTCTAGCATCCCAAAGCCTGCCATAACCAGGGCTGTACCGAGGAGACACTCCCACGAGAACACTCGGCTATTGAGCGTTGCGTCCCAAACCAACGACAGCGGAATCGTCATCATTGTCCCCACACTTGTGATGAGCGGAGTCGTCCAACACAATGCAAGAGACTGCATCATCGTGAACACACCGGCAAGGGATCCACTCACGACCAACAGGTACAAGCCCCATTCAGTATCTGGCAACCCGAGAGGTTCCTGTAGAGTCTGAAGCGGACACGCCGCAAACAACAAACTGCCGAAAATCCACACTGGTATGGTTACCATTCCGCATAGACCGGTGAGAGTCACAATAGTAGATGCATCAATGACATCTTCCCCGACAACGACGCGGTAGGCGACACCGTACCCTCCAACGATCATGGTCTGGACCAGTACCAACATGCAAGCCAACAAGCTCGTATTCTGAGTAGTTTCCGTCGCGCCGTCCTGGAAGATTGTAATAAGTGCAACGCCGGTGAATGAAGTGAGAACTCCACTCAGCTTCTTCCAGCTTACCCTCTTGTGAAGAAAGCACATGGAGAAGAGGTACACGAAAAATGGGGCGGTGTTGCCAATTGCGGTACCTGCAGCGACACTGACCATACTCAATGCCGTGAACCACATGTAGTCTGCAATGAGGTAGACCGAGTTAAGCACCACTGCAATTCTCAGCAATTCGTGCGGTGGATGCATCGAGTGTCGTTGCAAAACGTCAACTATCCCCCACTTGTCGGTTTGCACACCGGAGTTATGTTCGTGGAATCGGTGGTAAATGTACAAACCGGGCAGCAAGATGACCTAAAGGAACGGCACATACGTGTTAATCACTGCGGCGACTGGGGTATTACCGTTATGGTATGATCGAGACAGGTGATGAAAAATGGTTTCCTGAATTGGGTGGTTGCCTACAGCAACAATTATCGACAATTATCAGTTTTGTTGGCCGTAGCAAGATTAAACGGAATCCCAATCTCACCTGAAGTGCCTGCGCTGCCTCTGCCTGAATCACACAAACGCACACCAGCACTAAAGTCACGAAATATTTCATCGTTAGCTGCCACTGATCGTTAGGTGCCGATACCGGGTTAGCTAGAGAAATGAAGTACCGACGATCGCTACCAAACCCAACCGGTGCAGATACGAATGATGATATCGCCCTTCACGACTACTCTGCCGTGGCTTTAGAAGCGGAGTATGTTCGTTATTCACGCTGGTCGTGGTCATGGCTAACAGTTCAAGTGTTCCCAAGCAAGAAACTTGCAAAATGAAAGATCTCCTGGGACGACCAGGTCGTGACGCCAGCGATCTTTGTCAAAGATTTCATGCCTTCTAACAACCACGCCGATCTTGTTCAGAGCTTTGCTATGCGGGCGACCAACGTTGCACCTGTCGCCATTTCTGCTGCACCATATTTTTAAATGGTAAAACAAATTTGGATGCATATCTTGCGATGCAACCATTCATGGTTCATTTCAAGGACGCCAAATCCTTGTCAGCAAGGCAGCAAATTGAATGAGGAATATAGCAGTTCTAAATGGCATTGACCCCCCCCCCCCCTTAGTCTGTGCAGATCCGAATAATCTGCAGCTTTACCAGTACTAACCTTATCGCAGCACACGCAGTTAAATCGCTGGCGAAATCGCTACATTGTGGTTAAGCGGTGTCGACCAAACAAGGCCTCGACGTTGCTGGTCTGAGAAGTAACAACCGTGTACACCAACGTCGCCATGACAACTTTGTGTTGTGGATGAACTTGTAGTCCTCTGATTACCCTGTGTGAGTCGCTTCTTACGCTGAATGCCGTGTGAAAAGCCTACTTCAACAGTCGATCCTCTACACCCATCACACGTTGGCTTCGTCATTATTGCTGTGTGGTTTTCAAAGTGGCTTTTGATTGGAGTACTAGCTCGAGAAGCCTTCGTTGGCACCCCCTCCGCTTTGATCACCTCACTTCCAATTCTTCACAACAATGCGCTGCCGTCTGACGTTCCTGCTCGACGCAGGCGAAGCCAAGGAGCTGATTCCTCTCAAGATGCTGTTTGTCGTCCATAATTACTGCTACTCGCTCGTGGCGTATCTTCTGGTGGGTATTGATCTTTTTTCCTGACTTTACCGTGTCAGAACGTTGAGACTTACGCACTGTACATCGTATTTGTGCTAGATCTTCTTTGAAAACGCCAACTTTTCCAAGAGCGAAATCGGCATCTTGCTTGCAATTCCATGTCTTTGTACGATCCTCGGACCGCCAGTTTGGGGAGCGGTTGCTGACGCGCTGCACCGCCACAAGGTAGTTCTTCTATTTTGCCTCGTTACGTCGGCGCTGCTTATTTTCGCGATTCAATTCGTGAATTCATTCCCACTCATGTGCGTCGTTGTCTTCGGGGCATATTGCCAAATGGTGCCAACACTAGCTTTACTAGATTTGGCAGCAATGAAGCTCAGTGGCAAGTACGGAGGTGCTTTTGGCAAACAGAGACTTTACGCAGCATTTGGTTATGGTGTGGGTGGCTACATTTCGGGTATGTTGGCATCTGCGGTTGGAATCAAGTGGTGCTTCACCATGATGCTCGGCGTCTCGTGTACTACGCTGTTGCTACTGATACGCTACATCCCCGCTGGATACGGAGACGATGAAGACGGACATGATCGTCAAAAGGGTCTGCTTCGGAGCAGTGTTAACCATATTTGTCGACGTCCAGATGTGGTTGCCCTGTTCATTCTCGCCCTCGTTGCAGGTGTAAACGGCGGATTCATCGACAGCTATCTGTTCTTGAATGTGTACGACTTGTCCGATGATGGATCTACCATAGTAAGCGTCTTCGTTGCCGTGGAGACACTATCAGAGATCCCGTTGTTTTTCCTATCTAGCTCAATGATCGAGCGGTTCGGTACTCCGGTGTGCCTTACGATCGTTGTCGCAGCGTTCTTCACCCGTGACATGGTTTACGCCTACATGGAGCAACCTTGGTACGTTGTGCCGCTGGAAATGCTGCATGGCGTTACATATGGGCTGCTACTCGCGACGTTGACCACTTACCTCTACGATGCCGCACCGAAAGGAGCTGCTGGAACAATGATCGGGTTGCTCTCAGCATTTTTGCGTGGCATTGGGGCTGGTATTGCTTCCCGTGTTGGTGGACAAATTTACGATGACTACGGAGTACGAACCATGTGGAAGATCGGTGCGTTTGGGATTGTTCCTGCGTTTCTTGTACTCGTTGGGATTTTTGCTTGGCTAGCACGTCGGTATCGAAATTCTGTGGTGGAGTTGCAGGAACACCTTGTTGAAGAGGCTTCGTCGCCAACGGAACCCAGTAAGAATGTTGCTATTCAGTGACGCTGCCGAATCGATGGCAGTAAACATACGTGCCGGTCTAACTAGCGTGCAAATAAAATCAATGAACTCGCTATAATCTCTGTAGCAGCAACTTTGCTAAAACACCAACGCAATGTAATTGCTCCTCATCATTGACACTTCCAATTTAGGACATTGACTGCTTATATCTGATAAATCTCGTGCATGTCTTGTGCTTTAAGTTTAGTGCACCAAGAAGGTATATGTCCCACGAACATGCAGTCTTTCGTGCTAAGATAGTTGATAGAAACTTACCGTGTGGTAATTCACAACACAGTAAGCATCTACAACTTGTGATGGCTATCAGTGTCGTAATTGTTTGGGTTAGTCATATCCTGCTGACTTTGATTCGTGGATGAAGTTGCAGTTTGCGTCCCACCGTACGTATGAGAATTACATCATTTGATAGTAAACCACGGTATCGATTGCGATCGTGTTGTGTGTACCGCGGCCCACTATCTCAGCGAAAGATCGCGTTATCGCCGCCTTCAGATACAGTTCATTTGGTTATTTCACGAGAATTTACCAAAGAAGAAAATAAAAAAACTCGAAGCGATCAAACAAGACACAAATATGAGCTGCCGTCCCATGTATTTGCTTGATGCAGGTGAGGCCAATCGCTTATTCCCCTGAAAATGCTTTTCACCTCTCACTACTACTGCAACTCACTGATCGCGTATTATCGGTACGTTACAGCTTACTCGGAATTATTTTAAGGGCGCTCGAGGTCTATGTAGTGTGGAAGGAGAACATCCAGTCGACGAAAGATAACATTCGCACTGTTCCAAAGAAGACCCTCCTGGTGGGGATGTTCATTGTCGTTGCCGTATCCAGCAGGTATATATCACACGAGCACGAACAATGAAATACAAGAGACACCCAGCATCATGGTAAAGCACCACTCAATTCCGACTGCAGATGCCATCATACCAGAGATGTATCCTCCCACTCCATACCCGAAAGCCCCGTATAATCTTTATTTGCCAAAGTCACCGCCATAACGAGTGTTGAGCTTCATCGCTGCAAGATCCAGCAGTGCGTTCGTCGGCATCATTTGAAGATATGCTAGAAAAACTACACCACACATCAGTGGGAATGAATCCACAAATTGAATAGCAAAAACAAACAGCGCCGAGGTGATGTGGCACAATACGTGGACTTTTTTGTGGCAACGGAGCGTGTCAGCGACAGCTCCCCAGGTTGGTGGCCCCAGAAGCGTGCACAAGCATCGAATTGCCAGCAGGATACCGATTTACTTGTTGAAAAGCCCTTCCCTTCAAAGAAAATCTACTCGATAACAAAAGACACGTGAAGTTAGTGGTACTATTTCTCGTTGCATTCGGTACAGGAGTTAGTGGGGGCTTTATCGACCGTTATCTCTTCTTGAACGTTTAATGGATCTACTATTGTAAGCGTCTTCGTTGCCGTGGAAACGCTGTCCGAAACCCCGGTCTTTTTCCTCTCCAACTCCATGATTCAACGGTTTGGAGCTGCTAACTGCCTCGTCATCGTCATTATTGCGTTCTTCGTCAGAGCGGCTATATGGAGCAGCCTTGGTACGTCGTACCGCTTGAAATGCATCACGGTATAACGTTTGGACTTTTGGCAGCCACATTAACCACTTATCTCTACATCGCCGCTCCGAAAGGGGCTGCCGGTACGATGATTGGGCTACTTTCAGCCTTTCAACGCGGGATTGGAACTGGTATTGCTTCTCTTGTTGGAGGATACATCTACGATGAATATGGCGTGCGGACGATGTGGAAGGTAAGTGCGTACGGAATTACTCCTACGTTATTTCTCATTGTTGGAGCTTTCACGTGGTTTGCACGTCGCCATGCCGCTACCCCAGCACCAATGGAGGAGCACCTTGTTGTGGAACCGATCAATTCTATCAATTCTCCGGCGGAGTTGAACAAAGATTCTCCAATTCAGTGATGACAGTACATATCAATGCCGTGCACCGCAAACATTGTTCTCTCCTCTCGAAATATTTTACCATATCAAAGCATCTCGGCATTATTTTGTCCTTGAGTACACTATAGACGAACTCATTTTCGGCAATGGTATGGTCATCTCGGACGGTGATCCCTGGTACTACCACCGCAAGACGGCCAGTCATCTATTCTCTATGCAGATGATGAGGGACGTGATGGAAGCTACTGTGTGTGAGAAGTTGAGCGTGTTCCTGGATGTCTTGGACATCTACCACAAACGTGGTGAACCCTTCAGTATCAAGGAGGAGTTGAGTCACTTTACGATGGATGCTATTGCCAAGATTGGCTTTGGAATCGAGATGGACACGCTCAAGAACAGTCCGGACCGGGAGGAAGACCACGAGTTTCTTAAGGCTTTCAACGAAGGATCGGTCGCTTTTGGAGTGCGTATCCAGTCGCCTCTGTGGCTTTGGGAACTCAAGAAGTACCTGAACATCGGCTGGGAGAAGATTCTGATGGACAACACAAAGATCATGCACGACTTTATTGGCAAAGTGATCTTGGACTCGATGAACAAGAAGGCGGAACTGGCAGCTAAGGGTGAAAAGTTGGAGGCCAGGGATCTGATCACACTCTTCATGGAGAAGAGGCTGAAACAAACGGAAGAGGTGCACATTGAGGACGATGACGCTACCATAATGCGCGATATGGTGATGACTTTCGTCTTTGCTGGCAAGGACTCGACAGCTCATAGTATGGGCTGGTTCATTGTCAACATGAACCGATACCCGGATGTTCTCAACAAGATTCGTGAAGAGATGAAGGAGAAACTTCCAGGTCTTCTGACGGGTGAGATCAAGGTCCCTACGCAGGAACAGATCCGTGACCTTGTGTATCTGGAGGCAGTTGTGAAGGAAAACATTCGGCTGCACCCGTCCACAGGTTTCATTGTGCGTGAAGCAATGCAGGACACGACACTCGTTGACGGCACCTTTGTTGAGAAGGTCAAACCGTTATGGTTTCATCGTATTGCAACGCGCGCAATACGAAGACGTGGGGTGAGGACACACTCGAATTCAAGCCCGAACGTATGATCAATCCTGAAACAGGAAAGCTTCGTGTTCTCTCACCCTACGTCTTCAGCAGCTTTGGATCGGGTCAGCACGTGTGCATCGGCCAGAAATTTGCTCAGATGGAGATCAAGTTGGCCATGGCGACTCTCTTCAGCAAGTTCGATATCAAGACTGTCGAGGATCCCTGGAAGCTCACTTACGAGTTCTCACTGACTATCCCTGTCAAGGGGCCTCTAAAAGTTGAAGTCACGCCTCTGTCCCCCTTGACACCTGCGGCTTTAGCATAAGCAGCAGTGCTTTTTGTGAAATATTTCCAAGATCAGGCTTTAGTTTGGATATCAAGCGTCAAGAAGCCAGCTAGCAAAGTCATTAACCGCGCGTAAAGCAAATTCAAATATCTAACATTATAGAACCCCTTTGGTAGCAATAAGACAAAAGTTTGCTACAAGTAAGCTCCGTCAGAATGCTCTCTGGATGATGCTCACTGGTACATCTTCAAGGCCTATTTTTGCTTCCATTATGGCCCCAAAATGGATGGAAGCGAAATTTTGACCCTTCCATCAATAGTCCATAACAATTTGCGGACCCCAACAAAGACGATAACACAGAATACTGGAGCTGCCAACAGTGTTAACGATGTTGGCAGCTCCAGTATTCTGTGTTGCTTATGCATTTGGACTCCTTAAATTTTAGACGCCAATGCCATTTTGCTAATACCGGTAGCTTTCTTTACCGTCTGCGTACGCTTATTATACCTATGTATTTTACGCAGGGTGCTAGGAAAACGTATATGTAGCTGATTGATGACTTGGTTTTTGCATCAACAAGTGCAAATTTCTGTTCTTGCATTTGCTCATACAAATATCAAGTGATTTCATTCTCCGTTGCCTCACTCTTGAATTTCCCTCGCAGGGCACAAGTCGATTCCAAGTGACGATCATGTCGTCCGACGGGGACAGGAAGACGTTATACGACCAAGACCCAGATTTGTATGAAGACTTCAACGACAGCGAGTGGCCTTTCAGCGGCAAAGGCGACCTGGACGACATCCCAGAACCAACGGGGGAATCCTGTCTCAAGATCAGCAACATATTAGGTGGAGCTAACGAGCATTCGGGACACTTCTCCTTTGGAGGTCAAGCGGATTTACTGCCACCTATCCCTGGATTATTTGTGGACGGAGTGGGGTCCCTCTATGGGCTGAAAGAGCGGAGAAACTTATTGAAAATGTGAAAAATCGCCTTTCGGTCACGAGATGACCACCAAGACCGACGAAAAAGTCCGTAAAAGCTGGCAACTTGCACCTGAGTTGGTGCACTTCAAGAACCCACAGTGGACGGCTGGTATTGACAAGATGGCGGTAACTATTGCAGACCAACTTGGTTACAAGGGTATTGCTCTGCAGTGCATATTGTACAAGTTGCTGGTGTACGGAGAAGGGGGTCACTTCATCAAACACCAGGATACGGAGAAAAAGGTCGGCAGGATTGCCACGTTAGCGGTACAACCTCCAAGTTTGCACGAAGGTGGGGATCTGATTGTTTATGAGATGGAGAGGAGAAGCACCGCCATGATTTTGGCAAGGCAACGGAAACCGCTACGTACCTCACCCACTATGCAGTTCATTATGCCGATGCAGAACATGCAGTGGAGAAGATGACGAAGGGGTATCGTCTTGCCTTGGTATATTCGGTTTGCTTGCCTCCAACACAGCGTCATCTGGAGAGGAACCCGAACAAACCCATGAGTGAGGCTTTAGCAGAGGCCATCGACTCTCTGGAGCCAGAAGACAATACGTTTGCTCTGCTGTTGTCTCATGAGTATACTGAGAAGAGCATTTGGAGGTTCGGTTCGATCGCCTTTAAAGGAGTCGAGCGAGCGAGATTTATTGCGTTGGAGGAAGCGAACGCTTCTGTGTCTCCCGAGAAAAAGCTGCAATTTCATATTGTAGAGCTTTTCCACGAGGTGTATTTCTACGGCAGATTCGGAGATATTGGAGATTGGGAAGAGGAACGAGACAAACGTGCAGAAAAAACTACGTGGTATGCTATAGACGGCGGAAGTTTGGGGGCTGGCGCCTGGCAGCCCAAGTTTAATTTCCTCAATCCAGTCCACGAAACACTTTCACAGATGTGGAAGAAGCCATATGGAAGTAGTTACATGGAGTAGGCTAATGCAGCTTCGGTGCACAAGCTAACACAAGTCAACCTACATAAGCTTGTCAGGTAGAGAAGCAAACAATACACGCGGACTGTTGGCGGTTGAAAATTAGTTTTGAGCTGCACGTTCAATGACAACAATCGCCCTTAACGCTACAAATTGAAGCGTGCACACTCACCGGTTAAAACTAGTCAAAACATGCAGTTTGCACCTTACCAATATCTGCTTACTCGGCTCGTCAAAACTTCCTCGTCTTGGCAAGTCCTTGAAAATGGGTTACTTGGTTCATTGCTTGGCAGCGTCGGCTTCGCAGCTCTTGCAGCTCGTGGGTAGCTCCATGCCCTTCATCGAGTGCCAGTACGGAGAAAACTCGAGTTTCTTCTTGCATGTCTGGCATATCTGGCGTGACTTCCGCTTGCTTTTAGTGACGCATGACTCGCAGTACACCTCGCGTCCTTCGTGGTATGCCGCAATGAAATCGCGGCGTAACACTGTCGTGATGCTTCCACACAGTGGACAAAAACTGCACGTCTGTAGTGGGTGGTGGCTTGAAAGCCCAACCATGACCACGCAATACAGTTGAGTGCGGCAACACTGTCGACCAGCAGCATGTGGTTGCAGTCAGCCACAGTGATGTGGCTTGGCTAGCAGTGAGGTTGAAGCTGAGTGCCGCCAGCCAGCGTGTTGTGGCTTGGCGAGCTCAGTGGCAGCTCCCGTGTGTTTTCGCCGACTCAAGCTGGTTCATGTTGAACTAGAGGAGATAGTCGAGTAGGGCGCCATCAGGACGCTGGTGATGGCGATGTAGAGCAGCTAGTCGGCGTGCATGTTGTTTTCATCTGTCGCTTTTACTTCTACTACGAAGCCGGCAAGCGCAATACATTCGGCTAACCTTTAGGAAGTGCCAGCTTCCTCCGACTGTGTTCGTGTTTTTCAAGTATGACCTACTACAACGTCATGGACTTGTTCACCTTCTTCTTCGTCGACTGTGCCTTCGTGTTTTGTTTCACACTGGCAACAGCACACTTAGTCTCCAATTCAGTAGACTTGAGAGGCTTCAGAGCTAGAGCTCTGCACACGGCATTGCACTCGTGAGTAGCAAAGAAGGCTGTTATACCAACTTCCGCCAGATTCCAGCAGCCAAATTTCTCGTTCTTTGAATGGATCTGCGGGTCTGTGAAAATACATCCGACGCCTTGTAGATCCACCACCATAATGTAACAAGTCTTTGGACGCCTGCTTGCCGGCGGGTGCGTACAGCTGCAGTGATGCGCTGCGCTGTTCAGTCCTGGGTCCTTGTCGTAAACTTCAACAGGCAATAATCAATAGAACTTCAACAACTTACAGGCCCGACTCAGCGCGCCGGAACTTCGACTCTCGTCTCAGCTCCTACTTGTAGTCTCTCGTTTAACTCGTTCGTCAGCTACCTTGGCCGTCACGTCCGTCACTTCCTCCGTCGTCTGGATCCCACGCCGAACGCCAAGCACGCGGTAGGATTCCCCGTCTACCAGCCTGTCGCCGTCGCCGCCCAGCCACCCGTCGTACGCCACGTCCGCTCCGCCCTCAGTAGATCTTCAGAGGTGTTCTTAGGCACCCTGTTTTCGTTCGTCGTCCGTCTCACTGCCCTAGCTCGTCGCTGAGTTGTCGCTCGCTGCTTCGCTGTGTTCGTGGTGCACTCAGAAGTGCGCTGCTGGAGGCTCGCTTCGTTGGAAGCGCGCAAATGTCAAAGTGAGCGGCTCAACGCTCGTCGCACTGCCACTCGTCGCTCGCTCTCCACCGTCCGTTCGCTCCTGCTGTTCTCCGCCTGCTCACTCCTCAACGGCTCCGCACCCGTAGCCGTCTCTTCGTCCATCGCTCACACTTCCGCCCCATTCTACGCCTACAACTCGTACTCCATACTGCACACTGCCATCCGTCGCTGCCGTCAGCTGCCTGTGACTCGTCGCCGTCAACGCTCCTTCTAGCATCGTTCACTGCGTCTCTGTCTGGAACGCCATGCACGTCGCGGTCGTCACGTCCGCTGCGTACCGCTGATTCCTTACAATAAGCTGGCCAAATGCCTTCTGCCACGTAAAATGACTGAAGGCCTGAGCAGTCTCACTGAGGTCCAAGCCATCGTATCGGATCCAGCCGTTGTTGTTGTTATACTTCTTGTACTAACCACTAATGTATGGTTCAGCAGTGATCATCGACATCGAAGGGATTGACCCTGCTTCAGTTGGGTTCTTGACATCGTACCAGCAAGTGAAGATGAAATCCACCCCCTTCTCAATGTTTTCGGCCAGTGAGAATTCTGTAGCAAGACGTTTGGCCACAATGTGTGTCTTTACATCATTCTGTATCGAGTTCTTGGATGTCGACGACATTTTAGCAGCTTTTCCAAAGTAACATTTCGCGACGAGATATGTCTTCATATTGCAATCGTACAGCGCGTGCGCCGACCTCATCGCACCCTTCGCAAAGCAACTTCGAGTCAAGCGGATCGTAGTGTCCTGCTGGGTGTGCTTCAAGTCCAATTTTTCCAGTCAACATGTTCACCGGGTTGGAAATGAAGTGAATGGCGGACAGCCTCGATATCTGGAGTGTGATCAAGCTCGATCCAATTTAGCGGCTTCACTTCGGGCGGAGTGACAGCTGCAGCTTCTGCGGGTTCCTTTTGTTCTTCCTCTTCCAGTACATGAGATAGATTGGTAGTGGGTCGTTCAGGTCGTAGCCACCGAAAGCTCCTACAGTCATTTTTGTACTTGTAGTAACACTTCTGTCCTTGCTTGCTAGAACTCGCTGAAGACCGAACAACACTCGCAAATCGGGCAATATCTCCTGCTTTCGATAGAGATAATCTCTGGAATTCTCGCTCGAATCCATGTTGACTTCAGCATTTTTGAATTCTGTCTGGAGAATCGCCATCATCTTTGCGGTGCAGTTTGGTTAAATCTCGATGTTGGTAAATCGATGCCACGTTGTGCCATTTCTCGCATTTGAGCGCAAACATCGGGACTCTGCTCGATCTGAACACGATATTCCTCGTTATATTTCCCGTCATTAAACCTGCTTCCATGACATGGCGCGTCGCAAACAAGCACAATACGTCTCGCCTCTTCTCGAAACGGCATCTTGAGTGCAGCAGCAAGCCCACCCGGAATGTCCTCTGGGTCGAATGCTGATCCCTTTCCCATCTATAAAGTTTTCCATAGCAAATGATGGACTCCCCATTCTTCAGAGTGCACGCAAGTCGAAACCATGTCAACTGGAGCGCTATGAATGTTGAGATGGTTATCTGCGCCGGTAACTATGATATTGCTCGGTGATTATATGAGCGCGAATTACACACATTGGACGAAGCCGATGTTGCATGAGCACTCTGTAGAGCTTTGGACATCGGTGGCGAAACTCTGGTAGAATTCGTGATGCCACGCCTTAGACACAAACGCAGTCTAACATCCGAAATGATTCCATCGGTGCTAGTGTATAGCCGCAACTTCGATTGTGTTGTGCGTGTACTGCCGGAGATGTAGAACTTATGAAGTTGGTGGTTCAACTGCACTCGTCACTTCCCGAAGATGAATTCCGATGGCCATCAGCTTGGGGATGTGCGATGATGTCTGCATGTACCTGTGGTGATCTACCTATGCGTCAATGGCTGTTGAAGCATCCTACAGGACCAAGAGCTTGTGCACACATGCCAACTAGCGGAATACCGTTCAACCTTTTGGAGATCGCAGCGGTAAACGGACACGCAGTTGATGGATTACCTGGATTCACATGGGATGGTAGGAACGTACGAAGACCAGTACCATTGTGTAATACCAGCAATTCGCGAGGGTCGGCAGAACTCCGTCCAATGGATAATCAACCACGGTTGGTGTCCTCGAGTGAATCGAGCTCATCTCATGATCGACGAAGCTGTCGAACATGGCCAACTTGAGGTGCTGCAGTATTTCCAAGAGATGCCCTACTTGGTAATGGTCGATGCTACCAGACGTAAGGTGTTGACCGACATGAGAGAGTTGTGGAAAACAAGTCGCGCGGCGTCTCTCGCTGCTGCCCACGGTCATTTACACGTCATTAAGTGGCTAAGTTCAACTAACTTAGTGGGGTTTCAACCGAGATGATGGATCAAGCAGCAGCCAACCGACATGACGAAGTTGTGGAATGGTTACATGAAAACAGGGAGGACGGGTGCACTACAAATGCGATGGATAGCGCCGCCACGAATGGCCACTTAAAAGTTGTGGAGTGGCTACATATCTATCGAACGGAGGGTTGTACGAGCCAAGCAATGGACGGAGCAGCGTCAAATGGACATCTAGAAACGCTAAAGTGGCTGCACGTAAATCGCTCCGAGGGTTGTACGGATAAATCAATCAGCAACGCGGCAAACCACGGTCATTTCCTGGTTGTTTGTTGGCTTCACGAACAATTTCCCCACCACATTCCAGTAAATTTGAAGATATCGATGGCAACTGCAGCCCAATTCGAGGTGTTGCTGTATCTGCAATTTTACCTCCCTCACCTCGTTACGACAGAGATGTTGGTCTTTGGTAACCTGCAGTTTCATAGATCCAAGGCAAGTGATCAGCATTTCCGAGATTGGGTGGATGCAAATTATCCGAGTCGTGTCACTCAATTATTCCTTTAGCACCTCCGAATGGTGAACCGAACATGGGCTCAGTTTTTTTCCAGTCCATCGTCTCTTTCATTCCACAAATTAACCCGGGGGATTTGGCATTCGACTATGCATAACGACGTGAAAATACAACACTGCTATTTATTTTGGCGTTGAGTAGTTTTGTACAGTCCGGAAGCGCAGCAATGAGACAACTAACGCCGAAAGCTTTCTTATTCAGAGCTGAAGGATATGCTGATTCTTTTCTTTGTGAGTACGTATCATCGTGAACATGTCAAGTTTCAGCTTTTGGGAACTTTTCCACCTCAGATTGCTGCATCAAGGCACACCCCAATGAATTATATCAGACTTGACCAAACATCGAGGTCTGCGTAATAATTTTGAAAACATCCACGGATTGTGGACTGCTTGATCGGGAACACTATCAGGTCGGACCTAGAAATTTGGGTGCCTATCGTCTTCAACGAGTTCGAAAAAACCAGACTGACAAAAAGATGTAAAACCTTGCAAGACAAAGTAGATACCTCCCGGGTTCCCAGCTTCGTGACTTCCTATTTGAGCCCAAGTCTGCACCGCAGCATTATTGCAAACTGGGCAATAGTGCGACTCCAGATTACAGAACAAATATCTCCGGTGGTGGCAATGGCATTATGGTGCCACACGGCTGAAAATCGCACTTCTCCACTGATTTGATCGATCGATCTCAAGGTACCGCTCTACATCGCTCGGATTTACTCTCATCGGCGCTGAAATTCGTGTTTTTTGAAAGGTCCCATAACAAACGACGCATAAAATTCAACACGACAGCTCCAAGCGACGAAGATGGCGACCTGCTACGGTAGGCTTTATTGACCTACAGGTAGATGCACAAGTAGCGTGGATACATTGGATACTGTTTCCTGGTTGCAGGCGTAAAGGGAGCCAACACCGTCGCCACACAAGCTCGCCAGTATTCTTCGATAATGAGCATGCCTACTCCCAATGTGGATCTTGACAACGTCGCCCAAAGACATGCGGCATCCGCCTTACAGTTGGTTTATAAACTGAATTTTCAGGACCAAAAGTTTTCTGGGGTGTCTGAGCATATGGATAGATAAACATCCAAAGCAGCAAGACCCAGGCTTATGGTTACGACAGAGGACTACCAAGAAGCAGCGGTACATGTAAGATCAACAGTAAGATACATGTACTGTGCATAATATACATAAGAACACGTGGACCTAACCAACCAACCAACCAACCAACCAACCATGGATAGACAAACACGAACGCCCACGCCGCCACCCAAGGAAGAATTCTGACAACTCCAACAGTGATGGCAATGTCTAGCACCTCGTGAAAATCCTATTCGACATCGGACTCCAGAGTTCATTTTGGTATCTTCCGACTTGCATTTCAAAGCGATCTCGCTCACAATCGCTGTGATCGGATCCTGTGGCTTCAACGTCCTCAGTACACTGGACAACGGCAGACTGGACGGAGGGAAGCGTCCCCTTGTGTCCCTTTTCTCCATGCCTGACGTTTGCAGCATCTGGACGAAGGAGGTCTCCGATCCGTTCCCTCTCACTTGAGTTTTTTAACCGTCGAGCGCATCCAGCACCATCGGAATCCCACAACTATCCTATAACTCACCATGAAATCCGTCTCAGAACTGTTCGGCGACAGGAACGACGTTGCTGTCACGGCTGCCGCAGCAGTTGCCGTGAGTTTGGGATTATCCTTGTTACTGCACAATTCCAAGAAGAACAAGTCCACTGAAGCTCGAAAGCTGCCACCCATGCCCAAAACTACACTCCCTATTCTCAAGAACATTTTGGACGCTGGTGGCAACGCCGAACGTTTCCACGACTGGCTGAACGAACAATCCACTGAGTTTGAGAACCGTCCGTGGATGTTCGCGATCCCCGGTCGTCCAGACAACATCGTGTTATCCTCTCCTGAAATGTTCGAGGACGTGCTTAAGACCCAAGACGATGTGTTCCTACGTGGTCCCACGGGCCAATACATCAGCTACGACCTGTTCGGCAACGGTATGGTCATCTCGGATGGAGATCTGTGGTTCTACCATCGTAAGACAGCTAGCCACTTGTTCTCCATGCAGATGATGAAGGACGTGATGGAAGCTACAGTTCGTGAAAAGCTACAAGTGTTCTTGGATGTGTTGAACATCTACTCGAAGCGTGATCAACAATTTAGTGCCAAGCAGGAGCTGAGTCACTTTACGATGGATGTCATTGCCAAGATCGCGTTCGCTATTGAGCTGGACACACTCAAGAACAGTCCTGACCGTGATGATGACCACGAGTTCTTGAAAGCTTTTAACAAAGCTTGCGTGGCATTCGGTGTGCGAATTCAGTCTCCGATGTGGCTCTGGAGATTGAAAAGGTACCTCAATGTAGGTTGGGAGAGAGTGTTTAAGGAGAACAACACCATCATCCAGAACTTCATCAACGATGTCATCGTAAAGTCGATGAACAAGAAGGCGGAACTTGCTGCCAAGGGTGAAAAAATGGTGGCGAAAGATCTCATCACGCTCTTCATGGAGAGCAACCTCCGACAGACGGAAGATATCCATATCGGCGACGACGACGCTACCATTATGCGTGATATGGTCATGTCGTTCGCATTTGCCGGTAAGGACTCGACTGCTGACAACATGTGCTGGTTCATCGTCAATATGAATCGGTATCCCGATGAACTTCGTAAGATCCGCGAAGAGATGAAGGAGAAACTTCCTGGACTTCTCACAGGCGAGATCAAGGTCCCTACGCAGGACCAGATCCGCGACTTGGTTTACCTTGAGGCTGTCATTAAGGAGAACATGCGTCTCCACCCGTCCACGGCTTTCATTGTGCGTGAGGCTATGCAGGACACGACTCTCGTCGACGGGACTTTTGTTCAGAAGGGTCAGACGCTGATGGTCTCGTCGTACTGCAATGCTCGCAACAAGAGAACCTGGGGCGAAGACTGTCTGGAATTCAAGCCTGAGCGTATGATCGACCCGGAGACTGGAAAGCTCCGCATTCTCTCCCCATACGTCTACAGTGGCTTCGGTTCGGGCCAGCACGTGTGCATTGGACAGAAGTTCGCCATGATGGAGATCAAAATGACGTTGGCAACACTCTTCAGCAAGTTCGATATTAAGACTGTCGAGGACCCGAAGAAGATCACGTTCGAGTTTTCGCTCACTACCCCAGTGAAGGGTGGTCTAAGCGTTGAGGTCACGCCTCTGACTCCTTTAACGCCTGCTGCATCGGCTTAAGATGAAAATGTTATGAATTGAATGGCGTAAATTTCCAACGAAGTAGTCCATTCAAGAAGAAGATAACGTTGAAACGTGAATCAACTGAAACCATCTTTTGGTGTTTGATTCGTGACTTGTAGGGCATGCATGATCTATTACGTGAGCCCCATGCATGACTATCCACAATGGATTCATCATTAATCAAGGAGACATTTGATATGACCAAGCTTTCCACCCCGCTCTTCGATCGAGTAGGGTGTATACACGTTGCATTATTAACTTACAACTCTTTCAATAAACTACACGTCACTACGGCAAAAAACATTTATCTAACTAGCTCGCCATCGTAACTGCTTCCAGTCGCAGCATCAGTATGACTGTAGTACACCGCTCACATGTACTCACGGATGGCTTCAGCGATCTTGTGCAGTCCCCGAGACGAAGCATATTGCGCCAACATGAGGTCATCGGTGACCTTAATCATAGGTTTAGCATGGTGGAAGAGCAGAATTCTCGGTACTTTATCGTCGTCATCGTCATTTGAGATGACGGAGATCAGCAACGGCGTCTGGTGTCGATCGTTCAAAGCATTCACCGACGCACCAGCTTTCAGCAGCATGTAGACGATAGTGAATCCATCCGGGACATTGGGACTCGCAGCATAATGCAACGGGTAATTGCCTCGATTGTCCACTTGATAGAGAAGTTCAGGCTCCGTTTCGAGAATCTTCTTAATCGCATGTTTGTCACCTTTACGAACGGCATTGTGAAGACTTGAACGTCCATACTTGTTGATCTTGAAAAGTGTCTTGGGAGACGTCGGTTGTTTGTCCTTCGCAGTCGGAGACGTAGCACGAATCTCCGTCGTTGTTTGTGGCTTGAGACTATTGGTCGACAAACACTTGGCCGATTGCGAACGTCCACGTGTCGATGGTGCAGTAGGCATGCGTCGGTCAGCAGCTTCAGCTTCAGGAGGTGCAGAATGTGAGCGTTCAATCCTCGCATCGTTCGAACGTGTAGAAGTCTGCACTTGTGCAATGGGGGACTCCTTTTCCTTGCTTAAAGACGTGATTGTTGCAGTCTCCGAGATAGTCACGAGATGAGGGGAGTATTTCATTCGACGAGGCATAGTTGAATTTGACTTCTTTTTTTAATCTGCACAATGGTGTACAGGTACAAATACTGACCGAGGGCAGTGAGCTGCAAGCGTCAAAAGCAGAAATGCTTGAGCTTTTTGACTTGACCATGGTCCGCCTCAAGTCGCATGGGTAAACTACAGAAAACAGCATGTAGACCATGTGTCGTTGGGAATCCATTCCAATCGCATCGGGCTCCACTACGAGCCACGAAATATTGCTCGACTACCAGCCAGTTCGGTCAATTAGAAGGCATCTGTGGCGATGGATATGCCACGCTGCTGGCGGCTGTTTCCCGGGCTCTCGGCGCTTTGTCGTCTGGGCCAGACGTTGGCCCGGCGTCAACGCCAAAGTCTCGTGTGTCGTCGAGTTGTCCATGAACAGCGAAAGATCGTTGGCTCGCGTCGACCAACAACCTGCCGATACAAAACCATGGAGCACTCGACCAATGGACATCGTACAGTACGCGCGTTGCCTACCTCCATTGGAAATGGACATCTAAAGCTATGGATTACAAATTGTATTGCGTGCATTGTAGTTGGTGCCATGCACTAATGCGTTTTAGACGAATGATTTCTTATGTCGGCGGCAGATGTCAGCTTCGCCTGCGTGTTGGAATTTCCTTGGGCGCTGGCAAACATATCAATTTCCTTGATGACTTTGAGTCAGCAGTACATGTACAGTACGAGGACGTGGATGCCGTCGCTACACAAAGTCTTAGGCAGTCCTGGATCTATTCGCCGCGACGTGCGATTGCTGGCCGTCCAGCCGTTCATGAACCACAATGTTGTGCCACGTCTGGGCTGTAGTCACTGCGGCGATACATGTACACGTATCTGTACTTCTATTTCTTATTGAGCTGCCGCAACCAGCGTCGCTCGTTCACCCTTTGCGTTCCTCGTCGAAAGGGGTCAGGTGGTCGTACATGACATCTTGTTGTTGTGTTGTGTCCACGTTGAAGCGCAAGCACTTTTTAGTCGACGTTCAATTGAATGGACCTCAAAAGATCTTTGTTAGTACCGGTAGTATTTCATTGTTCGTCCACGACCTACGTCTATGCTGCTCTCGTCCTACACAAACACGCGGCACCAAGAGCGTCGAGAGGCACGCCGCGGTTGATGGTATTGTCAATCACTTGTCCTCGGCCAGCCTTTTGGACCGATGCGCGAGCAAGTTTAGGTGCAACTGAACCTGGTTGATGAGCTCGGTGAACGTCGAGCACTCGAAGGTCAGGAAGAAGAAGGTCAGGACGTACTCAGTCACACTGATCATGCCGAAGAGCAGCACAGCGACCCAGGACCAATTTGACACTACGATCGACATCATGTGGGTCACAAACACTGCAAATGCCGCCACGAAGAACGCCACGGCACGCCATAGCCGAACGTGGCGTGCTACGATCGCCTCGTTGCGGCCAACGACAAGCAAGTTCTGCACTTCCTGTAAGCATGAAGCGTCAGCAGCAGCTTTCTTCTCCTCGCTCTGTTCCATCCCGTTCTCATCGCAGTGTGGACATGTCGTAGTTGGGCACGAGCCTCTCGTCGCATTCGGCGACACCACTTCGTCCGTGGACACAACGTCGTAGTCATCCTGCTGCTCACACACATGTGGCCTCGGCTCACTGAAACTGAATTCCGCTCGGACGCCAAAGTGGTCCGACAACGGCGTCTTCTCTCCTCGTGCATCGGTGAAGAAACCTTTGAAGATGCTGCTCTTCACCAGATGCCAGTCCGACTTCCCCTTGGGTTGCTTGTCAATCTTGTACATGACGTAATCCATTCTCATGGGGTGTTCTCCATGTGAGTACTTGTTATCTGGCGATGCAAACGTTAATCCATCCTCGTCATTTGTGTCTGTATACGCGTCTCTCAGACACAGCAACTGCTTCGGCACCTTCAGTTCCAGACAATCTGGAGACGAATTAAAATCTCCACAGACGATCGTGAGCTTGTTCCTGTTGGTAGCCGCAATGAACCGCGCGAGTTCATAACTCTGACCCGTTCGATGCCATTGGTAAAAATCTCCAGGTCCAGGTTTGCCTCCTGCGTTGTAGTTGGCCAGTAGATGTGTCACGTAGACGTCAATTTGTCCTGCAGGCGTCTCGACCCGTAGCAGACCTACGCCTTTATTGGCCACGAAGTCCGACTCGTGGAGTGCGTAGGGGCGTCCACTGAGACTGAAAGAGTGATACAGAGCATTTGAAATGGGGAATTTGGACAGCACCAATAGCCCTGTACCAAATGAGTCAGCACCCATTGGAAATGGGAAACCCACAGCCGGATTAAAGTAATGGTAGTAGTGGAAACCACTCTGCTGAGCTTTAGAAATGACGAGATTCCGTTCACGAATGTGCCAAATTTCTTGTAGCACCACGAGTTCGTAGTCGTTAGAAATGGCACTGGCGATCTCAGCCGCACGCTCTGTGCACTTGGGGGCCACGGGGAGACCTAGACAGCATTAGCGTGTAAGAAGTTGTTAATTTCTAACGTTTCTATCACTTTTTTCTAAACGATAAGTATGGACACTGTACCCCAAGCGTTGAGACTGAGCACACGCAGCTTGACGGTCTGCTTGTCCTGCTCTGTCCATTGAGGCCACGCAGCTCGAGAGGGCGCGGGCGTCGCCACAGGCTCCAGATTGAACACTTCCAGCAGCACCCGCTGGCGGATCCGCTCCAAAACGTGCTCCTCTGGCATTTCTATGGAGTGCTTTGGCAATGAACTGCGGTGACGAAGGCGACTTGGACACTGAAGTGTCACCTGAGAATTATTCCAGGCGATCTACAATTAGGGGACGGGCAGACAGTTCGGATTGGGTGGAACGGGCGAATCACAGCCGTCGACCGGATCGTCGGGAGATTGGCGATCGCATGATCTTGTGTGGTCGTGACGGACTTTGTGCTGTCGACAGGGGCTCGGGGACGAAATCGACGCTCGATTTTCGTCGTCGTGATGAACGTTTACTACTGTACACGGCTGGATGTTGGGCTGGCAAGGCTGATCGATGTATTGCACAGTACAGTACTCAGATACATGTAGGACGCGGACGATAAACGTAGGGCTTAGGACGCTTAGATCACGATGTCGGTGGAATACTTTCGCCGTCTTGTCTTGGTGTGTTGTTTACGAGGTCAGATTCAAGAAAGCGAGAACGCCAAATACTTTTTTGTAAGGAGCTCGGATGGTTTAACAAACTGAATGTATCTTCAGGAGGCCAACTTCAACGCGGCTGCACTCAGATACTGTACCCCTTTAACAAGTCGCCGAACTTGTCGCAATCGTTCACCTGGAACTGAAGTGCAGACTTATTGAATTGATCTGAAGTGCATGTAGATGCGCTACATTGCTTTTATGTCATTGTTGTAGAGTAGATTCGTCATTGACAATGATGAACCAACGCGAACGACAATGACTCAATTATCATTCGTGTTGGCTCATCGGTTATGGTTGAGTTAATCACAGTACACCGCCAACACCCCAACACGTGGAGTCAGTACCAGTCCTTTGTGCGCAGATCCCATATCATGTTCTTTTACCATTGTCACTTCGTCTACGACGCAATAGATGCAAGTAAAAACCGAACTGCACGCTTCAAACCTGGCTACAAAACCTGAAAACGGATCCCCTTACGCCTTCATATCCATGTGGGTTGGCACCGACACCGTTTCCAATACGACAACCAACTTTTCCCTCTTCTCTTCGACCGGCTGATAAACCCACTCGACACAGCCACTCCGGCAGTCAATCTTGACGCAGCCAACGCATTCGTGCTCCCATTGTTGAAAGTTCGCCAGTTTTCTACAAAACAACAGCATGAACCTCCACGTTCTTCCCCATATTTTGTCCAGCCCATCGATGATCCCACGCATCATGCCAACGTGCACGCTGTCCTTCCAATACTTGCATTCACAAAAAAAAAGTGGCGTGCCCGTTGGTGTATCGGGTGTGCCAGTTGTGCTCCCCATGTCTCCCACGTAAACGTCACACCTCTCTTCATCCAACGCTCGAACTAGATGACCGAAGTTACAGCCATGGCGACGAGTATCAAGGATGCATTGCGGCCATTTAGCATTCGGTGGTGCCAGAAACGGAATCATCGTGGTCGACAGATGCGTTAGAGCAGTGTACCCGTCAAACAATTCGCTAGCAACCACCTTTGCCTTGTTGATAGTCATCTCCTTCGGCTGAAACCCATCTCGAAATTCACCAAGCAATCCAGCGAAGAAGTCGTCGAAGCAAATAACTTGCACCCCATATCTCCGAGACGCACAGAAAATCATGTGAGAGACCATATTCTCGAACGAGTTTAAATCGTGCTGCATACCATTCCCCTTTTTAAGAGCGGTACACCCCTTTCCATTCGAATACATCATAAAGATGTCCCTTGTCGAATTCGCTTCACCACTTCGGTGGTCATAGTAGCCCGAATAAGTATTTCCTCCCAATACCGCGAAGTAGAGCAACAGGTCTTCCTCGATACGCGGAAAACGACACAACGGTTGCCAGTATTTACGTTTAGCTCTCAGCTCTCCATTCAACAATGTAACGTCAGTAAGTTGATCATCGACCAAGTTTGCGAAGTGTAAATGCATACAGTCGACCCCTGTTTCAGTTCTCCTTTTTTCTGCGGTCGTTTGGACGTATCATCATCAGCGGTTGTTGGAAGCGGGATATACTAAGAAATCGCCATGAGCTGCGCATGTTTTCCATTTTGGCTCTCCATAAAACATTTTCCAATCTGGGTCTCACGACTAACTTGATAAAACGCTTCGTCCAGCAAATCACACAAATTAAAACTTGAATTTGTAGGCGCGTATTCCACTACGCCATCCACGAAATATCTGGAAAATCTCCCACGAGAATTCGCCGCGATCTCCTTCACGACAGGATAGTCCGTCACAATTGTCTCCTAGGATTCCTGCTTCGTTGCCTCTTGAAAAGAACAGGTTCATAGGCCCGGAAACGAGAAACAACCGACATCCATTTATGCTCCTTTTTGTGGCTACCTCCTGACCGATCGACCAGGTTGGTGATCTTGGCGCCGGTGCCCATTACAGCCACGACCAGACCACATACTCGAAAGACGTTACGTTGAAAAGCCGTCGTGTTCTTTCCTCCAGAATCCTGGTTCGCATCGGGCGACATTTCATCCACAATGAAGAAGGGCAAACATTTGTCTGCTTTCTTCATCTTGGCAACTACAGCACGGACAGCATCCCGATCGCACTTGTCCACATGGAACGATTTCTTTTTTTCGAAACGAATCGTTCGAGGATGCTGGTTCTCGTCCAAGCTGAAATACTCGAGCAACGCGCGAATGAATCCATAGGTCCACAGCTTCTCAGCCTCGTAAAACGTAGAGATGGAGTCCAAAATGTCTTCCTCCGATTGATTCGTAGGTTCATCCTTGCGAGTCATATTACGAAACTGTGTCGAAATTGATTTAAAATTTCCATAAATATCCTGAGAGCCTTGTCCAATTTTAGTGGCAGGCCAGTAAAGCCACGGCCGTTTTCCTCCGCCCAGAGCAAATGCGAGTTGCGATTTCCCCATTCCAGACGAACCCTCCACGCAAATGAATGGAAGTGGAGTACCAACATCAAGCTTGTAATGCTCATCAATCTTATCCAGGATCTCCTTGCAGTACTCTCCGTGATGGGTTTGAATTCCTATACCTCGTTCTTGGTAGTATTCCAGTTCTGCCTTTTGAACTCCTATGGCATCCTCTCCAATCGTAATCGTGATCCCGCTAAACTCGATCCCGCTAGGAACCACCACCAGCAAATGAACTTGCTTGGTTTTAACAGGAGGCTCGTTCTCGAGAACATCCAATACTCCATCATCACCACTAAGTTTCTCCCCATTGAGAATCGCGTCAATAACTGAAGTGTTTTTCCCGCCCTTCTTCAGCGTTTCCACATCTTTGGAATTGAACGACAACCACGCTCCATCCGCCGTCTTCGTCAAGTAGAACTGCACCTTTCCAGCGTCACCAGTGATTATGAGCGGTTTCGTCTCCTTGGTGACAACCTTCAAGTAGCCTACGAACTCGTTTTTCGTCATCTTGAAATAAACGAATCTCTCGTCTTCATCACCCTCGTCTCTAACACTCTCACCTCCAACGATACAGCCACAAAGCGTCACGTCCACCTTCTCTCCTCGAGCCTCGTCCTTCATCTCTCCCGCGGCGGTTCTGGAATGAAAGAGAAGGTATCTAAGCGGAAATGAATACGCGATGTAGAGGTGTCACAAAGACCTGTACAGTAGGCACCACTGGTATGGAAACATTTTTTTATAAAAATGTCCACAAGGAAATGAATAAAATATTTTCTAAATTATTTTGCGTTGTTTTTACATCTTTTTGCCAGCACTTACGGGATAGAACAACTTACGAGTTCCGTAAGTCGTTGGAACATATTGGTACGGGACAGAATCACGTCCGAGGCGTTGCCCACAACTTCAAAGTCGCGACACGGTTGCTCCCGTTCGACACCAAGACGTTGGGCGCAGGTGCATCTCTAATCCGTTTGCAAGCACAACGAATCCATCTACGCTCGCAGGTAGTGAAGCAAGTGACGATAATGAGTCTCTGTCTCACAGAAACAGAAATTATCTAGCAGGAGACCCTCGGTGGGACTTTGGCAGCGTCTGAGTCGGCATCCATGATCCATGATACTTGTACGCGTCACGTACTGTTTCGTGATGATTCTGGTAGTGGAAGTGCACGCATAATGTTGCCTTGTCAACTAGCGCTCTGGGCGCCTGCTACGCGGACGCTGTCGGCGTGGTTTGTCCCAGCGGTAAGGAGGGCAGGCCCGCCTCCGCTTCGCTGCGGCGGGCTACTGTATATTGAATGTTATAACGTGTTCTAAGTTATTTACAATTTGATATCATACCAAAATTTAGCGCAAACTCATATCTAAACCGCAAAAAAATTAAACTCAATATCGCTGCTAAATAATATTTATTACATGTATTTAATCGACCATCAAACGTAGTCAGTACTGCTCACACGACTTATGTGCCCTGCGCTGACCACTCTCTTCGAAACAAAAATTAGTATGCATAAGTTGTTAAGCTACATTATCAAGAGCACCCAAGACAAAGTCGCACAACTATCATTTAATCTTACAGGTAGCGTATTTAGCAGACCTCAGCGCAACTCGTCTCTATCGTAAAGCTTAGCAACACAACAGCACAGTGCTGATCGCAGCATGTGCAATAGTTACATCTGTGCATTGCTTTGGAGCCGCTCCCAGTCGTTCTCTTTCTTCCTGTGCGAGGCATGCCGAACGAGGAGTTCACAGTTGCTTGGTAAGAGATGAAGAATGCTGTTTAGTCGCGAAATTCAATAGTGAAGCAGCAGTGGCGCTGGGGCTTCTTGTGAACGACTGGATTTGCGAGGCTGTGGATTATAGGATTGGATTAAAGGTAAAATGTAGCTCTTTAATTATAGTGCCACGAGAAAAGTAGAGCCCATCGATAGGCTAGTCCCATGTGTGAACTATGAACCATCTGTGGATAATGAGTTCTGTTATGCGGTACATTGAGCTATAGCTCTATGTACAATACACTGAATCCATCGATGTTTTGATCGTGATAGGTATTGCATACCATATCGCCGTGCATGTAGAATTCACGGTATGACCACTCAGCTAATACGTTGGGAAGTACAGCCGCTTGGGTGCATATTGGAAATGTTGAAGTATAAAGAGCGATCTAAAGCGTGTCGGAGCTGTAGTGGAACAAAGTGGGTGGCTGCAGCACGATATATGGTCATCAAATTGCGCTACCACTTCAAGCTACAAGTACTGAGGTTTCTTTATAGCCACACCATGGAGGAAATCACCGCACGCTTCTACCCGGGCCTACTTTGCGGTCAAGTCCGCTCCAAAAAGCATCTGTGCTACTCCTGGAAATATTCTAGTGACCAAATTGAAGCCAAGTGTGCTGTAGGTTTGGGCAGCCACCACTGTGACAGATATCGTGGTTTAGGCACAACCCTACCCGCTAGGGTTGACGAGCAGCTCGTCAGGTGGGTGAACGATCTCCGTGCCGACGGGGTGAGCTCCCGCTCAAACTGCAAGAGCGCGAGCTGTATGCAACGACTGGGTTGGCTTGTGGTGCTTTCACTGCGCGGTGGTCGTGGCAGAAACATTTCCTGCGCCGCCACAAGCTCTCCATCCGCCGCAAGACTCGGGAAGGTCAGACGACGCCTGAAGACGCACGCGAGCAGCTCGAAGACTTCAGGGCCAAGGTTCTGGCCAAGATGAAGTAGCTCAAGATCTCAAAGGTCTACAGCGCTGACCAAACCGGTAAGACCCGCTTTGAAATTATGCTATCACTTACTTGTCTAACCTTTTTGATTAGGTGTGAACTATGATGACATTCCTACGACCACAGTTAGCGCGAAGGGAACGAAGACTGGGTGGGTCAAGTGTGCCGGCAAGGCGAAGGAGCGGGTGGCGGCAATGCTACTCGCGGACAGCGACGGCAACAAGGCCGATCCCTTCCTCGTGTTCAAGACACGACCGTCCAAGATCGCTGCGACCGCGCGTGAGAACACGGTCTGCCATCGCGGCTTCGGCCGTTGGCTCTGGGGTGAGCTCAAGGGGCAACAGGTAGGGGCTCAAATCTACGGCAACAAGGCGGGGTGGAGGAACAATGAGTTGTCCATCGAGTTTCTTCACTACCATTTTGGTAGTAGATAAAACATGCATGAGCCGGTATTGCTCTTGTGGGATGACTTTTCTGGCCTTTGGCGCCAGGATGTACTGATCTTTGCTAGGCTTTTGAATGTGGAATTGATGAAGGTTCCGCCAGGCTACAGGTATGTTTGCCAACCGGCCGACGTGGCGTGGAACCGCCCCCTAAAAGAGCATCTACGCAAGGAGTGGATCGAGTTTCTTCTGACTCAAGTGCGGGCGGTAGGCTCTGCGGTGCCTTTTAAGATGGCGCCACCAACAAGGACTACTGTGATCAACTGGATCGAGAGCGCATGGGCATCATTAACAACAGCTACTATCGTGGGTGGCTTCAAGAAAGCCGAGCTCGTGCGCCCATCATCGACGCAGCAGCAGATGGAGATCGCTGCCAAATTGGCTCAGGAGTTCGACGCAAATAAAGACATCGAGCAAGAAGAAACGGGAGAAACTGAAGGTGAAACGGTGTAATTACAGACGGCCACGGAAAAATACGCTCCACCTAAAAATACGCCATGCGACAAATCCAGAATTCTATCAGATGTTGGATTACAGCCAATGAGATTCTCATTTGCCTTTTTTACGGTAACACATGCAATGTTGACCTTTTTCTAGAGCTCCACACTTTACTTTCGACCAATCATAAGTTTATCACCATCTCCTTCGTCTTACTTTTGACCAGTCATCTATTTTAGCGTTTTTGTAGACTTACTGTTTACTATGGAGGATGCTGGTCAGTGCTGGCGTATTTTTCCGTGGTCGTCTGTAGCGCTATAGTTCCACAGCTCCCAATCCTGAGTATGTACTACCCACGCACTCTACATTAGTAACTGAGGTGGAATTACTCCAAATCAAATTAGCAGAATCGTAAATTTGGAGTAACTACTGATTAATAGTACCATCTTATTGGCCTGACGTGTCATTCACAACAACATTAGCATAAAGCTGCCTTCAGTCTAGCTGATGTTTGATGGTAACATGCACGCGAGCGCTCACGTCATCAGAACCCAAAGAACTGCATTCATTTTAAATGCAATCCCCGAAAGTACGGATTATTGATTGAGTGGCATGTCACTGTTTGAGATGTCGAATAAGTACTGGCTGTAGTTCTGTTCTGTACGTGTACGCACAAAGCTGTCCGAGCAGCCCTTGATTAAAACAGATGGGTTGGTTAAATATTGAGCCAATCAGAGCTGAAAGGGAGAGCCAAATACGTCCAAGTAATGAATTGCAAAAGCATTGGTTACTGTCCCCGATTTGCAGTACATAAGGCAGGTTTCGGATCGCTATTTGCAAATTCCGAAATCGCATCTGAGTAGGTTGCCCCCTTTTTAGCCAATCCGTGTGTTTCGTGCTCCTAGAGAAATGTTTGGCCTTTGTCCAATGGGAAGCGAGAAACTCGGTCTGATCGCGTTACCGATCGCAGTCAATGTCGCAGGTTGATTGCACTAAGTGCGATTTCGGACCTAGCTGAACAAACATACGACTTTGCTTAACTGTCACACCCTGACCGATAATCATTCTATGTCGTAGTGCATTTAGATTTGGTAGGAAGGAAACGTATAAATAAGGCACTAACCAAGTGTGCAAAGTTAAAGGGAAAAAACTATAAGAGGATGTGCGTGACATACGCGGGAGGTGACGGATGCGTTACTGGTTTACAAGAGAGAGGATGCACGTAGCGTGTTCTTGAACGCTTTAAAGATTTGACCACATGAAAACAACGTTTTTAAACGTTTTATAATTCGTTGATTTGAAAGCCTTTTTGAAATGTACGGATCAACAAATTGTTCATGGGGTCAAAGTCATGAGTTGACCCATCGAGATGCGTTGGGGTCAAAGCCAGAAGATGACCTAGATTGCCTGCACCGGGTCAATATCAAGTGGAACCAAAATGGTTTATCCGCCGAGCGAGGGCGGAACATTACAAATCTTGGTAGAAATGGTTCACATACAAAAATCAAATACACCAAACGGGACAGCTAGACCCTGCCAACTGTTTCTTGGACTACAATCCATCCAGGGAATCGCTAAGGAGGGCCCTCATCCGGAGGACCCTGGCTAGAGACTGCGTTTTTGGGTACCAGCTGTTTGTGAGTAAACTAGAAATGGAAACCCATTTTGGGTCCACTTGATATTGACCAAGTGTAGGCAATCTAGGTCAACTTCTTGCTTTGACCCCAACGCACCTCGAAGGGTACAAATTACGACTTTGACCACAACGGACCTTGATGGGTCAAATTATAACTTTGACCTCGATGGGCCCAATACAAAAATTACAATTATGGAGAAAGTGACGTTAAAATTCAATTTCACCAGACTTTATCGGCGTTGATGGAAGTTACAGCGGTCTTGCGGCGCGAGAACCTTCACAACGGAGGGTGAGTACAGCCTTGAGACGCTCCTCCTGAAAGAGGTTAGCGTCGCAGCAGCGTGGTGCATTGTTGCTGACGAGTATTTGTGGTTATTTGTAGTGGAGTCGTGAGTCTGTCAAAGCATGTCGTGCTCGGCAGCTCTAGACGCGACATAAAGATTGTACAAACCGCTTTATCTATCTGAGCGTTATTTTGACAAAATTTTCCTGGAATCCTCGGAGTTTTCATGAAAGTAATTGTCGATTCCATGGGTGGTATTAGCACGAGTCTGGCAATCCCTGTGTCAGAAGTAGCATTAATGTCATAACGCATAGGAGCGTTTTGTGGCCAATTTTTTTTTTAATTGAAGGAGCTCAAATGGCTGCTTTAGATCGAGAAGACTGTCATGCTCGACGGACCGAATGGTGCATGCTCTGTTTGTCAGTAGACCACGAACAATAGATTCATCTAACATTCACACGTGTCAAGTCTGCATAAACCTCCTCGTGAGTTGTAACTCAGAAGTTGGTTTTCCCGTCTACATCACGACGAATTGTGCAACGTAGTTTGGTGTATTGTGCTCGGTGTAGGCCCTCGAGTTCTTTGAAATATCACCCGAAGTTCCTGATCCACCGTCGCAATGGGTACTACCCAACCTCCAGCAAGAGTTGATTTTGGGTAAAACGCGAGAGGAAACAAGAAACATTAAATACTGTTATCGACTTCAGAAGAAAGATTTATTTTTGATGAATGGGCCAGGAGACCAACTTTGACGTTCTAAGGGTCCGGGTCGCATTTACGTTTTGAGTGACAGTCCTTGTTTCGATAACTAACATTCTGAGAAGAGTCCTTTTTTTAAATAGCAACGGTTGCAGTGTGTGTGTTTTGTTTTAGCGGATACTACTTGGCGTTGTCTGTGAGATCACTGCTTATTTAGACGGAAACTACAACAATGAAGCTCTACGAAGAAGGATACCAAGTTATTAAGAAGGGAATAACATCACAACAAGCAGATACTATTCGCATCAAAGCAAACGACATTGAACAGTGGGCTACTGCATTCAGCTTCGGGGCCGACCAGGACGAATTTCGAGTACAGGCCTTCGTGCCTTCAAGCAACAGTGATGAGAACCAGATCACGCCATTCGAAACGTTGTGATGCGTTTAGCCCTTGCCTATAATGAAGACGGAATTGTGCGTCCAATTTCTTGGGTGTTTTGAGTCCTATTCTGGAGGCTAACAGCAGCAAGTTCATAGAGATTTCTTAGACCGTGAAACAATGGATGCCGATAAAGAGGAGCTCCTCGGAATTGTACCAGTTGTGCTACAGGACGGCACTTCGCTTGCAACGAACGGCTGGACAACCGTCGTCTGTACAAGGATAGAGAAAAAGTTGTTTGTCTGCAAAGGGTGACATCCTCATCGGACGTGGTGATCTCGCACATTGTGGCGCGGCCTACGATTCTGCGAACATACGACTGCACTGTTATTTGGACGTTGACCTTCCTGGAGTTAGCTACCAGTACAATCAAACGCAACTCTGTCGCTTTCAAATGTACCGCTGTGCTATGTGCTGGCACGCGTCTTTTGATACACGTGCCGCCGTCAGCGGTTACCAGCGTGTCTGCGAAATATATTACTGCCATGCATGCAACAAGAGCTTCGAACACAAAGAGACATTGAAATCGCACCGACGACTCAAGCACGCATATGTGCGGTTCTAACGCAGCTTCGCATGTTTTTATTCTCTCAATACATTGTATTCCAGTGAATTAAAATAAAAACAATATTTCTTGCATGCTAAAATATTGTTTTATTCTATAGTGATCGTATGCTATATTTGGCTTTAGTTTATTATATATTCATAAAAAAATATCCTAGTAGGGATATCGATTCGAATTTCCCCAACGTCGTGGATGAGCTTGGTTGTGGTCATAAATCGGTGAATCACCAGTTAGACTAGAACTAGCTTGGATTCTTGTGGTATCTGACAGGGACTGCACAAAACTTTGTAGAGAGGGAAGTTGAGCCGAGCCGGCATTGTGTTGTATAACGTTGCACTTTGTAGATATGGAAGTTGGGTCGTCGTTGTGGTGTATGGCGTTCCACCAAGATGAAGTTGCAGTCTTGTGTCATGAATACGGATTGGGTTCGGCATACAGCTAGAAAAAAAAAGTTCAACCTCCATAGATGTATCGATAAGTGCGGGGGCAGGGTGATTGAGATCAATTCTTTCTGTGAGGGTGGGATCACGAGCTGGGCTGTTGGTTACTCCGTTTCTTTTATGAGATCTAGCTCGTTTGGGTTTAGTTTTCAAAGTTGCTGGTTCGCGGATTCGTGGTCTCTAAGTTGCAACTCTCCCCCTATTAATCCACCTGTGCTGATCAAACGCATTGAGCATTAGCTTCTGTTGTCCATTCGTGCTAATTAGTGCCATAGTTTCATGGACGCAAGGCCTTCCATTGACCTTTCTAAACATTCCTGTACATGTCCGTAAAGGCTTCTTCCACCCAAAATCTGAACAGCATAATCCATCCGTAGCACGTAATGCATAGACAGTAATAACACGAGCCACTTGTGTATACCTCTCGTGCTGTAATAGATACGGCAAAGTAGTTGCATCACGAGCAACCCGCTCACATAGTGCGCTTGTTGTAGAAACCCACCAATGCATCAAGCGATTGAATACAGTATACAGATCTCCGTTACAATCTTGCAGCCACCTCTTGCATTGAGCATGCGTGCCCTCTACAGCAGATGTATCACGAATTCCAAAGCGTTCATGTGTGTTTGCCCAGCAACGGACAATTTTGGTTTTGTATTTCCACTAATGTTTCTCGAAGTAAGAGGCCAAATAGGGAGACAAGTTCGACAATACAGCAAATTATCTCTCGAAATCTTCAACAGTGGTAGATTCCACACCTTGTTAGAAATACGACATGAAAACCTCAGCTTGCCATGTGTTTTCGTGTGTATCTTGTCCTGGAAGCAGGTCAACCACTTTAACGTGACCAAAACCACTCCTTACTTTTGCCAAAACGTTCTGAACAAGGTGCCAACTGCAAATTATTATAGGAACCGAAGGAAATATTCGTTCAAGCGCATTCACTTGCGCCAATTCGCGGTAGGTAAGAAGCACAGAGGGAAGCGAAATCGAGTTTTTATCCAGCATACCTCTCAAATTCTCCAATAACCACACAAAGTTAGGTTCGTCCTGGCCCTGTAGAAAGCACTGAGCAACTGGGACCACCGTGTTCATTCCAGTCATCGATATCACGTTAACAAGCGGGAGATCGGACTTGTTCGTTTTAAATGTGCTATCAATTATCAGGACGTCACAGTGCAATTTGTACAGTCGAATTACGACAGGGTGTGACCATAAAAGATAAACCACTCATTCGTAATTGATTGACGGCAAAGCGATAGAAAAATCGATGTTTACCCAGTAGAGAAAACAGCGCTTCCAGAGGAGTCTGCACAGCAATAGCATTTCTCCGAGCTTTCATCTTAGCATTTCCTATATCCTTGGGAATCACCAACCAATTGGAGTCGTTGTGAAGGATAGCAGCACGAATTTTGGCGATAGGTACACCAGCTGCTGTCTGAGCATTGACGAAGTGACCCATACTGTGAGCAGGGGTTGCTGATGTGTTGGCAGCAGCGCGTCGTCTACGGGCAGCATGTACGCGAACATCGTCTGGTGGAGGATGGTTGTGTGCCTCACTGTTTAGTCCTGTATGGACCATCTTCCATGTACCACCTACATTCTCCGCAGATACAGCGCATATCTTGAGCTGCATCGGACACCCACTCCGTTTAGAACCCCGCATAGGCCGCTGTCTCTCACTATCAAGCAGGTGTTGAGTACGTTTGGGACGCCCAGCGCGATCACACTCGTAATTACGCGCCCAAATAATTTTTGTACGGTGTATGTAGCGAACGCGGCGGCGAGACACATTGAATCTGTGCCGCAGTGTCCATTCGTGTACAGCGGCTTCAGCTTCATCGTATCAAGGATATACATTAGCCGGTGGTGGAGGAATAACATACATTTCATCATTGTCTGATTCATCTTCGTCCCCTTCACACAAATGTTGTGTGGATTCAGACATCAAAGTACGAGTGATATTCAGTGTGATCTGCAGCGCCTGTGCGCGCTTCAATCACTAAGCACAGCATCGAGATTCCCTCAGGAAATCAGCTAGTGAGGGGAATTGGGATGGATCAACAATTTTCCGTTTTGTCGGTCCTGAAAGACTACTTAGTACGCAGCACGACATAATGTCAGCGCACTGAATGAGGCATCCACTAGTTAGCATTGTGATGGAGCGCTTTACAATCGACTCTGTCGGTATGTGGAAAGTAGTAGAGTGCTCAATGCAATATGTAGAACATGTGCAACAAGCAAATAGCAGCTTTAATCCAATATTCAATTTTGTCAGCCAATCGAAACGCATAATGCATCGCGATATACCAATATCACAAACGCCCTCATTGTATATTTTCCACTCGCAACATCATTCAAATCTGACGAATTTCCATCGAGCCCAATTCTAAAACCTGATGATCCTAGTATATCTGATGGATCCCTTGACCACCGACCCTATCAGGTTGGCGAGGATGGTCTGTAACTACTCTGGATGGGAATCGCTAAGGAGGGCCCTCATCCGGACGGCCCTGGCTAGAGAGTCTCTGTAGCAGAGACTGCGTTTTTGGGTACCAGCTGGTCGTGTGTTGTCTAGAAATGGAAACCCATTTTGGGTCCGCTTGGTATTGACCCATTGCAGGCATTCTGGGTCAACGTCTGGCTTTGACCCCAATGCACCTCGATGGGTCAACTTCTGGCTTTGACCCAATTCTGAGTATGTAGGTCAACTTGACCCAATGCAGGCATTTCAGGTCAACCTCTGGTTTGACCCCAATGCACATGTTAAGTTACTTCCGTCTAAGGAGACAGGCCGATGTTCACAACCGTGAATCGATACGAAACGACCACAATCTATTTCTGCTTCGATTCCTTTGAACCGCTGTGCAATGAACTTAGCTGCATCTCTGTCATTTCTCCATTGTCTTAAGTGCTACTGCGAAAGATGGTTTAAATCTGCTCGCTGGTTCCTCTGCTAGCCGCGTCATGCTGCCTCGCCTCAATAGTATTACATTTACGCCTTCATCGTTTAATGTTCCGAACGAAGGTGTTCATCAAACTACTCACATATTCCAGGGATCTGCCGACATCGACTCTTCAGCAACAGGAATAGCCCTCGATATGGGGGATAATTCTGAGGAAAAAGTAGAATGAACACGTGCTGCCGGAAGGTAGACACAAACTTTCTGTCTCGATCCGAAACGATGTTGGTTGGCATTCCGTGAAGCTTCCATATGTTGTCAAGGAAGAGCCGAGCAACACCTTCTGCTGTCAACTTCTTGATCCGCGGTACAAAGTGGCATCTCTTGGTCAAGCGGTCGACGACTACCCAGATAGAATCGACATCCTGCTTCGTTCGCGGCAAGTCAGTGATGAAGTCCATCGAGATAGATCGCCAACGCTCGTTCGGGATACTCAGCGGTTCAAGCAATCCAGGAGGCTTGGTCAACCGAGGCTTGTTACGTCGGCATGGTTCACAGTCAGCGACAACTTCTGGATCGACCTCAGCATCTTGGGCCAGTACCATCGTCGTGCAAGCGTCAGATGCGTGCGCTCCGCACCTGGGTGGCCTCCATAGTCGGAGTCATGGCATTCGCTGATGGCCCGCTGCCGCAGCTTCACACCGTTTGGCACGTCCATGCGTGGAACCTCATCAGCAGGAGTGGTACCAGAGTAAACCTTTTCTCCTCAAAGTGACAGCGATACTGTTTCTTCTACTGACGTCTCCTTCGTGACGGCTTCGGTGCTGTGCGTTGCTTGATCGCTGCAAAGATTATCTGTGCTTCTCGATCTTTCTTGTACGCCTTCTTGATCGCCGTGACCAACTTGTTATCCCGTGAAATTTCGACGATCTCCATGCTGAACGATGTGTCATCGAAACTGGTTACTTTCAAATCGTGAAAGTACTTCGTCTTAGGCCGCAAGTCGGGTCGTCGACTTAGCACGTCAGCAATCCCGTTCTTCGTCCCAGGACGATACGAGAACGTGGGCTGATACTCAGCGAGAATGTCGTACCATCGTGCGAGACGACGGTTCGCCATCTTCTGAGTGAACAGGCCTTCGAGACTTTTGTGATCCGTCTCAACAATCGGTGGTATGTCCAAACAGTAGATCCGGAAAGCAGCAAGGGCGATGACAATTGCCAGAAGCTCCTGCTGCTGTGTCGGATAGTTCAGCTCTGCTGACTTCACCTTCCTGCTGGTGTGAGCAATGGGTCACTCAACACCGTCGACAACTTGGAACATGACACCTCCGACGACAAACTTGCTGGCGTCCATACGCAGATGCATTGGCTGACTGAAGTCTGGAAGGTGCAGAACCGGTGGGTTGCACAACCGTCGTTTCAGCTCCTTAAAATTCTTCAACTGCTCATCGCTGAAGTGGATCTTCGCGTTACGCTTGCTCTTTTTCTTCAGAAGAGTGTACATCGGTGCTGTCAGGGATGCATACTCCGGACAGAAGCGCTCAACGTAACCTGTCCGTCCAAGGAAGCTGTGAAGCTCTTCTTGGGTTCCCGGTACGGCCAATCCCTGACTGTTTGTACCTTGTCAGGATCCATACGTACGCCGTTGCGTCCTACGAAGTCGCCCAAGCACGGAATCTCGTCCGCAGAGAAGGCACACTTGGAAAGTTTCACGTACAGTTTGTTGTCACGTAAGATGTCCAAAGTCTTGCGTAGAGCGTCCAAGTGATCTTCAATCTTGTGGGACTTCGTGAAGACGTAGATGTCGTCGTAAAACCAATTCGTGTTCTTCAGATCGCGAAAGAGTTTCGACGTTAATCGATGCAGTGTTGCCGGTGCGTTGCAGACTTCCATGGGTAACACCAAGTATTCCGAGAGTCCGTTCAGCGCCTGAAACGCTGTGAACTTGATGTCCTCCTGTCGCATGCGAACTTGGTAGTACACAGACATCTGGTCCATCGTGGAAACCAGTACGCACCAGACATGGCGTCCAGCATGTCTTCTTTCCGGGCCATCGGAATACGCTGGCGAACAGTGTTCGAGTCTAAGTACCGATAGTCACGTACAATTCGCCAGCCGACAGGATTCCGGGCACAGAATGTTGGAGCGGTGTGGGGACTGATGCTCGGTCGGATGAGTTTCTACTTCACCATGTCTATGACCCATCGCACGATTTCGCGTTGCTGCTCTGGTGACTGTCGCCACTGCTGTTGGTACATCGCGAGATTTGGATCTTTCCCATCAATCCGATGTTCGATATCGCGTCTCTCTGGTACACCTTCTGGTGACTCAGGGCGGAATACGTTGTCTTTGTACTCCGTGAGAAGGCCGAACGCAGGATTGTCTCTGAAACTGTCCCAGTCCGTTTCAAGATATCGCTGCGCTTTCGCACTTCCGACATTGTCGGGTTGGTCTTGTGTCGCTGCAGTGAACGAGCGGCTTGCTTGATCGTCTCATTCGACAGCACCAACATGAAGTCGGACTCGTCGATCGACTTGGTCTTGATTCTCAGGAACTTTCGCAGTTTGTTGCGTGTGATGTACTTGGTCTGTACACCACTCTCATCAATGACACCCATCGTGAACATTTTATCCGCGACGCTATCTTTGCCCCGGGCACAGCTACTATCATCAGCTTCACCTGCAGTACTCACGCGCTTCGGCAACACCGAGTCGCCATTCACTGCCGAACCTTTTCCCGCCGACGCGTCTTCCAGTTGTCCTCGAACAACACTTGGGGTCTCATCCTGCACTAAGCCACATGCAGGTCTGACTGTAGACGTCACATCCGTTTCCGGCGCGGCGCCTCGACAGGAATCGGGTCTTTTCGCCGATAGGCCTTTCGCCCCGACAGATCTCCGAAGCCCGGAGGCAATAACCGGTCTGCCTTCCTCGATAGGTCCACAGGTCTCGCCTGTTCGTCCCCAGCGCAGGGTCTTCACTCTTGTTCCTTCAATTCGTCGACCTCTCCAGTCGATCTGCGGCTGCATGTCCTCGAAGAATGGTATACCAAGGATGCGGTCGAATCGTCGGGTATGGTGTAGACGACAGCCACACAGTTGTACACCTCATCCAGACCCAACATCTTGATACTAAGAGGTAGTACCTCCAGCGCCGCTACAACGATTTGCTTGTCTCCAAGTTTAATTCGAATGCTCTTTTCGCTGAACTTCGTCGTTTGAAGCTGGCGTTCGTCTACCCACTTCTTGGATACATAGGCCGTGGTGGCACCTCAGTCCAGAAGAATCCTCGAAGTTGACATCGTCTTGTCGGTCACGCTGATCTTGCTTTCAACCGTGAGCAGTGGACGCGACTTGTAGACCAGAAGGTTTTCACACAGACCATTGAGGCTGATATTCTCAAGCTTAAATGTTCTGTTTATGCTCTCAACCACGTCAGGACCCTCATTCGCTGACGCGGTTGCTCGTTTCCCTGCTTGGCTTGTTCTTTCTTCCACGCGAAGCAATCGGCCTTGATATGACTGGGCTACTTGCAGAAGTAGCAGATGCGGCCTTCCGTACATTTGGGTTTCAAGCTGGGCTTGAAGCGACCTTTTCCGCGGAAAGGTTTCTACTTGAACGTCTTCCCGTTGGCTTGGGCTGGTTCGCGAGATGGCTTCGGCATATCGTGGTGAACTTGGCGGTCACGAGCGTCTTCCACGAAGTGGGTGACCTCGCACTTAACTGCCAGGTCCATAGTATCGCTCAACGTCTCCAGATTCTCGAGCTTGACGTAGCTACGCGTGCGGGGTTTGAGGCCGTTCGCATAGCACAGTACTTGGTCGAGTACGCTCATGCCTTCGACCCGAAAGATGAGAGCTGAGTACTCGCCGTTCTACGTCTCGATGTCCGCTGGCTACTTGAGGCGCAGAAGCTCCTATCGCAGAACCGACTGGTAGTTCGACGCCTCGAAGTGTTGGAGCACGTCCTTACGAAATATCCCTCACGTGTTCTCCTCACGTCGCGTCGTCGATGGCCAGTGGAGGAACCATGCCGAAGCCGGCTTCTCCATCGCTCACCCGGCGATTTCAGGCAAGCGCGTGCTTGTGTCTTCGATAGCGACGTAGTTGTTGATGCGACAGGCGTTCTCGATCTGGAACAGCCATTCGCGCGCGCCTTCCCCCCTCTTGCCGGTGAACTTGGGCAGGTTGGTAGGCACTCGCGTGCGCTCTGCCGTCGCTTGGTTCAGTCAAATATCTCAGCTTGTAGCTGGGCGTTCGTCGGCATGGGCTCCTTGTTGTCGGGTTGCTGGGACCAACAAGTGCTATCAGTGTATCTAAGAGGAAGAGGAGCTTGGGGGGGACGCGCTAAATCCAAAAGTGCCGCCCCCACAGTTCAGGCGGATGGAAGCTTCTAGAAGCTTCCACAGCCGCCCTACATCTGCCAGCTGGAATCAATACTAATTTACTATACCACATACCAATTCTAAGTCAACTGTGCCTAGCAACCATTGGCTATAAATACAGAATATCTACCAATCGCTTACATGTGGTTTGCGCAAGCAACAGAAGACAGATCTAAGCAGCTTCGTCCAAGTAGCTCGAACACAGATTCATTTTTGATTTTTTAACACCGACTATGTTGGAGGCAGTGCACGAATACTCTTCGTATGCAGGAAGTGCGTCTCCGGCAATATTTATTTTATACTTCCCACGCGTTCGAGAAGAGGAACTATAGATTCTACAGTTCCTCTTCTTGAACTCCATGAGGTGGATCGGGATAAATTCCCCCTGTTCCCCGGACGCAAAAGGGCCCCTATCATGACGGTCTCATCGCTGATGTAGCAGTACGAGTACAGCGCCAATAACTGTTATGACGAAGGTCGACAAGCGACGACCGAAAATCTGCGAGTAGTAACCCGCCCACAAGGATGCCACCGCATATGACATCCGAATTGGCGACGCACCTGGATCACCGTGACTTGGTTCCAGTTGAGCTCGAACTGGTTTGCGAGCGTGGTCTGGTATTGCGACTCGAAGGATGGTTTTGGGAAAAGTGAAAAATCATTAAACGTGGATATCGTTCGTTTGATGTTTAGTGATTTTTCACATTTTCAACAGCAGTTCATTCCAGAATGTGCCGCCTCGAGGAGAGATGGTTGTTCTGACGCTTCTCTGTTGCATCGTTGGAGACGGGAGTGTGGTTCCCATCAAAATCGAGAAAAACAAGTTGGTAGGCTGCTTGAAGGTCGTTATCAAGGAGAAGAAACGGCGGACGATCACTGTCGATGCTGACAAGGTGCAGCTCTTCTTAGCGAAGACGGCGGATGGCGCGTGGTTGTCTGACTCCAAGGATGTGGAAACACTGAAGCAGGGAGGGAAGACTGCAGTTATCGACGCGATTTTTGTGGAGAAGGAGCTTCACGATGCTGCTGGAATATTGGATATTCTCGAGGACGAGCCTCCTGTTAAAACCATGCAAATTCATCTGCTGCTGGTGGTTCCCAGCGGGATCAAGATTACGATTGGAAAGATTGCCAACAACGTTTTCAAAGCGGAACTGAAGTATTACCAAGAACGAGGTGAACGGATTCAAACAAATCACGAAGTGTATTGCAAGAAGATCCTGGACAAAATCGATGAGCATTATGAATTTTGTGGTACTCCACTTCCATTCATTTGCGTGCAAGGTTCGTCCGGAATGGGGAAATCGCAACTCGCATTTGCTTTGGGCGGAGGAACAAGGCCGTGGTTTTTCTGGCCTGCCACTGACATTGGACAAGACTCACAACATCTTTATGGAAATGTTAAAGCCATTTCGACACGTTTTCGTGATATGACTCTCAAGGATGAACCTACGAAGCAATTGGAGGAGGACATTCTAAACTCCACCTCTTTGATTTACACGCTTGAGAAGCTGTGGACCTATGGATTCATTTGCGCTTTGCTCGAACACTCCAGTTTGGAACAGAACCAACATCCTCGAATGATTCGTTTCGAAGAGAAGACATCGTTCCATGAGGACAAGTGCGATCGGGATGCTGTCCGAACTGTAATTGCCAAGCTGAAGAAATATAACAAAGTTGTGCCCTTCTTCATTTTGGATGAAATGTCGCCCAATGCGAGCCAGGATTTTGGAGGAATGAACACGGCGGCTTTTCCACGTAACGTATTTCGAGTTTGTGGTCTGGTCGTGTTTGTCGCTGTTTCGTAGGCGGTATCTACTCTTTTGTATGGGTTCGTAGGATTTTTGGCCGACGTTTCTGCTATAATGCAAGATTGTGGTGACCCTGAATCACTTAGATTTTGTATGGACCATGTTTATTGTGTGTATGGCGCTAGTTTCGTCGCCTAAGAATCCTACGGGTGATGGGCGCATGGCATTCGCCAAAATGGGACGACTTGGCAAGCACCAGACAACTTCGCCAACAGTATGGCGGCTGTAGCTCTGTGGGTTTGATGTCCATAGTAGAGCGTAGCTCCTCGTTTACCATCTGAAACAGCCAGGCTCTATAGTATAGTGCTATACTAGCGTTTAGTGCCGAGTGGTTCCGCCTCGGGTATCTTCCGTGCGCAGCACTTGCATGGAGGTGCGGCCTAGGCCCGTTGGAGCCTCCGCGCTCTGGATGTGAGTCTTCATCACATCGACAACACGGCCGACATCACCCCAGCGAACATGCTTAAGCTCATGTGCACTATTACGCATTCCATTACCGACGTCTCCATCAGCAGGATCGCCAGCAGGGTGTGCTTCTTTGGGTGATAACCGGGCAGTTGGGCTGTCGTAAGCGTCATAACTCGGAAAGTGGTGGCAGTGATGCCACAGATGAAGCCCTCAATGAGATACTCGTGGTGGTAGATCTGACGGCACGCAACGGTGAAATTATTGATGTAGCGAGCCCCAGTGCGGTCGGTCTGCATACAGACCTTGATGATGTTCATGGGGTTCACGAGTGCGGTGTCGGCTCCGCCCGCCGCGGCGCCTTTCAGGTAATGGCGAGGTTAGCAGATATACCTTGTCTTCGAAGGTCTCCTTGACCACGTCGTACAAGTACACGCCGAAGCAGATGCACTAATGGATAAATTCACTATGAGATGCCCCCGGAATCACACCGCGTGTCAAGGATACAGCTTGGCAAGAAGGCGAATATATTGATTGTAACACCGCCAGTACTTGCCCATGCGAGTGCGTGCTTGCAGTGCAGGCTCTAGGTAGTGTTGGGGGAACGTTATGATGTGCCTGTACGGTATAAACATGAATTCATGGTACTTCTTGCTCACCTGCAGTGCTTCAGGCTTAGTTGACCTCTACTTTGCAGACTGCGCGAACCTCGAAGCTCGAGCAGCCTGCAGAAGTCTTCATGGATGACACTTGAAGTCGTCATCACAGTCGATAAACACCATCGTTTAGCCTAATATCAACCAATAGAATTGCATCCTTTAACCACCGCAAATCCATCCTACGTTTTGCCAGATAAGCGATTCTAATGGGCACTGACGCCAAGATCACCAATCTGTTCACTGAGTCGGGAGGCAGCTACAAGCGGGCCCATAAGTGGATGTCAGTTGTTTCTCGTTTCCCTTCCTATGAACCTCTTCCTTTTAAAGATCCAACAAAGCAGGAATCTTGGGGTGCGATTGTGGCGCAGTATCCTGTCGTGAAAGCCATCGCAGCGAATTCTTGTAGGAGGTTTTCCAGATATTTCGTGGATGGCGTAGTGGAATACGCGGCTACAAACTCAAGTTTCAATTTGTGTGATTTGCTGGACGAAGCGTTTTATCAAGTTAGTCGTAAGACCCAGATTGGTAAATGTTTCATGAAGAGCCAGGATGGAAAAGATGCGCAGCTCATGGCGATATCTTACTCAAATGCCCCGATCCCGCTTCCAGAAACCGATCATGATACTACGTCCAAACCGCCGCTGAATAAAAGGAGGACTGAAACAGATGTCGACTGTATGCATTTGCACTTCGCAAACTTAGTCGATGATCAACTTACTGATGTTACATTGTCGGGCAAGCTAAGAGTCTTATGCAAGCTTGTCGTCTACAATGGTGCTCGTGTCTGCTTTCACTCTGCAATTACTTAAGTATTCGGATTGCACCTGAAACCAGGGAGACCAAAAGGTGTAGCCGTAGCCAAAACAACCAAGAAAAGGGGTAACAAGGGAGGGGGAGGGGGTGGGGGTAACATTTACCACCGACAAATCTTTTTTCTTGGTTGTGAGAATAAATGTATAAAGTTTTTTTTAGGTGGAATCGCTCCTCTGTAAAACCTGGCAACCCTTGTGTCGTTTTCCGCGTATCGAGGGGGACTTACTGCTCTACCTCGCGGTATTAGGCGGGAAGACTTATTCGGGCTACTATGACCACAAAAAAGCGCAAAGCGTACTCGACGAGGGATATCTTCACCATGTACTCGAAAGAAAAGGGGTATTCGGCTCCTAAAAACGAGAAAAACGTTTTCAATTCGTACGAGACCATGATCGCTCATATGATATTCTGTGCGTCTCGGAGAAATGGGGTGCGAGGTATTTGCTTCAACGACTTCTTCGCTGGATTACTTGGTGAATTTCAGTTGGCCGCAATGCATCCTTGATACTCGTCGCCATGGTTGTAACTTCGGTCATCTAGCTCGCGCGTTGGATAATGTTGCGTGTAACGTTTACGTGGAAGACATGGGGAGCACTATGGGCACAACCGATACACCAACGGGCACGCCACTTTTTTTTTGTGAATGCAAGTATTGGAAGGACAGCGTGCACGTTGGCATGATGCGTGGGATCATCGATGGGCTGGACAAAATATGGGGAGGAACGTGGAGGTTCATGCTGTTGTTTTGTAGAAAACTGGCGAACTTTCAACAATGGGGGCACGAAAACGTTGGCTGCGTCAGGATTGACTGCTGGAGTTGCTGTGTCGAGTGGGTTTATCAGCCGGTCGAAGGGAGAAAAGAAAAGTTGGTTGTCGTGATGGAAGCGGGGTGGTAATCCACATGGATATGACGGAGTAATTCTTGCAATTTGACTCACTTGCGTCGTAGACGTAGGCGTAGGCAACAGAGTGAACCACTGATTTAACAACACGTTCTTGGGATGATGCGCTACATGTACATTGTTGTTTTGTCTGAACTGAAATGCATGTTTGTCATTACTGTTTGTTGTGTGTTCGGAAAATGTCGAGTTAATAACAGTAAACACCGCCTAACATAAGATGCTACTCCGAAAGCAATCACCATTAGACTTGCGGTGATATTCGATCTACTTGTGCGTAGTGTCGCCGCATACCGAATGTATATTCAAACTGCCACGCCGCTCATTTGACTTTCGCCATTTCTTTTAATTAGCCCCGTGATAATCATTGTGATGCTCTTCGCGGAAAGAAAAATAGTGCTGGATGATTCTTTAGCTTGATTAAGTGACAATGGTTGAGTTCCTCCACGACATTGACATACCTGAACTCATCATTGCGTTGACACCGGCATGATCTCCATCATAGCACGTCGATTTTTAATTTTTTAACAAAGTTCGCGCCCAACAAGAAAATGCTGACCAAAGTCTTGTCCCACTTGATGCCCCATGATCTCCAGTTCCTCTTCTTGTACGAAAGCGAGCAAAACGTGATGCAGCCATAAGATATTGTGAAACCTACCGCAATCATTGGAATCATCGGCAACACCGCTACTGGATATACGGTATATCATATACCATACACCTCAAGGATTCAACGGTATCGCTGTAGGAAGAACGCTGGGTAGCGTCGCACAGTGCGACGAGACCTTGGAAGTTCGTAAAAGTACGAATGGCAAGCAACCTAGCGCTCCATGTACTACGTAAGTACATGTAGTAAGAAAAGGGATTCTATTGTTATTGCTATTGTTGGGTATGGACGCAATTTTCACGGACAATTCTTACCTTTTCGCATTCCATGATGTAAGCTGCAACTTCCCAACTTACAGATTCCCAAATGCTTACGCAGAAGTCGCAGGTACCTCAGGTTTCAGAGGCGTAACTTCGACTTCCATAGGACCCTTGACAGGGATACCGATCGAGAACTCGTACGTGAGTTCCCACGGGTCCTCCACAGTCTTGATATCGAACTTGCTGAAGAGAGTCGCGAGGGTCATCTTGAGCTGCATCATGGCAAAGCGCTGACCGATACACACGTGCTGGCCAGAACCGAAAGCACTAAACTTGAACGGCGAAAACACACGAAGCTTGCCTGTTTCCGGGTTGATCATGCGCTCGGGTTTGAACTCGAGGGCGTCCTCACCCCATGATTTCTTGTTACGTCCGTTGCAGTAGGACGAGACCATGATTGTTTGGCCCTTCTTGATGAAAGTGCCGTCAACCAGCGTCGTGTCTTCCATACATTCGCGCGCGATAAATCCCGTCGACGGGGTGAGGCGCATGTTCTCTTTGATAACAGCTTCCAGGTAGACCAGACTGCGGACTTGCTCCTGCGTCGGTACCCTGATCTCTCCAGTAAAAAGACCCGGCAGCTTCTCCTTCATCTCATCGCGGACCTTCTTCAGAATTTCCGGGTAGCAGTTCATCATGACGATGAACCAGCTCATGCTGTGCGCTGTCGTGTCCTTACCAGCGAAGATGAAAGTCATGACCATATCACGCATGATGGTGATATCATCATCCTCAATGTGCATGTCTTCGGACTCGCGCAAATTACTCTCCATGAAGAGCGAGATTAAATCCTTCGCATCCATTTTCTCGCCCTTGACTGCGAGCTCCGCCTTCTTTTGCATCGAATCCATGATCACCTTGTTGATAAAGTTGTGCATGTTGGCGATATCGTTCTGGAAGACCTTCTCCCAGCCAATATTAAAGAATCGCTTGATCCTCCAAAGCCAAATAGGCGTTTGAACGCGAACAGCAAAACCCACACCAGCACTATCGAAAGTTTCGAAGAATTCATGGTCCGTCTCGCGGTAAGGACTATCCTTGAGTGTGTTGAGCTCAACTCCGAAGCCAATCTTGGAAATGACATCCATGGTGAAGTGGAGAAGTTCCTCCTTGATACTAAACGGCTTTCCACGCTTGTGGTAGATATCCAAGACATCCAGGAAGACCTCCAGCTTTTCATGCACAGTGGATTCCATAGCATCCTTCATCATCTGCATAGAGAAGAGGTGACTCGCCGTCTTACGGTGGTAGAACCATTGATCACCATCAGCGATAATCATACCCTTACCGAAGATATCGTAACTCGTGTACTGCCCCACAGGACCACGAAGGAAAATGTGGCCTTGAGTTGACATCGCATCCTCGATAGTATCGGGTGACGAAAGCACGATAGTTTCCGGACGTCCAGGGATGTGATACATCCACGGTCGGTTGTCGAACTCGTCGGACTGTTCATACAACCAGTCGTGGAAGCGATCGACAGTGCCACCAATGTCCAACAAACTCTTAAGAATAGGCAGTGTGGACTTGGGCATGGGTGGCACCTTTCGACCCTCAATGGTCTTGTTTTTCTTGGTACTGTGAAGCAGCAATGAAAGTCCCAGACTTACAGCCACTGCAGTGGCAGCGGTGATTGCCACGTCAGTCCTGTCGCCGAAAAGTTCCGAAACGGATTTCATGGCGAGTGGTCTGACAGGTACGGATGAAAATCGCGAATGACACGTCGGTGAACCTCCCGACGGACGAAGGGAACGGGTGCGCCTCATCGCATCTTGCACAGACATCCCTCGTCCAGACGAGCCGCGCATTGACGCCATTTTTGAAGAAAAGGGCCAAAGATTTATCTTTGGGATCGATTTCCACAGCCAATCCAGTGATCCCGCGACGTCATGACCCCGAGGTTCATTATTGAAGCCACTTTGTGAAGCACGATTCGCGACGCCGCGGACCAAATGAAGAAACTTGGGTTTTATCGTGGATGATTGAGAACAAAGGTCTCTAGCAAGTCATCGTGGTGGAGTAAGCAGAGGTATTTATTATATACGAGCTACAGCAGGAGCAAGGCGGACAAGGTGCCAGTATCCAACGTCATGCTGACACAACACGTACACAAGATATCTAGGACCACGGATGAACCCAAGAGAGCTTAGTTCCAGAATTACCGGCAGTACACAAGAAGACGAGCTTCCAGAAGTGAACTCTAATATAAATAGGAGCTGTGCGAGCAGTTCCGGCGCTGGGATGTCAATTGCTTCCCCAGCTGCCATTTCAGTATGCATGTATCAGCCATCACCGAGTACAATCTCAAACGCATAGATCTCTACCAACTTCAAGGTCATATCCGAGGACCCACTACGCCAGAACTGGCCCATGTGTCATATCGGCTCTTTCAATCCCATCCGCTGCGCCACCATTGTCGAGGCTGCTCCAGAAGTACGGGGCGAGGAATATAGGAAGCACGATCTCCCAACGAATGTGAGATGACGATACCATTCGAGCAGCGCAACACTGTATGACCCCTAACCAATTCCAACGTTGACGCTGTACGCTGTTTGGGTCTGCGCCACTTTCTGCACAAGTTATAGAGAAACGGTAGGATCGGAGAATAAATACTTGAAGTGTTTTACTATTTAGTGGTCGATTTCGCTCCGTAATAGTCAAGGATTTTCGGCCAATTATTACAGCTATTTTCCCATATTTTATTGCAAAAAAACTTGATTTTGTATGCTTGGCACCTCTACGTAATTTACTACATGTACCTGTTGAAATAATTGAATAATATACTTCAGGAGAAAAGAAAATTAAAAAAAAAAATACAAATTTGTTATTCTAAAACCTTTTTTTTTCCGATCCCTGAGTTTGGGTATAATAGCATCAAGTGAGATAAGTCTCGAGATAAACGGTTGTAAAGTTGGAGCCGACTCCAAAGTACCAATTCGGTCGAGCGTCTTCGTTCCATAAGCTTGATAGCGAAGCACAACATCCATTGCAGACCACAGAACCAAACCGTTAATCAAATTGTTTCAGCGTTGCCTTAACACATTTTCAAGTTGGCGTATACGTATAGAGAAGTCATCAGTTTCGTATCTCCGTGTCAGTTTCGTGTCCCCTCCATATTAGCCAATGAAAACGCTAAATACGAATTCAGGCAATTCGATTGGATTATACTCAGCCAATCTAATTACCTGAATTCGTATTCGGCGGTTTCATTGGTTAATATGGAGGGGACAAGAATTTGACACGGAGCTACAAAAATGATGACTTCCCTTATGGTGGAATTCGTTGCTGTGTCCGCAAAGTGTTGTAAATCGGATACACCCATTTACCAACTAAGAGGAGGGATTCAAAATCATGAAGAGCTCGAGACCGTAGCCCCATCTGATAATGCGAAGCGTGCAAACACACTTCACGGTAAAAAAAAATAAATTAAAACTGTTTTCTTTGCAGTCGCTGCAAAATTGCATGACTCCACGTACGATTTAGACAGGTTCATCTGGACCAGTAGTTGTGTCAGCTCCCTAGGGCTATCCTTCATCGCGTTCTGGAGAGTTGCTTGTTTATTGATGAGAATTGCAGGATTGACTTTTAAGTCAATCCAGCAATTCAAAAACCCGAGTGTGTGTCTACATGCTTGATCACGCCGGTAAGGCATTTGAATACCAAGCTATATCATAGTGACGTCAGTAAATGACAGCCATACAGTGTTCTAGCTTCGTCACATGAGCTGTATTACGCCCCCAAGTCGTGTATCTGCGGTGCAGATTCGCCAATCTGCATCAGCAGTGATTCTCCAAGGTGGAAACAATTATTACACATTGGCATTTTTAAAAAGCGATGCGAAAGCGAAACGATGGTTGAGGGTTGCTTGTCGTCGTTGTACAGTAAAACAGTTCGTATCCATGTTGATGGAAAACTTGTGTTTTACTAATCTTATGAGTACGGTATTCATCTTTTTGAGCGGCGTGACTGCCAAACGGGGCTTTCGTCGTGCTATGATAAAGCTTGAGCTACTTTGAAGTAAAATATTACTAACGCCGTGCTAGCACAGGGAGGCTCTGGATTTTGAAGTTTCTACTGTTTTTAATAGCCTTTGTTGTTGATATCGTTTCATGCATTTCAATCTACGTCTACCTACGCCAAATAGTGCATTGCTCCGCCTGCTTCGCAGCCTCTGCGAAGATAAGTAGAAAATACATCAGTCTAAAACCCGCGTGTTTTATTATTTCGGGCGCAGTGTCCTTATTTAACCACGTCTCTTCAAGCAACATTCACTGGGTGATTGGGTCTTGATGTTGCTGCTGGCCGCCTCAGTCAACATTCACTAGATTTTTTCACTGTGACCCGGCTATTCATTATTGCAGGTTGAGTCAAACAAGTCTTGTATATAATGAGGAATGCAGAATTTACGTTTGTAGCCTTTCGAACGTGGTTAAAGAGGGAACTACATGTACGCGCTTTTGACTAAGAAAATCGTTCCGTCGTTCTGAGATAACAGGTTCATAAAATTCCAAGAGTATCTGTATTTGAAATATGTTTTCCCTAGATTTCAGTATAAGAGTATAGAGTTTTTTAGTCAGAATTGCGTCCCTGTAGATACTCTGGATCTAAAATCCAGAGAATTTTAAAAAATATGATTTCTGATGCTGTGCGATTCTCCAGCGAACAGATATTTGTTTTGTTATTGTGTTCAAAGTTTACAGCGTGTATGACTGTGTTCATCGGAGTTTCTAAGAGGCGGCCAGCAGCCATGGTGATCGATACTTTGGTCGGTGCTTAGGAACACATGCGGAATGGCGTCACTGAGGCAGAGGAGTATATATATGAGCGAGATCGAAATGCCCTCGCTAGCCATTTTCGCCTTCTTGGACTGGGTTGCTCCCAAACAGTTGCTACTATGAATGCTACTGGCCCACCCTGCGGTGCAGTAGAACATCGTCCAGAGAATCCCGTTGGTGTTCATCAGCAACAAAAGCGAAGCTACCGGTAGTGCAACAACGCCGTTGGGTTTCACAATGGAACAGGATCTCGAAATCCAATCTTCACTTCCGCCTCGTGGTGAGGCCACCGATAAGACCATCCCATAGTTCTTCCATGAGTGGTTTATCGAAGTCTTTCGATAAGAACGAACAAACAATGACTCGCTCGTCGATTGCAGTAATTGTCGGTGCAATACTTGTGGTCGAGAAGTGGAAATCAAGAGTGAAGGCAGCCTCACGTCAGTGGTAAGGCCGACCCCACGAACGAGTTCACGTTGCCTGGATATACAAAACGTCTCCCTTTGCTTGCTATAATACGTAGGCATTTCAAGCTTAATTTAAAGCCGACAGCTAAGGATACATGAATCCGAGTCCAGCACCAGCAGCGCTTCATTGCCGTTTAACATCGAAAATCCCTATGAATGTACTTCGAACAATTCGACATGCACTGAAGCGTGGTTTCAATAATGTTAGGCGTACCCGAAGAATGCTTTTCACCTCCATTGAGATTGAGACCAACGATTCGAGCGACACCGTCTAAGGCTTCGTTGAACGAAGCCCTAGACGGTGTCACTCCGCAGCTGTGATTCGAGCCTCGAGGGCAGATCACTCAACCGGACGATCCACAGCTGGGGAGGGGAGTCGGACAGGTGAATCCCGGGCTTGGTGAAGGGCAAGGGCAAGGGCATCTCGAAAATGGCAGCGAGCTAACACTAGAATGCGTGGACGTGCATTGCTCTCTTTTAACGCACGTGCGAAGGTGTGAGCCACGTCGCGATGATCCCCAACATTAACACACGACCCACCGACGCTTTTCGTTTTTCGAGCGTTGTTCTGGACTGCAACCACCACCCTCCTGCCTTTTGGAGCTTAGATGGCGCCTCTGCCAACACCTGCCGCAGACAAATCGAGCAGGAGTTCGCAGTAACGACAGAAACAATCCAGACCCATACGGGCGAACCAGCCTCACAAACCAAAAGTTTTCGAGCCTGCGAGTGTCTCGACTGGAATCAAGTGCACAGCAACGTACACATCGCGATCTGCGTCTCTTTGCGCGAAACGACCGAGCAAAGCGACCCAAACGCCCAGAAACAGAACTCAGACCCCATTATTGTCTCCAGCCAAGACCATTCACCAAACCGACTAAGAAACCCCGAAACTTGTCCGACATGGCGCTACGACCTCGAACCACCAAGCGTGCACGTCCACAGACGTCACCTACAGCTAAACACGTGAGTGACGACCACCTATCGATGTATTTCCGACAACCTGGACTCGTGGAAAACCAGCATGACGACCAACCACGTCGAAAACGTGCCATGGTCTCCGCTAACCTACGCTTTCTGGAGAAAATGCCCCCGTTGCGTGACTATCAACGTGGCCGCTTTGGTCGTCGAGGAGGTGTCGATGGAGGTGCCCCAGATGCAGGAAGTTCGCTCTGGATGCAAGCACTGGAGGAGTCGATGGAAGAGACGAGTTTTGTGACAAGGGAAGCTTCCACCTGTGCGGCATTGGTGGCACCTGTGCCGATACCAGTGGATAACCGTAGAAATAGCAACTTCGTACCTGTCCCAGTTGCAGTCATGGGGGCTGGACGGGTAGGAATGCCGGCGACTTCGACGACGAGGTTCAGCACTGCAGACGAGGAGGCTATCGGGAGACGACGGCTCTTCGCCTTACAAGCGGCACGAGGCGGCGGCAAAGACGATGAAGCTCGACCGGCCACGGAAGGCTTGGCACTGTAGCTCGACAGGTTTTGGAGCGTTATCCCCCTCTAGGAATGACGAGTGCTATGACTTTCTCTCCATTTCTGGTGTTGAGTCGGCTAGCTAGGCTAGGATCTCTGCAAACTTGGCTCCGCTTAGCTGGCTTTATTGATCGGAGCTAGAGGCTGGCGACGACTGCTACTGGACGTATTGATGCTAGCAGAGGAACTGCTCGCTTCGTCTTGGTCACCTACCTGGCTCCCGCTGCTATTGGGGTCGTTGATTTCGTCGTTTAGGATACGGTCCCATTTCTCCTCGGCCGAAGTGGCAACGGCGTAGTGAGATACCGGCTTAGCTGCGGCTGGCTGGATAATTCGCTGCTGCTGGGAGTGTCGAGGCGGAAGCTTCCAGTTGAAGCCGGCGCTGCTTGTAGAACTGGACGGCTGTTGACCACAGCCAAACGGAGTCGGGCGGACGAGCTGCTTTTGACTACTGGCTTCTGACACCCGCGAAGACAGCGACGAAGGCGGCGACGAGGGACATCCAAATAATTTAGGTCGCTTCGCTTGCTTCGGCGGGGCGTTCTCTTCATCTGTCAGGCGGTCGGTGTCGCTGTCGACCGCTGCTGCGCTACGTCGGACTTCAGTGATACTTCCAAGACTTGGCGTTTGGCCCTGCTCGACCCTGCACAGCACCTCGCCTTCAAATCCACTGCCTTTTCCATCGCGTCTTCGATTGACCGGGTTTCTGACGCGCTTCACGTGGTCGCGCACAGGGCGGCTCTCGAAATCCTTGAGATCTTGTGCGTTAATGCTGGTGCTGCCAAGTGATAGAGGGTCGTGTATTGCGGCTAGCGGTCTGAAGTTTTCGCTCACCTTCGGACTTCGGAAGTTTACGATGTGGTCGGAGGAGCCTAAGACGCTGTCGAGGTGCGTCCAGGAGGATCGCGACGACGGCCGTGGCTTTTCGTATCGGAGACGTGATATCGCAGCTCGCGCAGAGCTGACAGGATCTTCTTGTGACGAGTCTTCTGGAGCGTAAGCGCTAGTGGCGACCTGGATATCTCGCTGACGTCGGTGAGGTATCACCATGCCGCTGCTTTCGGACGACGTAGAGGACCGCGTTCTGCTCGACTTCGGCTTTGAAGCTACCTGCTGTTCTTCGAGCAAGACAGCGGCGGCTGTATCCTTCCACACATAGCTTTCGTGTGTGACTGGATGAATTTGGCCCGACGCGATTGATGCTACAACGTCGTCTCGGAGCTCCACATTGCCAAGAAAGTGAAGACCCTTATCCACTAGGGGCAGAATGTCATTCGACACATCGAGAGGGCTCAGCATTTTCAGCTTCTGTTAGATGATGTACAAGCAAACAAAACATTAGAAAACACTCCAAAATATACACTATGCAAACACCCAACGAGCCTTTGAGCACTGACACCTACCGCATCACGAGGATCAAACACGAGCTGGTGACGGTACGTGAGAATAGCCGAATAGAAGTGCTGCGCATAAGCGTCGGGTACTGATGATCCCTTTTGCTGCTGCAACGCTTTCAACACCTACAAAGGCAAGCCTCCACGTCATTGAGATAGCCTAACACAGCTCACAATGCCGCAATCTTACCTCCTTCGGTGTCTTGTACTTGCTCACGAGCTTGTAAGCTGTAATAATGCCAATACCAGGGACCGACGGACAGTAGTCGCATCCAGCCAGCACACATAGCAGAATAAACTGCTCACTCACAAAACACACAGCGAAATTAGCACCATTTAGCACTTCAAACTGCAACACTACGCACCATCTCTTCCGTCCATCCAGCGAACGACAGCTCTTCGTTCGCACCCAGACTCCTCCTCTTCAATTCATTGCCCCATCCATCCGGTGTCAACTTGAGTAGCACCGTCTTGACTCCGTACGGTACACAGTCCGAGTCCTGCGAGATGACCACGTCCACGATCCTCTGTCTCGATAGAAACGCCAGCTGAGCGTCTGCCTCGTATGGCGCGACGTAGAATATGATGTTCATACGTCGCAGTACATGGATGAGTTTCATGACCATGTCATTGGTCACCGACACAGCTCTCGTGCAGGCTGTGAAGACTGCATGACTGTCTTGGTCTTCTTCCTTCTCCTGGAGCATCTTCTTGGCCTTGAATCTCCAGTCCGCGCGCGATCTACAGCAAAAAAAAATCTAAATTTTAGCATATTGTAACTAAATTTTAGCTGCAACTTTATCTTCCTGACCTGCCGCGAGCAATGTTCTCCTGGGCTTTAGATGGCAGTGGAGCTCCATCAAACACTAGAATGGGTGTAATGTCGTGCTCTTGGAGCAGCTTGATTTGCTGGAGAGCGAAGTTTAGGTACCTGTTACAGGTGCAGTTGCACTTTTTAGCATTAATTTCAGGATGGGATTACTAAAATGGACGTTAATTCGTTCCGCACGCGTTGGTCGGTCTCCCCATAACGAGGTCCACTGGACAGCTGTACGCGCCCTTGTACAGCCAATCCGAGGCGTCCACGCCCACAGTTTTCCCTGCGTACTTGGACACGTGCACCTGGTCTGTGACGCTCTTGAGCACCGGTAGCAGGCCTGTGACGCCCATCGCTAACTCTTCGCGGCTTTTGGCAGCAACTTTTACTTTTGAATCTGGCGCCAATTTTGGAGAGCGATGATTGGATAAAAAGGAAAATAGACCATCACTCCGATGACGTATGAGTGGATGAAATATTGTTTTATTTTGACCAATAGGAATAGTATGCGACGTGTGACGAGGTGATGCGTATCTATGACGAATAATAGTTGCCTTTTTTGCAGTGGACCTCACTTCCAGTTCCACCAGCACGTGCAGTCTACGATGCCGCTTACACTCACTCAAGTCCAACGCAACTCGCGAAGTTTGTACCGACATATTCTACGCGAAAGTCGCCAGTTGGAGGCGAGTTCTGCCGCCGCTTCGCGCGATCCGTGCAGGTAAGTGACAGGATACTTGGCGAGTGCAGCTGGTAACTTGAGCAGGTGGATTACTGGTCTGTGTCTTGTGTTGCTGCTGTTGCAGGGCTTCCCACGTCATGCAAATGATACCAACCCGGCGGCTATTCAGGACCACATCCGCCATGTGGAGCAGGACATCCACTGCGTGCTGCTCGACCACGGACTGCATTCGTCATAGACGACCGTGCTGCATCTAACAAGAGAGAGAATCGTCGTACACAATTCAAATTGCCACTTGCAAGCACTGTGCATTCATTACCTTTGTGGCCAGAACGCTAACTTGATCCCATAGCTGCTGAGTGGCTTGAGTTTGGAGCAGGGGCAGAAGGAGCAGGAGTAGAAGCAGAAGCGGTAGCTGTAACAGCAGTAATCTTTGGTCGCGAGTGCTTCTTGGACGTCTTGCCCTTGCCTGAGCGCTCAGGCCACTTCTCTTCGCAGAACGAACGGGCAGCATCAAGGTACGCCTTCCACGCTTCTCGGCCTTGTGCATCGTAAATACGAGGGGGCAACTCGCCCCGACGTAGAGCATTCATGATGACTGTGATGTTGGCGTTGAAATCTCGGTCCAAGAGTTCAGCATCCTTCTCCAACAGCGGCATCTCGGACGGGTACTTGATTGCTCCCACAAAGAACACGGTCACCATCGGAAGCTCAGCGTTCTCCAGCATCAAGCCGCTGTTATTCATGACAAGCGCCAGGCGCTGCTGAGCATTCAACACCTCCAGATAATACGTGTACGCTTTGGCCAGTTGCTTGAGAAGCGCGTCCACCGGTCGATCCTCCACAGGTTGTTGCGTCTGGGTCATCATACTCATCACGTCGGCGCCTGGTCTTTCATTTGCTGCTCTATCCACGGCATCCAAAAACTCTTGAAGCCGGCTACGAAGCACCTTGCCTCGCGCTTCAAGCACGATGCCAAGCATAATACCAATCACGTCATGGTCTTCCTTGCACGCTAACACCCAAGACCCCACCTCCTTCAGTCTTCCATAAGCCACATTTTCCTGAAGCAGCGCGATGTAAAACCGCCAGTACTTGAGGCGATAGTAGTCGTACTTCATCTGTCGCTGATTCAGCTCCTCAAACTTCTTGACTGTCGGAATGTACTCCGAAAACCAGATTGCTACGACTTGAGGCCGCCTCTTGTCGAAGATAGGAGCCATTTCCTTCAACGCCCTTGCTGCCGCGTCAGAAGGACCCTCCACCTTGTCTTCGTTTCGGTGAGTTCGCACAGCCTCCAGTAGTGCGTTAATGTTGTCACTGTTGTATCCGCTCTGGACGAGAGCAGAGTAGAAGGTCGACAGCCAGTACACGATACGCGCCAGCACATAGCGCGATGGATGGAAATATCGGTCCTCATCTGGAATCGACTCAAGAGCCTCGATGATGTTCAGCGCAAGCCAGCCTCGCGCCAACGTTACGTTCAACTCACGAATGGACTCGTCGCTTTCGGCAGCCGATAACAGCGCAAGAATCTCGTCCTTCTTGGTTGAGCTGGCACTTTTGGTATCACTGGGCTCTGTTGTCTTTGAGCTATCTTTTGCCGTACCATCAGATGTGGCTGACGCAGGCTTCTCCAAACTGCCGCTCTTCTCGTCATCTCCTTTCGTAGGGGAGTCAGTACTACCGTCCTCGTCTTCCTCGTCCTCTTCTTCCTCTTCTTCGTAAAAGTGGTTGCAAACTAATCGCAACGCTGACACGGACGGCATCTCGCTGATTGTGAGGTCAATCCGTAATGCTTGAAGAGAATAAAATGCATGAACAAGAGCGTGTTCTCTGTCTCCCTCTCCACGAGCCGCCTCCGCATGGGAAAAGCATTCGGCCATTTCCGTTGCAGTTGGTAATGCCTCTCGATCAGACAGTTCTTGTTGCCGAAGTTCGCACCACCGTCTTTTCTTAAGAGTTTTGCCGATCATGTACAGCAGGCGAAAGTGATCTTCATGGGCATCCTCGTTGGACTCACAGATTTCCAACCCTCTTCGGAAATACGCTAGCGTTTTGGTGATCATCCGCGAGTAAACCTCACGCGGAAACACAGCTAGGTTCACCTCCTTCATCAGGGCGAACTCTTGCAGCACATTATACAGCAGCAACCCGCACTCTTCGTTACACTCGATAATCTTGTTTTGCAGATCATTCAGCTCTTCATCAAAATCATCTTCTTCAACGTCTGCATCTTTATCAACCACGTCGTGTTTGGCTTGTAGTTTCAACTCGTGCTTCTTAGTGGCCTCTTCGGCCAGTCGTGCAGCCATTTCAAAACATCGTCTAGCAAATTCAATCACTTGCACAACATATGCCGTCGCAAATTTCTCGATAGGGATCTGGTTCTGAGGAGGAATTCGGTCCAGAACAAGGTTCTGTTTGGTATATTCCTTGGCCTCCTTCGAAGATGAAGTCTTGGCGCCAGTTTTGTGCCCATCAGCATCTTTTCCTTGCCAGTCTTTTATCTTCTTGAACAAGTTCCATCCCAAAACGACGTTCTGGAACGAAAGTATGTCGGGGTTACTTTGCCCTTGAGTGCTTTCAGCAGGCGAATATTCTGAATCCTTGGAGAGTACCATAGTCGTATACCACTGGAATGCTCGGATCCTAAGTTTTCGTCCGAGAACAGCAGCAAATGCATCTGTAGCAGCGTGATACAATTCCTTCATTGTCTTTCCCAAACGAACCCAGGAGTCAATTCGGTCGGGATGATAGTACAAAACATCCTTGGTCAAAAACTCCACCCTCTCCCGGACATGTCGCTCCATCTCCGTCAACTCACCAAGGTTTCCGCGTCGTTTTACTCGTCCAAGTATGAAGTTTGCGCCCATCAAATACCACAAATGGCCTAAGCAGGCTTCATCTGTCGATTTTGGCGCCGTGTTGCCAATGTCAAGTGGGAATGGCAGTGCGGTTTCTTCCTGCAGTAGACCTCTTGGAGCTAGATACGCTTCTAATGGAGGTGAAATCGTCGCTGGTTGTACCGAGAGAGCGGTGAAACTGGAATCAGAGAGGGCATCTCGTACAGCATAAAGTAATTTGAGCCGTTCCTTCTTCTGACTGTTGTTTTTCGGCTTTGTGGCCAAAAGAATAGGCACAGCAAAGCGTATCAGGCGCAGCGCGTCGTCATGTTTGACGGATTGCTCGGCATTTTGAAGTGAAGCAAATGTAGTTCCCGTCTTGTGATCTTCGCATCCGGGCAGAATTTGCACGTCGTACAAACAACGATAACACTGGCAGACCTCTTGCTGGAACCGATACTCAGCTTCTTCATCGTCCTCTTCGGCATCGACTTCATCAGCACTGTCTTCACCGGATTTGTTCGGTACCTTTTCTTCGTCCCGAACACTCGCCTTTTGCTTTACAAACTTGTTCAAAAGTACCGTACAGGATTCCAGAAAGCACGAGCTCCTACGAGAATCTCCTGAAGAACCAGTCTCACAAAAGTATGTCAAGCCGCAGATACCATGCTGTCCGAGTCTCTCGTGCAGAAGATGGATCAACGCGGTTAACTGAGTTGGCAACATAGTAGGGTCTGGCCGACAAAAGCTCTCATACAGAAGTACGAACAAGATAGCTCCATTACCAAAAAGTTGCTTTGGGGTCTTGGCATCACTTCGTGACACAGTCTCTTCCTCCTCCTTCATCAACTTGCAGCACAACATCATAAGAGCAGAGCGTTTCGGCAGCGGGAATGACAGCGCAAGGTTGTCGTCGTCCCGGAAGGCTCTGTTCAAAAAGCGCAATAGCTCCACGAGGACCACTCGGATACGATCACGACGCGGTTGCTTTCTCTTGACGGGATGAGGCACCAATGTGAACAAATTCCGGAATTCCTCGCCGGATAGTGACCGAATAACGTACAGCAGTCGAGCCATGGCATCCACTCCAATCGTCCGTTGCGTAGTACCGTCACCATGATTTAATTCGGAAACCTTTTCGACTTCCAATACAGTACGTATCATCGTCAAGATATCGTTAGGAGAATCGAATCGCAACAAAATCGATGGCTTCAGGCACCTCACGCACAGTCCACGCAGCAGCAACTCATGGTCACAGTTAATTATCCGCTCACAGTTGTTTTGGGTTAGTTGTGTTAGCAAGAAGTCCATTGCAGCAAGAGCGTTCGTGCATGCTTCATCTGTCGAATCATCAGTTGCGCTGGGCTCTGTCTTCACATCCAATCCATCCAAAAACTCAATCACGTGATAAAAAGTTGTCAGCAAAAACAACACTGTGACTCCATCCGAAAATTTTGAGCTCTGACCAAGCGAATCAAGCACCATTTCGAACAACTTCTTGCTGTTATCACCACCACGCGTCGGAGGATCCTCCTCCTCAGCCTCAAACTCATCCAGGAAATCTGTCATTCGGGGTGCTTGGCTAGAAGGAAAGAAGTGCCCAAGTAGAATGAAAACGACACGATCATGGTCTCCAGCTTCGAATAAGCGTCGAGCCTCCGAGCATACGTCGGAAAAGCGCAGTCCGGATATTTTCTCGCCCAAAATCTCTAAAGTGATTTCGTTTTCGGCTTTTTGATTTGGCAATTGAACGCGAAAAGTGATATCCACAATATAATCGGCACTGTCATCATCTCCTTCACCGAGCTCAAGAAGTTTCTCTCTGCACTTGATGTAGTAGTGCTGAGCCAGTTGAGGATTCCCACAACGCTCATACATACGCGCTATGAGCCAGAGTAAACGCATAAATTCGGCATCGGTTGGGCGGTTCAAAGCCTCCTCTGAGTCCTCCAGCCAACCAAATTCAAACAAAAGCTTCTGAGCCTGGGTTAACTGAATTTCCACGAGTTTTCGCATCTTACGCCGCCGTTTCCCACGGACGGGCTGTTGCAATAGCAAATCAAAATGTAGCTCCAGCAATAAAAGCTGAGCACCAAGTGTCAGTCCATTTCCTTCGAAGCGGCTGCCCTGGATAAGTGAAGGATCCGCAACACTGATGACGCTGGACTGCGTGGGAGTTGCCGCTTTGGCGACATCCAGATCTCCGTTGAGTGCCTTTTCCAGCCATGTGCACACTCTGTGGATGCCTTCATCCTCGCTTCCAAGTTTCAAGTGTGACCATTGACCGCATTGATTGAGGAAGCAGCGCACCCAGTCCATTATCCCACAAGGTGCTGCATCGCTCTCACTGATAAAAGTTGAGATCTGCCTTCCAGTAACACACTCTACACGCGGTGCTTTAACTGGCGCTGATTGTTCTCGTGAGGATGTATGCGAAGACTGTGGTTCAGTATAACTCGCTGACCCTTCTGTAGGCAAAGCCCATGCGAACGATGCTGTTTTCAACAGGGTCTCCTTGCTCGCATTTGAAACGCAGAACTCCGCGTCGACAAGCCCAACATTCAATGGTGGCAACCACTCGATCGCAACGGATTTCGGTGTAGACTCCCTGTCTTCCTTGCCAATATAGTCCGGAAGGAATGCTCCCAACTGGTATGCCAAATCTTTTTCGCGGGCTTTCTTCACTGCAGCAGCATGTTCTTCTCGCAGCCGTTCTTCATTACGGCGCGACTTTCGCCGTCTAGGTTGCAGCTCCAGCCATTCGCTTGCGTGAATACCGCTGTCTTGGGTGTCATTATCTGAGATACCTGTTGATTGTGACGTTTCCAAGGCAGCAGAGACTTTAGACACCTCTTTGTGCCTCGGACGTTTTGCTGGTGGTGGCTGGTCACTCTCATACGATTCCTTGTCTGCATGACTTTTCTCCTCCTTATTCGTATCAAAAATCTTCTCGTCCTCCACGTCTTCACATTCCTCCATCTCCACATCTTTCTTCTCTTCCTGTTCATCATATCCAACTTTAATCTCCACTTCCGTCCGCATCACATCTGCATGTTCGTGTCCGTTAATCTCCTCAAACGCTTCCAAGAATATTTTGCCCAGTGCAGTCCACGACGGCTGCTGCAATTCATAACATCTCGTCTGCATCTTCGTCTTCAACTCGTCATTCATCTCTTGTTGCAAGGTTTTCCTCTTTTTCACTTCTTCTTCTGCAATCTCCTTTAAATGCTGCAAATTTATCTTCGCTCTCTTCAGCAGCTTTATCTCTCTAGGTGTCGGTTTCTTTTCGACATTGTCAATAATTCTGACACTAGCACAATGTGGGTCCTTCTGTCGAATATACTCCGCCACCCTGTTATACTCGTCCACATCTCCGATTTGGTGTAAAACTTGAGCCAATGTCTCAACCAGTGGCCAGTACGTAGCGTCCACTTTAAGTCCCTCCTCCAAAGTCCGTCTAGCAAGCCACAGTTTACCGGTTTCCACTGCAGTTGTAGCCATCTGGAACCAGACCACAACGTCCGTAGCGTCCAGTGCCAACGCAGCCGCGAAGTACTGGAGCGCGTGTTCGAAAGATTGCGCATCAGATTCCATTGTGGCCAAGTTCTTATTGCATAAATACTCGAGGCGAGGGTTAACGTGCACATGACCACTAAGTAGCTGCAGGTAGATGGCCTTGCCTTGGTCTGTCTGCTGTCGCTGCTGACAGCGCAGCGCCTGCTCGTACATAGCAGCATTGTCAGCGTCTTGGGCCTCTTCTGTCGCTCGTTCCTGCGCGAGATTGGCCCTGGCGTCGCCCCCAGACACGTTAAGCGCCGCCCAGGATGCCATCGTTGCGGTTGTCGAAAAGGAACGTGTCGAAAATAAAAAATGAGGTGTGTTACATCAACTTCTTTTCGACACGTTTTATTTGATGTTTGCAACATTAACTTCTTTTCGACAATTTATTTGATGTTGTGCTACACCAACTATTTTCGATTTCAATTTTCGACAAGTATGACGAAGAAACGTCGAAATGGACACTCGCGCCGCCGTTCGTTCTCGGAGAGCGACCTACATAAACGACTGAAGAAGGCGAAGCACCATAAAGAGGAGTCTAATGTCTCCAAGTTGTCGAAATCTGGTGCCTCAGCGGACGCTGTGGCGCATTTCCAGGCGCTTCAAAGTTCCAGTTCCAGTGCCGCAGTAGCGGACGTGTTCGAGTGGCTGGGAGACGCCGTAATCGGCGAGTTGGTGGGGAGGTGTTTACTGTCACAATTCCACCAGTCGCCGTTGAGTGCAAGGGTGTTCCGCAACTTAAGGTTGGCGGTGGTGACGAACCGCAACTTAGCGCAAGTGTGTGATGCCATGGGGTACGCTGCTGTACGTCGTCGAAGTCTCAATGATGACGGAGTGCAAGTTGGTTGGAAGAGTGTCAAGATGAAGGAACGAGCAGATGTAGTCGAGGCTGTTGTGGGGGAATTGGTGCTTAAGTTGCACCAACGAAAGGAAGATATTGACAGCTATAGAGCTCATTTAGACGCTGTGCTGGCCACGATGCTGCACATGCACTTTGCTGATCGAACTCAAGCAGCTGAGGAGAAAGGGGAGACTATAATGTCGGCAAAATGTCCATTAAGTGTGGCATTTAACCCATTTGCGTGTCTACCGGAGGAACAATTGGATGAAATGACGGGGGAGTTGGTCGTCACGGAAGGAGTGTTTGAACAGGAAGTGTTTCAAGAGGAGAATAAGGAGGAGATATCATTTGCAGATCTCATTGAGGAGTATAAAGGTGAAGAGGTTGGAGTGAAAGGGACTGCCACTCCGCATCATTACTTCAGGAAGGTTGCAACGGTGGATGGAGAGAGGACGTCGACTGCGCAGAAAGTAGAGTTGGCTATGCTGCAGATGGGTGACGAACACATTTTGCAGACGTCGAGTGAGATTTTTCAAGTGTTTAAGATTTACGGCATGGCGGTGCTGTCGGAAAGGATGAGTTTGTCGTTGGCGTTGCCGCATGTGTCACATCAGCAGATGAAGCGTTCGGAGATGGCGACACCGGCGAGATTGACGAGACAAAGACAACTTGTTCTTTCTGTGGCGAACCTTGCAGCATGTGCGATTTCACTGGGAATTGCGGAACTTATTGTACATGATGAAATTGGAGATGAAAGCGAGGAAGAAGAAGCTGCACGACGACAGCAAGAGGAGCATGGACTTGCCAATACACTTCGTGCCTTTGTGGGTTTCCACAGTGCCGTTGCTACAACTTCGACGTCAGCAAACCAGCGAAGTAGCGTGCTGGTAAACGACATTTGTACAGCGCTGTATGATGCAGCATTTGCACGTGAAAGCGAGTTCAGCGTTTCTGCGTTGCGGTCGTCAAAGTTGCCGGAGAGAGAACCGCTTATGGCCATGGTGCGGTCCGTGGGCGAGACACGGATGTTCATGACCAGCAAGACTTGTGATGATCTGCACGCTCGAGGAGAGAGGCCAGTATCAGAGGCAGCGTTGGAACGTGAACGGAAGCTTAAGTCATCTCTGTTATTGCGGCAGTGCGACTCCAATAAGCTGGAAGACCTATTCGAGACTCTCAACACGGAGCAAGAAGCGCAACGGAAGCAAAGTGAAGCTGCTCTAGCATCGCAGTCACAGCGAAAGAGGAAGCCCAAGAAGAAAAGGCCTGTTGATAGCTTCGCTGCCACAGCAGGTTGCATCACTCGGAATCTTGAACGCTTCCTTCACCGCCGATTCCTCTTCTGCCTAGAAGAAATTGTGGTACTATTTGCACAGCGCAAGACTGACGCTTGTCGAGAGCAGATCATAGTGTTCGAACACGATGTCGAGCCGTGTGCAGACCTGCTCTGCTTCCGAAAATGGGAAGTTTCGACAAGTACATTGACTTTGGCGATGCGTGACAGCTTCTTCAGGATGTTGCTGCACGACATTTGCCAGTTTCATGCCATCATATCGACAAGCAGGAACACGCGCGATGGGACGCGGATCACGCAGCTTCGCTTGCCCCTCCATTACACGTGGGCAAATATCGATTCCCGCATCACCACGGAGCAACAGGCTCGCAGCTAAGATCTGATGCCGGTTTTGTGCTTGGTTTTGAAGGTATTGCTGGTGGTATCGGGCTGCGTACGTGGCGCTTCGCTGGGGTTTTCTCCTGGACGGGAGCTTCAGTAACAAATCGTTGTGGAGTAGATTCTCGAAGCTCTGCAGCCTTCGCTAACATCGCTACGGCATTTTCAACCGTGTGTGGATCAGGACGAGAAAGAGGTGATAGGACAGTCTGCACTGCCAGTTGGCGCTTGCCCAGCGCTCGACATACTCGGGCTTCCATAACGTGATCTTGAGCGGCTGGCGTTCTGGCATGACGGATACGGGACGCTCCTTTCTCCTGGTAGACTCGCTCACGTTGCTTTTGGAGGAAATCTGCACCTTTATCTCGACCGATATGAAACTCCAAAGGATTGTCGAGAGCTACTGCTACACCGCGTGATCGCTTCTGTTTGCTCCACTGAGTATCGTTCTCGAAGGTTAATGTAGCTGGCGCTGACTCAGATCGACTGAGGATGGCACATTCTGTTCCTGATCGTGGTTGCCAGCTAGTACTGACCCGCGTATCGAGCGCATTATGTTGCTGCTTCTTGCTGCGTGAAATTGGTGCTGCTGCCTCGATTTGCGGGAGTGTTTCTACTGATGAGGTTACGGTGTCTTCCAGCTCGAATGATGCTTTAGCTTCCTCGCTCAGACGTACTGAATGAGGTTGTTCAGTAAGAACAAACACGGAAGGGAGAGTTTTCGGTGATTTTGCGGACAATTCTTGCTGTTGTTGCTTCTGTGGTCGAATTTGTTCTGGTGCCGTCGCGTCCTGGCGATCAGCTGATAATAAAAGGAACGAGGTGTCATCCAGGTCTTCCCACCATGCTTTCCGGTCAGTTCGCTTTCGAGGGAACGCTTGATCAGGTCGCGTTCGTTGTAGATGGCGATTAATCAGGACAGGCTGATGTGATGGAGGATTTGCGCTTGGCAATCGAAGCGGACTATCGGGGTTGTCGTCGTTCTCCATATCACTTGTGTCAACATTATCGGGAACATTATCTACGACACGTTGTGTTATCACACGCTCTGCTGGTCCGTTCGCCTTCTCATCGTCAAGCGCTGCTGAAAGCCCTCTAAACCCCACGATGAGGTCACAGAAGTCGTCTTTGACTTGAGCGCTTCCCCCAGCAAACCTGTCCACAACAAGATAAGCCGTTAAAGCTCAGTAGAAGGATGGAGGTAAAGCAAGCGGTGCACATACAAACAGGCTAGAGGCTCCATCGCTTTGTCCAGTTCCTCATGTCGTCGTTGCCACATTCGATCCAGTCGCTTCAACGCAAAGACTGCGTCATCCAAGTCCAGGATGCGGCACATCTCGAAGATGAATGCTGGTTGCTGGTACTTGGAAAGCACTCGGAAGATCAAGCTCGTTCGGGCGTACTTCGCGAATCCGACGACGTATCGGAGAAAGTCAATCAGTCTGGATAAGTGTGGGAACAATGCAAGAACACCAACTACATCGCTCAAGGGCAGTGCGTCGCCAAGTGCCTCTCGAATCACATCTCGCAAGACAAGGAAATGTTCCTGGACAGTGAACATGCACACCATCTTTGCCACCCGATTTAGTAAATCCGTGGGTTGTTCCTGACTCTGTTTACCAACGTCGCAGTACTCGGCCATCAGACGGAGAAAGAACCACAGTTGCTCACTTTTCAACAAACAAAGGAGCGGGATGTGATACTTGGCATCAACCAAACCGATGACGCGACAGAATGAAGGGCTTACGGCCTCACAACTCGGGTCACACAACGCCGTACAGAATGATCCCACAGAACGCTTGGGCATTTTAACGAGCCTGGCAACAACGAGAGCGCGCTCATGAACGGAAAGCTGTAGGAAAAGAGTCACGAAGCTTATGCGGATATGAATCTGCAAAGGGTTGAGCAACAAAACCATCAGTCGGAGTGACTCACTGTTTTCAATGTTGGACGCTACTTCAGCTAGACTTTGTACATCGTTGACAGCTTCTAAAGCTCGAAGCTGCTCGACGAAAGATGACCGAATTTCCCATGACATTCGGTGAAACAGCGCCACAAGTACGTGCATGAGTTCTGGAGGAACGCGAGTTGAATAGCTGATGATACGTAGCAGAACGCCCTTCTCAGGACGACCCACGAGCATATCAAAGAGAAGGTCACGGATATGAACGGGTAGTTCAGCTGCAAAGATCACGAGTTCTCGACTGGATGCCTGGTTCATCATATCCACAGCCACAGTAATGAACACCTCAAGCTGCTCTGCACTGACGTACTGCGATCCCATCAATTTTGCGAACATTTTGTACTCCACCTTGGCAAGCATCAGCAAGACCTGAAAGAAAGCATCGAGGGCTTCGGTTTGCCAAGCTGACATCTTTGCCAAAAGACGACAGTTTGCATCACTTGGCATGCTCAACATCAGTCGAGTCAGAGCTACTTGCTCAGGCATTCTCTGTGTGCGCAGGAAGAAAAGGAGACGGTCGTACTCCACGAAAGGGATGACACGGAGAAGTCGAAGAACTTTATGGCGAGAAAGCTCACATTCACAGAGGTAAAGCAGAACCTTCGCGTGGGTTTCAGTGGAGGACGGAGGATTGGAGTCTCCTTCGGCCTGTGCTTCGGGACAGTTCACGAGAATACCTCGACACAGCAGTGTCTTGTCTTTTTTGGTGAGGCCACCCAGCATTTGAAGAATTGTGGTAACCTTATCGTCTCCTGAAGTGGAGATGCTGGTGGCATGCAGACTAAGTAGCGTGTCGTACAGTGGCAGCGTTTCCTCGCCTGGCATTTCTTCGACTAACTTCACCAACGCATCTCGCCAATCAAGTTGAATTGCGAGGAATAAGCGAAGAAAAGGTTGAAGGCATGGCAGTTCGACAATTTCTATGCCTCGACCGCGCACAACTAAGTCTTTAGCTGAGTGAACTTCCACGCCATACATCACTTGCTGCGCCATCTCGCTCGGTAAAGTCGACAATTTTTGAATCACAAGGTCTGGAGAGCTCAAACGAGCATAGAGGAAGAGCTTGAGCAGGAAATAATTTCCTCGTATGCAAGTTTGGTTCGCAAATGCGTCCTCGGGGTCTTCTTCATCCTCATGATTTGGAATCTCCGAGTTCAAAGGTGAATTTGACGTTGTGACCATGAGATCCAGAAATCGGAGTTGACTTTGCGATGAGAAAGTCAGGAACAGCAACAGGAAGTCGACTTTCTTCCGGCCAAAGCTGAAAAGTGTGGTCACGAACACGTCAATAGCGTTAGCATCAGCGGGAGCGAGGGCATCCAGCATTTTCAGCAAGTCATTTTTCGGGAAGAACGGCAGCCCACGCTTCACTACTAGATGAATCATCTTCTCACTGTTGAATTTGGCGAAGAGAGTGATTAAAATGATTGTTGGGAATTCTTCCAGTAGCAACGAAAGCTCACGACGCACGGCGACGTCCATATCCAACAGTTTGGCTGCAGAAATGCCCGTGGTTTCGTAAAATCGACCCAGTTTCTTCAACGTACTTGTGGTTGTGGACAAGATTCCGCAGTTATTTGATGCAGCGAGAATTTTGTGGACTGCTTCGATCAGAGTAAGTCTTTTCGGAGTATCCAGTGGTCGCAGCAGCTCAAGCCACGTGAGCATACAGTGCTCTCGGATCGCTCTACTTACGAAGTTCACTGCACTCTCGTAGCCTTGTCCATAGATCACCCCACCGTCAATCTCCTCGTCGCTAGCAACTACGGCATGTTCCAGTTCATCCAACCAATTGATCCATTCACGAAGCTCTGGTAGATCCCCCGCAAACAAATCAAGAAACTCTTTCTGGAACTTGAAGGGCAGCGTCCTGGCCACGACGCAGTACGTGATGGCTCGTGAAAGACCCAGTGTTTGATAGATTTTCGTGAGAAGGTTACGATCTCTGGAGTCTGCGAAGGAGGCGTAAAAGTGCATGAGTTGTCTTGTTACAGCACTGCCGCTGGTTCCGGAACTATTGTCACGTCCTGAAGACTCGAGACTACCGATATGACTGCTGCGTAGTGGGCGTTGACGGTCGTGAGCTGAAATATAGTGGTGCATACGGATGAGATCCTGCAGATAATGCTCAACATCATCTGTGGGGTCGAATTGGTGCGAGAACCAGGATATCACATTCGAGAGTGCGGACGTGGAATGCATTGCACTTAAAATGTCGACCAACTGAACTTGTTGCGGCGGTCGGAAGCGACCACTTACCATGACTCGCAGTTCCTCTGCTATCGACGATTTCTCCAGACCCAACAAAGACAAGATGCGCTCAGGACGCGACACAGCCCCACCATGATCATTAAACGCCATGGAGCACCGTGAGTGTCAGACTTGCTACCATTCTCGGAAAACTTGAAATAGCTCTCACATGTCTTTCGAAACAATTTTGACAACCGGATTCTGTATATTACGTTGTACCGAAGGAGGTAGTGAAGACGTTCACGGGTCCCGGTGAAGAAGAATACATTAACAGCAACACTACCACCAGACAACTGCGAGTGCATGGTCCGCATAACAACGCAATCATCTCAATCATTAACGGCACTGTCAAGATAGTGAAGATCCTCAAATTCCCAAGCGAGAATTTAACAGCTGTTTCGCTGCGGAAGTTTGTGTGACATTGATCAACTCACACGATGCTGTGCGCTTTGCAAATACTGTGTAGTCACCTGAAAGCCCTTCACTATTGGCTAGCCACGAAGAACGTAGACCTTGTAGACTCTAAATAGGATATTAACATATAAATGAAGGCGATGCAGGTAAAGATGAATAAAACCAACTAGTTTCCAACGCTGTGGTCCAAACTATTTGGCTGGAATGAGCTCGAACAATGTTCCAAGGTTGTCGCCCGCTGTGCGCCATTCCTTCGTCACAATGAGCCACAATCTACCATAATGAGTATAATTCGTAACAATCAACCACAATCCTACACTACAAGCATCTGAGCTGTAGAATGTGCGTGCGCGCTTGAGTTGCAAGGCATGGAGACAACGAGTGACCAGCAGCCAGCACAATTCAACCACCAACGACAATCAAGGACGATTTTGTTTCAATAAATGGCAACTCCTTTAACGTAAACTGGCCGCCGCGCCAAACGTAATATCATCATCATCCTTTAACTCTCCATTCACCGTAGACATGTCAGGAAATTTTACTGAACAAGTTCAGTACACGTAATAAGCACACTCATCAGGAAACGACCATCCAAAATGGTTTTCACAGAGAGAGAGAGAAGGCGAGGGGCTTGTTCTAGGCCATCTCGATAACATTCATTTGAATCAAGAGTGTCGGCATTTGCACGAACCACGTCTCCTCGTACACCTCGTCCTTCGACTTCTCGCCCTCCTCGTTCGGAGGAGGCTGTCAAGTTGTCCTCCCAGTAGGACAAAAGGCGGAAACGATGCCAGCTTCGTGTAGTCCGAAAGACGAAAAGGATGATCTAACGACGCCGAGATCTTTGGGTTTGTATCTACCAGCACCGCGAAAATGCCTCCGTTTCCATTAACTCTAATATCTCGGTTTGCTGAAACGAGGGCCCGCTGCAGAATGTGGAAGTGGCTCATTCCACGCAGAAACTTTTCAGTAAAGAAACTACTCGCTCCGTCAATCACCAAAACCGCTTTCTCTCCACCCGGCTTCTTATTTTTCTTTTTTCCTCTTCCCAAAATATTCCTTAATTAAACAATGTTTTTCTCAATGTCTCCAATGTTTTTGTCACAGAAGCATCAGCCTCCGTATCTGTAAACAGTTTGATCCAACAGTATCCCAGTTCGTCATAGCGTAATCCGCTTTTCTGTGGGATAATCATCAAACAACCAGTTCCGAAGATACTCCGTCGACTTGTGCATGCGAACGCAGGTGTACAGCACTGTGATGGGTCCGCACAAGAACACCAAAATGAGGGAGCTGGCACTCTCTTGACGTCTTCTGCCTGGTGTATTTGTTAGCAAAACTCAAAGTGTTTCCTATTCTCTCTATACTATCCGCCAGCTCGGGTCGACAAGACGATCGTCCAGCAATCGTCTCGATGGTTGGCAATGGCAGCCCTGCCGCTGCCAATCTGAAGATTGGCCTGTCGCCCCACTGTACGGGCTGAAGGAGGCTATCCAACCTCAACCCACTACAGTCCCCACTTTCAAAGCCTCGTTCAGCCACGTGAACTAAGCTCTTCCTCGTGCTGCGTCGACACTCGCCAACGCCGCCACTATCTTGAAATGTGTCACCTCGTCCACAATCCAAAATTCGTGATTTGTAGAAAATCGAAAAATCTCAGTAAAAATTCTACTAGAAAATTTCGCTAATCAATCTTGCCCCGTCACATGGCACTTCTACTTGACTTCAACTTGACCTGGTTGAAGTGGCCAATCGAAACGTCGCATCATGGCCGCTCCGATTGCACACAAGTAGTGTAGCTAATGGGGTGTAACATACTTGACTGCTAGCTACCACCACGTCGAGTCTATCGCTGCAGTCGATCCCAGTACTCAGTAAGCTGCGTATCCTCGGCAGCCAACACATACTTTTCCACGAGAACTCGCACATCTCGTGGAATAGAGGCAAAGGGCTCCCAGGAGTCCTCGATCTTCTCGAGACGGCGCCAACTAAAGCAAAGTTCATAATCCTTCCGCTCCGATCTCCATCGGTGCTGCTTGATATCTTTAACGTCCAATATAACGCCTTGAGTAGCGATATGTTGCAGTAACACTATCGACCAAAAACTTCAAGCGTGACGCGTGCACGTCACAAGACTTACCGGTCACTAAGTCCTTAACCACAAAGTGTCTTGGATGGGCTTCCGTCACCACGTACGGACCCACCCACGTGACGAAAAGTTTGTTGAGATGCTTCTCGTCAACACGAGAACGCAAAACAAAATCTCCAACCGCAAAATTCACCACATTTTCTCCACGTTCCTTCTTCTTGTTCAGTAGAGTTTGTTTTTCTCTCGCTGTACTCACCGCTGTGTGCATATTCTGTATACTAGCACGCAGTTGAGCTAGCGAACGCTCAATTGTTTCTGAATTACCAGCCTCAATCAATACGCGCTGGCCTTGGCGTTCCACAAACGTGTGGGCAAAAGGAGACGGTGGGAGGAGTCCCGTAAATAGTTCCAGTGGGGACTTGTATGCCAATGAGGGTACAGCTGTATGGTTGAGGCTCGACTGTACTACCGAGATCAGCGACACCCAGTCACGGTGATCCAGCTTGTATTCCAAAATCATAGCACGAAGAATCTGTAGGACATCTCTGTTTAATCGCTCAATTGACCCATTGATCCACGGACAATATGCCACCGAAAACTCCTGATCACACGTCAACTTATTGCATAAAATGGCTGATCACGTCACTCGTAAAGTGACTGCCTTGGTCACTGATCCATAAGTTGGGTACACCGAATCGAGAATGCCCTGTAGAATAGCGTCAACAACTACCGCACTAGTCGGTAACTCACACACCACTAATTCACAGAAATGACTTGCATCATCTTTCAGTACGAGAAGATACTGCATCTCACCAAAAGATTCTCCAAGGTACAGAAAATCAAAATGTAACGCTTCATTCCGCGTGTTGCTGCGATAGGTTTCTCCCCACGGCCTCGGTATGATCTTGCCACTTTTTACGTGTAGACACAAGAGGCACTTACGTAGAAACTCGTCCACGTGAACACGCAATCGCTCAATCGAAACCACTCTGGCCAGGTGAGTCATCATGGTGTGACGCCCACGATGACCTTGGGCTCCACAGTGCGATATAGTCATCAGTCGGCGCAGCAGCGCCAGCTCCTCTGTAGGAATCCATATCAACTTTCCTCTCATGAACAGTCCGCCATCACGTGTTGTCAACCACGATGGCAACGGACGTGGCACCTGTCGTCGCTGGGCCCGCAACACTTCCTCACATGTCGGCCACACAAAGTTTTCCTCGTCGAGAGGACGCAGTGCACACCGCTGCTGTTGCTGTGCGCCCTGCGTAACTACACGGCGAACTGCAACCGCTGCTGGCTGGCAAGCCCACCGACTCAGCATGTCGGCCCAAACATTTGCTGTCCCCGCAATATGGTTGATCGTGTACCGAAATTCACTTAACTTCAGCGCCCAGCGCAGTAATTTACCCCTATGTGTTTTTCACACTCTCCGCTGGCGCAAATACGTGCATAAGATTCCTATGATCGCAAAACATTCGGAATCCTTATGGGCGCATCAGCAGGTACGAGATCTTCTCGCAGGCTGTGACGAGAGGGAAGGCTTCCTTTTCTATGACGCTCCAATTCACCTGAGCACCGGTAAATGTTCCACTCAAGCACGTCAGCAGCCTATGCGATTGTCCTTCAACGTCCTTACTCGAATCCCACTTCTTCACTTCAGTCACAATAATGCTCCATCCTTTGTCGGAAGCATCAGTCACCAGAACCATTTCGCCATCCGGACTGGGGTGGTGCAACGTAGCCGACGTAGTTAACAGATCGCGGACCTTATCGAACACCGCTCGCATCTCAGAACTCAATGTCAACGGAATAGCTGCGGTAGCTCGCTTCGATTTCCGCTTGTTGCGTAGTGCGTTATCTAAGCACCCCTGCAGTGGCTTCACAGTCGGAGATCTGTAGTACGCCTTACAGCACGACAACAAGTGCTTCTGAAACTCCGTGCAGGCGTTGCTTAAGTACTCAGTGTCTGTAAACTGGATCTGAAGACGCCTCATTAGATCATTTGTCATTGTCGGATGCTCGTCGGCGCTTTTTGCACCATAGCGACCTACGAAAGCTTGCATTGTTGCTACCGCAACAGTATCCATAAGCTGATGTGACGGGCGGTATGTCAACCGAGTAGCCACCTTTATACATGCCAAGAGTTGGTCACGGAGCTCTTGCACCTTCGTTGGAGTGTTATAGTCTGGTTCGCTTCCATGATATCTTTATGTTTTAGTTCTTTGCTTGAGTTCTTCATTGTGTTGATAAACTCCTTCGTAAGACGTGCCATAAATGTCCAGCAGCCAACTCTACTCCATCTTGGAGCCCCTGAATATTCGTTGGATCGGTATATTTCTTCACTTTCTTCTCGTTCATGAAAAGCAGAATCTCTTTCCTTTTCAGCCCTTCGTCTGACTTCATCACTTCTGCGAACACATACTCGTTCACGAATGTAGCCATCTCCGCATAGTCCGACACTTCCTTCGACCACAAAACACCATTCATTACCCATGGGCACATGAAAAACGAAGACTCAGGGGGTTTGCGCACCTTTGCGTGAGCTGTGCCGCTCTCAGTGTTCGTCTTTGTGCTCTCACTGTCGGACATGGCTGTTCGCCCTTGGGAAGAAATACCAGAATGGCAAAATCTGTTTGAGAAGTGTAAGGTTGCAGATCAAAACCTGTCACCAGATTTTCCGGTACAGCGGTACACTTCAAAGCGAACATTTGGTTACTACTTCGTATTATATTTTGAAGGCAATCAAGAAGTGAATCTGGCACTGCAGAGCGATTGAAGGCGATGTACTACTATGCCACAACGAACTGGGAGACTGTCCAGACCGAGTGGATCAAATTGTTTACTGAAAAGAAAGCTGATGCTTCTTTGGCAAATATATTTGAAAAAGGCAAGGTCTAAGACAACATTTTCGGAAGTGCAAACAAGAAAGATGAAGAACCCGGTTGAAAAGATTGTGGTTTTAGTGATTGACGAAGCATGGAGTCTGTTTTCTGACAAGGAGTCGACATACAACCGTATGCGTATGCTCCAAAGAGCCCTCGTTTTTTTCAAACGAATATATTGGGGGTTCGGTAGGAGCACCGAAAAAGGAGAGGGAAGAATTTTCGCAGTGCTGGTAGATACGAATCCAAAGATTTCGGACAACGCGGAGCCAATCATTCTTCTCGACTTTCGGACTGCAAGGCGTCGTTTCCGCCTTTTGTGCTAACTCAAACGTTCGCGCTAACGCCATCAGTCGGATTTATAGCAAGTGTGTTTAGTAACTCGAAGACCGATTCATTTTTAGCATAGGGCTACGATAGTCGCCAACTCTACTGGCAGCAGTAACTTCTGACCACAACGCTGATATCAACTTCGTAAGCATTAACGGGCTAGAAATTCTGGTAGAATCGGGTTGTGGCCGTGGGTTAGCGACCTCAGTACAATAAGATCGTGTTAGTGGCAAAGCAGACGTTATTCAAGAGACACTCGATGGTATGTCCATCCACGGCGACATACTGAGAATATCTAGCAACATCCTCGATGAAGTTCGGTTAAACTCAATTAAAAAGTTTTAGTCGCACCTACTCACTCATCTTAGCTGCTATTCCTTGGAGGCTCTGGAATCAGTGCCTATACGCCATCAGGGTCTTCACTCTTTTGACCTTCGCGTCCTTCTCGGCTGTGTCGAGTCGGTACCATCCACGAAGGGACCTTATTGATGTTGGTGTGCCACGCCGTCGTAATTCCACAAAAGTGCCTTGCTCGTTTCCTTCTTTGGAGTCAGAGATGGCAATCGATCACCAACCAATCTTGTCTTCCCTGTTTTTCTGAATCCGCACCCTGCATCACATCTTTCAAGTGCTTTTCAAGCTGCTGACAGATTTTGAACAACCTTCGGGCTTTCTAAGTTATAATTTCTAACCATTCTGGCAATTCTTCTGAGGTGCACATACGACAATGGAGAACACTGAGAGCAGCGCGAGCCCTGCGTAGATACGCGAACCCCGAGTCTTGAGGCTCGCGGAGAATGTTGGGGCACAGACAGTAAATACTTTCACAGACCGCTACACTGCAAAACGCGCTAACGAAAAGCCGATATGGACAGACGAACATACGAGACGTCTTCAGATCGAGTTCACAGACACCGAGTACTTGGGCAACGCCTGCACGGAGTTTCAGGAGTACTTGCAGGCATGCTGGGAGTGTACTACAAGACTTCGACTATGTTCAAGGCACCGTATGTAGCAGTCGTCCAGAGCTCCGGCTTCGGCAAGAGTCGGATGATGTTTGAGCTCGCACGAGAGGCGGAAAAGGATGAGATTAAGATGAGAGTACTGTATACTTGTGTTCGCATGCACCGGTCATCGGGGTATCCAAAGACGACGGAGTATCTTCGGGACTGGTTGTTTGGTAAAAAATTCAATGAAGACCTACTCGCTGAACAATTGAAGACAATATACTACTACGCCATGATGAACTGGGAGACCGTCCAGAGTGAGTGGATCAAGTTGTTTACAGAAAAGGAAGCTGATTCTTCTGTGAAGGAGAGGTCGGAGGACTTGAAAGATAAAATGTCTAAGGGAACATTTTCGGAAGAGGAAAAAAGAAAAATGAACAAGCCGGATGGAGAGATGGTGGTTTTAGTGATTGATGAAGCGAGGAACCTGCTAGCTGAGAAGTTTGTGGGGGGATGGAACCACTTCCATAGGCTACAACGGGCCCTCATTTCAGCGAACCGAGATATTAGATTTAATGGAAACGGGGGCATTTTCGCGGTGCTGGTAGATACGAACCCAAAGATCTCGGCGTCGTTAGATCATCCTTCTCGTTATTCAACGAACAAGGGCTTGGCTTCGTTTCCGCCTTTTGTGCTGGCTCACACGATGAATGTGTTTTGGGAACAACATTGCGAAGTCAATGGTGAAACAAAGAGCTTTAATGGCACGGTGGCTGGTGGAGAAATGCAAGACGCCATTGTGCAGGACGATGACGAGATAGCAGACGTACCGAATCCAGTCATGCAGGATGCCGACATGTTGGATAAAGAGAGCAGTGAAGCCAAGATTGATACCGAAAAAAGGGAACCGAGGGCCGATATTATCTCATACAAGGCAGCCGTGACCGGGAACAAGGACACCGCTTGGAAAGCGTTATTGAGAATGGGGCGTCCACTGTGGCAGAGCATTTTTGTTGAGTCAATTAAAAAGAATGGACTCGTACCAGTCATGCGATACGAAGTTCTCAATCTCGCAGCGAATGAACTTATACTGGGACTTCCCCCTGATAGGAGGAACTACGATGAAACTACAATGTTTGGCGTGGCTTCTATGCTCTGTAGATTGGGCGTACGTCCGCGTTCGACGTCAGCTTTGGCGTCTCGAGCCATCGCAAATTTCATGGCGGTTCTTGGGTATGTCGATTACAAGAGAGAAGGTTACATAAGCAGCTATGCGTCGGACCCGATCCTCACTCTAGGAGCGATTGAAGTGTGGTATGGTCTCGATGATGCTTTAGAAAAGTTTATCCTGTCTGAGTTCAAGAAGTTAATGGTGAATGAAGCGCTGGACATCGGTGATACTGGGGAGGTGGTCGCACGTATTGTACTGCTTCTCGCGATGGATAAGTGCATCATGGGTGATAACAGACCACGGCATGCGGGCTTAAGCATGATACATTTGTTCCTGTGTCTGCATTCTTGAAGATACTAGGTGCTGAAAAGATGAGAGTGCGGGTGTCGGGAATGACTCGTGCACAACCGAAGGTGAAAAAAGAGTTTCTTACGTGGCTTTCCAAATGGGATGGTTGCAAATGGGGTTCACACACTTTGTGCAGTTGAAGCTGGAGCCAAACGAGGACTCGTTATGGTATTTGCTGGGTCGTCGTGCAGCAGGTATTTTCCCCCGTAACCAGAAAGGGGCCGATCTACTGATTCCGATATTTCGGAAGAAACCAAGTGGTGAAGGGGAGGATGAGGTGTCGCTGGCGTTAATTCACGTGAAAAGTATGTGTCCGACAGCCATCAGCTCCACCAAGTCTGGGATAAAAAGGAATCGTCCTAATGTTTACTTGTAGAGTAAAAATTCTGTCCGCGACGTGATCTGCGTCTACATGAATGTGCAAGAAGAAGCCATCGAGGATTATCGCTTCATATATGCCAAACGTTTGGAAGACGAGACGAAAATGGCCAAGAGGAACAACAACAATGGACAAGGAGCACAATCGTCCCTTCAATCAAGTGAAGAAAATTCAGTAGCAAGCGCGAGTGGGTCGAAAACGACGGAGGTGACGCTTGATCCAACACAAGGGAGTGATTTGGCATCAGAGCATGGATTTACGTTATGTTATCGTTTAGTGTGCGTGAAGACAATCAGGTTCTTGAATGAAGCCGTGGCGAAGAGATTGGCCAGTCAATCCGAGCCGGTGTGGGATCCTATGGCGCTTGTAGAAGGTGACTTGACGCATCGACGCGAGGTGGAGGAGAAGTACGCTGTGTGCCGTTACACGGCAAAATTGTCGGAAGTGATGGACGACACAAAGCTCAAGCTAATTTCTCGCCGATCGCTTTTGGACCCACCAGGACTTGACAGTGCTGCGAAACAATCTAGCAAAACCGCACATCCAAGGTGGAGCAAACCCGGGAGTCCTCTTTATCGGACGACGAGGAGGAGGAGTCATCCTCATCGAACGAGGAAGACGAGAAGTCGAAGGACGAGGTGTACGAAGAGAAACGTGGTTCGAGCAAACGCCGGCCCCCTTGATCGCATGAATGGTATCCAGATAAGCGTCCATAGCCCAAGTAACATGAAGATCAATTCAATCTCAACTGTACAGAATCAATGAATTAATGAATGCTTGTCTTCACAATACCTAGTAGAGAACTTTAGTTTTTGTTATTAATTCGAGTTTCTTGTATTTTAATTTCTTGATTTTGCATGCTTTGGACAACAAAAATCTGGATAAAATCCGAATAAATTACGGATTTTTTATAAATAAACTCCGGCTATAATAGCGCCGGGTATAAGAGAAATTCGGCTATTAGAGCGATTTTATCGATGCCAAATCTAGGGAATAGTAAAATAGTAAAAACAAGCGGCAGGCTGATTTCACCGCAATTCGTTCTCACGGCTGCATGTACACGTACAATATGCACGTCTTCCTTGGGTCGCGACACGCAACTGGACATGAATCAAAAAGATGTCCGAGCAGATCAACGTCATTGATGTTTTCCGTCATCCTCGGTACAACTTCACGGCGCTGGCGTACGACGTGGCACGCCGGCGACTTTGCCAGACAAATTGGACAACGAAGCTACATGTAGTACTACCAGTACCATTCTTGGATGGGGGGTGGTCAAGAACCACACGGCTTCAAATACACTTCGGGCTGCAGACGTCGAGATCTTCCCGAACGAAGAGTGTGAAGAATATTGGGGCGGAACCAGTGTGGCTGGGACGGACAGATTGATGTGTGCTGGGTATCCTGAGAAGGGTATTTGCGCCGGCGACGGTGGTGGTCCGCTGATCGTCGATGGTGTTCTCGTGGGTATTGGGAGTGCTGGTTTCGACGATGAATGTACCGATTCGATTGCACTATACACGCGCGTTTCGGACGTGATGGACTACATTAACAAGATCCTAAACGGAGGATCCAGTGGCAACATCACGGCGCTGGTGGGTCGAGGATTCGAGTGAAAATATGGTGTACGAGCTAGAGTGAGCAGTCGGATGTCACGTAAGTTCCTTTGGCAATGCTCGTAGCTAGGTTTAGAAGTATCTGGTGCCTCTACAGTAAACAGAAACTGCCTCAATCAAAGCTTGTCCTTTTCAGCCGTGGAATTTGGAGGATATTATGCTGAAGTGAAGATGATGAAATTTTCACAGAGGAGCACCAAACGGGTCGAAGCCCACAATTGGGAACTTGAACTCACCTCGAAAGTTAAAAGTCACTCGCATCTGCGGCTTCTTGCTCGACGAATACATAGAAACCACAGGAAGCAACCGATACGCTGGATTCGTCACAGCAATTCCGAAGCTGGTAGGAGCGTCGAAAGTGTCAACCCCCTGCAATACCCTGGCACCTACGGAGTTATTTGCTGTGCGACGTAAGGGTAAAGCTAGGTCTCCATTTAGGTAAAATCGCAGCTGAGGCACGGCCACATCTTGATCAATGGTGCAACCGATAACATCTCCTGCTCGAAAACTCGGTACTCCTGACTTGGATACCCCATTAGCATGCAACATTCCCATGTCAAGACCGCCATCAGCTTGCCACGTCACACCAAAACTGCGTCCGTCGTCGCTTGGTGAAATGCCAGGCACCACATAGCTAGCATCAACTTGACTATGGCTTTTGCTTGTGGATGAAGGCAGTTCGATGGAACTGGTAGCGCTTGTTGCGGTCGTTGAGGTTGAATTACGCGGAACTTCCCATCCTATTAGCAGACTTTCTCCATCTCCTCCAAACACGTCAACGGTAACTTCAAACATCCATTTACCAGACTCACCTTGACGTCGCTCTTTCGTTGCATGTACAGTGCAGTACCGATGCGATGCCTCCAATTGTAGCACGCAGTCTTCAGCTGCAAAACTCACGTATTGTTCAATATCCGTACTATCCATCTTCACACTTGAAAATTCACGACGTCGAGCAAACTCTTGTGATAGAATCTCTGGGAAGTCTTCTAACGCTGAAGCAAAGCGATCGAATTCAACATCGAGGACAACACAATCATTCTCGCCATCATTGACCGGGTCAACTTGATTTTCGGGTAGATGTGGAGTCCCTGCTTTTTTGTTCTTCACACTGTTGTTAGTTTGCTTCTTCGTTACAGCATAACGTCGTGCAGCTCGAAGTCTGTCGTTGGTAAGTCCAGCCAAGAACCTCCCAAATGCTACTTTTCGGGTGTGAAGCTCACGTGAGACTAGATCTTGGTGTAGGAAATTCGCTCCAAAGCTCGCCACCTCGCGTAGATCTTTGGTCGTCGACTCTTTAAGAATTGCGAGTATTGTCGTTTCCGCAACCATTTTACTGGTGAGCTCACGGCGAAGTACGAACTGTGGCAACTTGTCTTCCTCGCTGATATATCTCACCAATGCACGACGCAAGGAGTCTGCATTCAGGTCTTCAGCTAGAATGAGGAGACGGAGGAGATATTCGCTGGTCCCAAAAATCCGCTCTACCTGCAGTGACGTGGTCATGATCATGCGCTCAAGTCCCTGCCAGCCACTACTATCGCATTTCTTCTGCAATGCCATCACATCTCTCCGCATACACTTAACTTTTTCGTTCAGCACAGCCTTCTGCTCCTCGTATTTCGCGTTGATTTTGGCCCGTTCGTGGTTGAGTAAAGCCGCGTGCATCTGGCGAATATGTTGGAGATCGGCCTCAAGTGTTTTCTCCAGTTGAGTCTTGATACTCTCAAACTCCTGAGACTGCATTTGTTCAAGCTTCTCTGCTTGCTTTAATTTAAGTGTCTCGAAAATGGATCGAAGTTGGTGCGAAAACTGCTGCTTGATGCGGGCTGTCTCCACTTGTTGCTGTCTCTGCAGCGCCAGTCGCTCTACAACGTTCGGGTCCTTCATAAACAAGATAAGACGGTCAAAAACAGGTTGTTCAAAGTGATTGAACACTGCACAGGATTCGTAACGGGGCGCCATATCCGTGATGAAAAGCTTCTCGTTGAGAGTTTGGGCGGCGTATATTGTGAACGCTTGATGCGATGCTGTCGTTTCTCCTTCCACCTGTCGACGGAATAAATCATCAATTCCTTTACAGCAGCGACGAAGCTCGGCTTTGGGGACAGAGCGAGTGTACTTGGGGAAGTTTCTACCCGATACTTCAACGAGTAACATCTCAGACGCTTCTTGCTGGGACTTGTCAAGCTCGTACATCATTTGGAATAGCTGCGTCTCACACGACGAGCGAGTGCTTTCGAGAAGTGGCTGGTACTCGGGTAGAATTCCTGATCCAGCGTTGGTACTGTACTGTGACTCCTTTGTGATGCTAACCGCTGTCAAGCACAACACGAACAAAGTTCGGAATTCGGGAGCCTGCAATTTCTGCAGTCGTGCTTCTAGCTCTTGCGAATCTCTTACAACACCAAACTCTCGCTGGAACGCAGCGGACAAACTCGTCACATCCAGTTTGGGATGGAAACAGCGGAGCTTCACGAGCAGAAGGTCTTCAGCTACTGAGACAAAATCCTCCGCGTTGAATAAATTTTCCGCATCACTATCGTAGTCATCACTATCAGAGTTGTAAAAGATGCCCGCAGGTGGAAACGACGAGATCGGCGGGGCAAGTGAAGCTTGGGACAGCGACATCGAGTTGAGATGAAGCTACACTGTTGTGTAGTGCTTGAATTGAAAATAATACTCGTGAGATTGAAGCGTCGTAGTGTAGTTGAACACGTTCAAGGTGACGTTGAGGCGTTTCTCGATCGCTATTTCCAGGAGTTCTGATGACATCGCTTGCGAATTTTCTCGTCGTAAAAGCTTCGGTCTCAAGTTTTTCTTCGCATACCGGTAGTTGTAGTCAAAGTTGCGAGAGACCATGAATCAAGATAATGTGGAGGTGTTCTCCAGAGACACCTTCTTGACTTCAGTAAAAAGGATCTCGGACTCTGCGGCTGGTAATCGGAACGCACAGAAATCCAACACCACTGCCATCGATGAAACACCAGCGTACGATCTCCTGCCACCAATTGCCAGCAATATTTGACTAACTCTGCGCTTCTTCTTCTTGTATAAGTATGGCAATCGTTCGAGAGAAGCACGCACAGCTGCATGATGTTGTTGGGTCTTTGTCGGAGAAGATCAGTGCCGTTCTTGCAAGACAAGAACGAGATTTCTTGGCTGCGTATCGTGCTCACATGTACAATGTCCAGAAGGAGCTCCACGAGATGCGCGAGAAAATTCACCGTAATGAGACCGTTGAGAACAAGTCCGAGAAGATCAAGAAGATTGAAGACGAGCGGGACTGGTACCGTAAAGAGGCTTTACGGCTCGACGCGTTCACTACCACAATGACGAAAGACCTCAAGTACATGAAAGAGAACTTGGAGGCCATTGAAGAAGATCGGAATTGGCTCGAAAAGCAGCTTAAGGCTTGCAAGAAGCAAAACAAACTGCTTCGAGCTGAACTTGACGTGAGACTCGCAGGACCTGGTAACAATCCTGGTTCAGATTCTGGTGGCGTCTTCCCATCTTTTGATCCACAGAGCAGATCAGCTTCCAAGATGCTAAAACGAGTATCACAAGACCTCCCGACTTCGGTAACTACAGTAATGGGGGCACATGGCTTGCCTCAATTGAACTTGGACGTAACTTCGTCGGGCCAGACGGCGATTCAAGCAGAGGAGCGAGAGGAGAAGCTGAAAAAGCAAATTCGCATCTTGAAGCGGGAACTCCAGCACAAATCCAACGAACTCACCTCCATCAAGAGACAGCAAAAGCTACTACGACGTGACGGAGGAACGGGACAGTCTCTACTTGAGAATTTCTTCTTGCAATGTGTAGACTCGGTGAAGGAGGAAGTAAGTCGAAGACGTGACTCTGGACCAAACTCGAAAGCAGCTGGACAACGAGGCCGCTCAACGATACCCACGGAAAAAAATCGTCAGCCCAGATTTGACGTCGAGTTAGATGATTTCACTCCCAACGACCGAGTACGGCTGATCGAAAGGTTATTAGCACACGATGAAGTGCTCACCTTCCTGTACAACCAACTGTTCCCCTCCGAAAGACCCGCAACCGTAAACACTGACGCATTGGAAATGAGCTGGGGCTCACAGCCATCCGGACGCGACTTACAAAAAGGTGAAGCACCGCTGCCAATGCTGCACGCATCAGCGAGTCTTCCAGATACATCGAGCACATTTTCAAGCAGCAGCTACAAATCGAGTAAAGTAGGAGAATCAGGTTCCATGCAGATTGATCCCATCGAAGATGGGAACCGCCCAACGACGCCAGTTGGGAGTGGAGCCGCGGCGGTGTCTGCAGTTCGTACCGGTTCCTTGCCGCTCGACTTTTTCACCAAGGAATACTTGAAATCAGTGTAAGTCTGCCTCGTTTCCTGCCTTTGTCAAAAGCTGCGGACACTGACCTTTGTTGAATGTTTGATGCCTCCAGAAAACCTGCATTTGAGGAATAGATCGGTCCAGCACTCAAAACAATACAACGTCAGCCGCATGTGTTGTAAACGTTTTGCTTTCTATGTACCAACCATCACTGCTTGAAAGCCTCTAAAGCAAATGAAAGTGAGTCGAAGTTAGTTCTGTCCGTTCAGGACCACATGTGCAAATGTACTGTCCTCACGAGCAGCCAGTTCGTTGAAAGTACCCTGCTCCACAACGCGGCCGTCTGAAATCACGGCAATACGGTCGGCGCTCTTAATGGTAGATAGTCGGTGTGCCACCAGAATAACCGTACGTCCTTGCTTAGCACGATCCACGGCGTCTTGCACAAGTCGTTCACTCTCCGGATCCAATGCTGACGTGGCCTCATCCAGGATAAGAATCTTAGGGCGTTTCACCAGCGCACGTGCAATTGCCACACGCTGCTTCTGACCACCCGAAAGTGCTTGGCCACGTTCACCAACAATCGTGTCGTATCCATCCGGGAAAGACATGATGAAATCGTGTGCGTTTGCAGTCTTAGCTGCGCGAATAACGTCTTCCAAAGTCGCTTCCTGGCCTTCAGAGCAGCCGTAGGCAATGTTATCCCGAATAGAGCACGCAAAAAGTGGCGGTTCCTGCGGAACTGCACCCATGAGGCCGCGCAGCTCCGCCGGGTTTAGTGTGGAGATGTCTGCACCATCCAGTGTGATCTTTCCGCCGCGTCTTGGGCCATCCAACTCGTAGAAACGCGCAAGCAGCGAAGTAATCGACGACTTGCCACAGCCACTTGGGCCTACAAGGGCCAGTGTCTCGTTAGGTAGCACTTCCAAGTTAAGGCCACGGAAGATCTCCGAGTCTGGGCGCGTAGGGTATGCAAATGCAACGTCCTGGAACTGAATATGGCCGGTGAATGGAACAGGGAGCGGCGCCCAGCCTCCTTCTGGTACACGGATCTTCGGTTGACGCTGAAGCAACTCGAATACGCGCGTTGATGCTCCGATGCCCTTCATCAGCTCAGCGTAAAAGGATGACAGACCCGCAAACGAGAAACCAACATAAAGCGTGTACAATAAGAAGGAAGTGAGGTCGCCACTTGTGAGCACACCGTCCACCACCATTTGGCCACCATATCCGAGGACGCCGAGCATACTCATCTTAACACCGAAATCCACACCACCGAAGAACGTAGCACTCGCCAGCGAGCGCTTTCTTGCCAGCGCCAACACCTCGTCCACTTTTCCACGATGTGCCTCCACCTCATGTGGCTCCTTAGCAAACCAACGCACCACACGAATATTCCCGAGCTTCTCCTCTGCAACCTCGGTAGCTTCACTCAGCTGTGTCTGCACTTTGGTCGTCAGCTTCTTCACATAACGACCATAGCTCACTGCACCGAGTGCAATCGGCGGCACCACCGAAAGCATCACCATCGCGAGTTGTGGACACGTCACAAAGATCATGGTAATACTACCCAACGCTTGTCCCGTGCTACGCAGTCCTCCAGCCACATTATCACTCAACACTTTGCCAATCAGCGTCGTATCCGCACTCAGTCTGTTCAAGAGTTCTCCTGTCCTGGATGAATCAAAGAAGCCCAGTTCCTGCCGCAAAATCGACGCGTACGTGTCCTGTCTCAATCTGTTGGTGATCCTCTCTCCAATCATGTTACTGGTGTCCACTCGAATGATATTGGCAATAGATCCAGCAGCAAAGAGTCCACCGAGCAGCGTCACCACCGTTGGTAGTGGCATAGCAGCAGCAGAGCCAGCCGTCACCACGTCGATGACTTTACCCATTCCGTAGGGCACACACATGGTAATGAACGTGGAGACGCCGAGAGCTGAGATGGAGACGGCCAAGGGTTTCTTTTCAGGTTTGTACAGGGACAATAGGCGCTTCACTTCGCCTGTCTTGGCCACAGGAGGCTGTTATTGCAGATATGCAAGAAATCGGTTAGTTACGTTAAATATAAAAATGAGACGAAAGGGAGGGTTCTAGCGCTGCTACCTTGACCGGAGCGACGGCATCTTGTTCCTTGTCGTCTTTAGCATCGGATAGAGTGGAGAAGAGCATCTGGGAAGGTCTCGAAGCCGAGAAATGGAGTAGACTCGAGCGCGGATGGACACGAGCTCGTGCTAGAGACAGCGCTGCGCCTTGGAAGCTGTGAGAGTAGAGCACGGAGGAGGTGAGACGGGAAGAAGAGGTGAAGGAGTGGGGAGAGAAGAGAAACAAGCTACAGACCGAGGAAGACGACGCAGCATGGCAAGAGCGAGAGCAGCCACACGTGCCACACGTCACAAGTGGAAGTAAACTTTGAACGGACTGAACGTAAATGAGCACTTGATTACACCCCGAGAGAATGACATATGACAATGCAAAAAGTGACACGCAAGACGCAAACAAAAAAACAGACACAAGTACCGCATTCTTCCGCTTGTAGAGGACAGGTTACATGCCGGTACAATGTACCATTCATAAAAAGGACGTTCCGCCAGTGTCAGTACCGAAATTGCGATTTAGTCAAAATTGATTACCTTTTGGTCCAAATAGTACATATATTAGGTCATGTATTGCTGCGTGGTGAAGGGCACAGCAACTGCGGGTGTATTCGGCACAGTTAAAGTTCTTGCTCTCATCAATAAGCCGTCCCGACTTCGCAATGTTCGATGCATCAAACTTGTGCATGTTGTAATATACGCTGGATCTCTCGCTAACTACGTAGATGTAACAGGAACGTTCTCCTTGTATTAATACATGTGCATGTAGACATCATTAACCCACTTCACCAGCTCTTCTTGGCTTCCGCCGAGGTCTGCACTGAGTTGACAAGGACTCTTTAATCCACGTCCGCACATCACGCGAGCCTCCACTGTAATGCTTTGGCTACGCTCACTGAAGCTGAGCGTCGCTCAGCTTGGTGTGTGATCCAGGCCGAATGCACAAAATGGATGGTGACTGTACCGGTATAAATGTATTAATATGATTGTTGCATTTCTGTTCCGGAACTTATAAGTGGAAGAGGAAAGGATGGTGAAATATCGCATGGTGATTGGTCGTTCTTATACGAAGCTTTCCTCTACAAGCGGAGGAACCCAGTACATGTAGTCTTCCAAGAGATGACTACATGTACTGTAGGCTCATTCTCTCTGTCACTTCACTTCGAACTCTCAATCCGTTGACAGGTTTCGATCAACCTTCAATTCCTCGCGACAGATTTCTCATTCTGGCATTTCTTCCCTAGTGCATAACATATGACCAAGTCTGACGGCGCGATGAAGAGCACTGAGACCAGGTGGTTTTGAGCAGAGAAGAGAAACGAGTGTTTCCGTTTGGAGCCAGCGGCAAGAAATCCAAGGACGAGTGAGAGCGTCCGTTGCGAAACCCATGCTCGGAAAACGAACGACGGTCTGTAGAGTCAGAGGTGCGAGCTGACGCGATGTGGATGTGAATTGTCGTGGAAGTGTGATGGCCAGTTTTCTGGATGAATATCCAGATATGCCCGGCTGTGATGATGCAGAGAAGTGGTTGCGTGGGACATATGGAGTCACTTTGTGACGGAGTTTTGGATGCGTGGGGTGTTCTGCTATGTAAGGGGCCACAGGTTCGGAGGTGGACACTCTGGATGAAGATACCCAGAGTTGTCAAGATACACCCAGTCCGAACCGCCGATTCCCGGACGTCAGGTGAACCCAAGGTAGAGAAATGACTCGGATAAGGTATCCCGGGACCCAGCCTGGCCTGACTTAGATTAAGATGCCCAATAAACCAACTAAGACCGACAACATACAGCACACCCAAGTCACGTACCACGATCCTGAATGCAAGCAAGTGGAATTCTGGATGAGTCATTCTAAATGGATGACATACAGGATGGAAGATACTCTATTCAGGATTACCGATGAAGAAGGAAGACTACCAAGCTTGCAAGACATTAAGATACACAACAACACCCAAGATGAAGACACGAACACATACCAGGAGGAAGACCGTCGACGAAGAGGTCCAGTTCATACAAAGAGACGTCACTACTGGATACCTCGGATCGGCAGCACGACATCAATTGATGTGTGTGCGCCTGAATTACAGACCATGAAGAACCCAGCATACTGAAGACAAGTGCATTCAAGACCGCAACAAAGGACAAGAAGGCAAGACCAGCAGAGCTGAAGATAAGAAGACCGTAAGACTGTAAAGACTTAAAAAGAGTTCAATTTGCCGTGGAAGAGTTAAGCGAGGACAAGCTGCCTGAAGCGAACGCGCTGAGGACGTCCATAGCCTCGCTAGTGTAACACGAAGTCTAGTGTGTGGCTCTCAAGAGTATCAAGTCTGGCAGTCGGGGGACCAACATCGTGCGTTGGGTTGATCCAGGCTGCTCCATATCCAAATTGTAAGGTACCTTTACTGTGTGCCCACATTTCATATTATCCCTGCGATCTTAGGTGGTTAGTTAGCAATCGCCCCTTGGATTCAATTGCAGATTGCTGTAAGTATCGGAAGTGTATTTGGTTTTTTAACTGTTTCCCTCACTGCGGGTGGTGCGCGTGCGAAAGAGAACATTCAGGATTGACTGGTATCCTGAGTGGCAAACTCTAAGTTGTACCGGCGAAGAGACCCATCGTTCAAGGGTCCGTAAGAATAAGAACGGCTGCATATTAGTGTCGTATATTGAACTCTATATTTTGCATTTACGGTTATCGGAGGTAGTGACCATTTCACGTGGACAGCTAGCTTCCCTCCCAGTTGTGACTAGTGCCCGATCCAGATCTGTCGGTGAGCACCTAGCACTCTTACGTATTCAATCTCTATAAAACAACTCAACCAGTGGTATCCAGTTCCGCCGAATCAATCGGGCTCAAGAGGATAACACAAGGCCACACATCATTCTGAGTGGTTCCCATTCAGAATAGCCTAATCCAGAAGGTCCTCCATCCAGAGTGACCCATTCTGAATTCGGATTGCACTATAGACCTTTTGGACTGTAAAAGGTCACCGCCTTCGTCACAGAGAACTCTCGAGTAGTTCACTTTTACTTTTGCCACGCAGCACAAAGCAACACAGAAACAAACTCCCTTCTCCAACGACCTCTCTCCTACTTCGCACCATGCCGACGACCCCGAGTACGTCTCCGCAACTTGTCCCCGCCGTGGGTGGTCTGACCACTACGCCAACACCCGCAGCCTTACCATCTGTTGCAACGTCACCATCCGAAGATCCAGCACCTGGTGCGGAGAAACCTGCATCTCCACGTCGTGACGCCGAGGTGTCCGGTCTAGACCGCATCATACCATCAATGCGAGCGAGTCCTCGGCTGTCGAGACCAGTAGAAACGGGACCAAAGGCCACGGCAGCGCCGCCAGCAATGTCCACTCGTTCAACTCCAACCATCAAGCCGCCTAAGTTAGCACCAGGGGCCAAGGCGGCAGGCATAAAGAAGCGTAAGGCTGCTCGGGCGGCACCATCGCCGCCTCCATCACCCTTGCCAGACGCTCCAGCGCTTAAAAGACCCGGAAGGCAGTGGCGCCCGGTGCACAACCTGTAAGCGCTGAACTAACTGTCCCGTCGCCTAACCTATCTAACGATGGGGAGCAACAATCCAGCAGTGTGTATATCGACCTGTCTGCTGAGGAAGACGCAGTCGGAGACACGGATGCCCCACTCTCGGCGGGACATATCCGTCCCGCGCGCCGCGTCAATAGCGAGCGTCGCGGCTTTGATTTTGAAGAGTTCATGAGAGAATTACCGGTGATAATATCAGATATCTTGATACTGCACGGCAAAACACTTGTATCAGTATCAAGTGATACCGGTGAAGTCTACCTGCATGGCCGATGACACAGATGCGTTGTTGCAAATCGGCTGCATCATCAGGCACCCACACGAGTCCCGTAGCGGTGCGATACACACCGGTAGCTTCATGAAGTGAAATGCCGTCGTGCACAGAGGGAATCGCTTTATCTTGAGCAGCGCGAATTAACACCGAAGTAGGTCATTCAAAATCGGTGGGTACGGAGGGTTCGTGAAGGACTTTCATGTCGAGCTCCCCATCGAGAGAGAAGGTCACCCTTGTGGAGTGTGCAGCGGCAACGGCTGATACCGCATTAGAGGAATTAGTCGACTGGTTCAAGCGTTTTGGCGTCGTTCATCACTGGATCTCAGCCCAGGCTCTCATTTTAAAAATGAGCTTATCGGCCGACTGAAGCAACTTTTCGGGGCTCAGCATCATTTTGTCACCGCTTACTACCCTTGGGCAAATGGATCTGTGTAAGTTGTCAACCGGCTAGCGCTCCGTGCGCTAAAGCGCTTCTAAGTGAACATAAGCTACGTATATTCGACTGACTGACGCTCCTCCCTATCGTGCAACATAGCTTCAACACGATGCCTTCAGATCGGCTTGCTATGGTGGCGCCCATCACAGCATTTACCGGACTACCTGCCTCGTCACAGCTTCGCAACATTATTACATAGTCGTTTATGCAGCTGGTAACCGAGGACGAACTTGCCAGAATTCAGCGTGAGTTCCTACACGATCTCCGTCAAGCTCTCGACAGGATCCACCAGAACGTAGTCAGAACGATCGCTCAACGGAATTCCCAACATCGCCGACGTCGAGAGCTCCAGGCGCATGTTCAGATGGCCAAGTTTTCTATCGGTGTCTTTGTCCTAGCTGCAAGCGTGCTGGCCCGTCCCAATAAGCTGGCTTTACAATGGCCAGGCCCCAAGCGCGTTGTTTCCTCGCTGAACGACTATACATTCGAAGTGCAAGATCTGACAGCCCCATTCAGCATTACGACCCATCATGCATCGCGTCTGCGATTTTACCGTGACTCCCAGCGTGGTGTAACCGAGGACCTTCTGGACCATGTCCACCACAGCGCTGGAGACCATCTCGTCGACAAGCTGCTCGACGTTCGCCATGTCTCGGCTGACCACGAGATCAAGGTTCAATGGGTTGGCTTGGATCCGCTGGAAGCATCATGGGAGCCAGCGCGTATCATCATCGAAGACGTTCCTACCCTCGTGCGAGCTTTCGTCGCTGCTCACCCCCCGGTCCAAGGTGATCCAAGCAATGTGGTCAGCTCTGGGTGACGGGCCTCTTCCTGTCACGAACAGCAAATGAAGGAGGGGGAAGTCATCTGGCCTTCGCCAGTGTGATCCACTCCACTCGATGACGCGTACGCGTCGTCGATGGCTACACCAACATGTTGACTCAACACCATTAGTTCAACAAGACAGCTATGTAGTTCAACTGAGCACGGTTGTGGGCAAATACACTCTCAGTTGCGTTTTTACTTCAATTTCGAGACGTGGACTCAGATCAGTGAGTTGTCTCGCTACAGTGGTGTACCCAAAACCACTTACATTTACTGCACGGAATTTAGTTTCCGCACACTCGAAGGACCGATCTCGACATTCGTTATTGGGTCGCTCCTGAAACCTCAAAACATCAAATTTGGTACAACGGATTGGTAAACAAACGGACTCAAATGCACTTTTATTTGGTTGGATTCGTCCCAGCTTCCTATATTTGTCCGACGCTCGCCAACATACGAAGCTTGAAGTGTAATTGGTCCGTGTTGCGTCAGAACACAAAGACGCTAAACATACCTGCCTCCGGTGGCGCTTTCACGACGTTCAGTCTCATTCCACAACTTTCCCAGCCCAAATGCAGCGACTCCTAGAAGACCCGAGCACCCAGCTTACCCAAGCAGCCGACGTTGACCAGCAAGAAGTCCAAAGGCAGCCGAGAGCAAGAGGTCCAGGCTTTTCAGATGCTGAAACAAGTCATCTACTAGATCTACTAGAGACCCACCTGCCGCTTTCGCGTGATGAGTGGGACTACGTCGCTTCGCTTCACAACGCAGCTTGTGTCGGCGAGGACAGAACTACAGATTCGCTTAAACGTAAGTTTGCGAAACTGCACCGTAAACATATTCCTACGGGGGACCCGAATATCCCGGTAACATGGTTCCAGGCGAAGCGTGTGCTGGTAGAAATGACTCATCGGGCAGACTTGGGTGATGGAGAAGATGCCGCCACTGAGGCAGCTATTGACTTCGTTGCTAGAACGCCACCATCAGCACCGACCCGCCCGCAGCCTACGACAGTCCGGCAAGCACCAGATATCCCGGCAACACCTCCGCCCCAGGTCCTTCGCAGCAGCCGACGCCCACGACGACGCCTAATCAGTTAGATGTATCGTTCACAGGCGTGGCCACATCTCGTACCGAAGATGAGACGGATGCACGTTTATTAGCGATGATGCGGTTGTCGCTTGAGCAAGAGCGGCAGCGCACCGATGAACAGCGCATGCGTTGGGAAGAAGAACGGGAAGAAGAACGAGCTCGCCGCGATGAAGAACGAGAGGTAGAACGCCGACAACGACATGAAGATCGAGAAGAAGATCGCCGACGATATCAAGAACTGGTAAGTTTGGTGTTGCTCAGCGGTAACAGAACTACTTCCTCGGACGCAGTTGCTCCGCGCGAATAGCACAGCACGTTGAACCAGTAACAATGTTTTAACTCACGAACGATGCATTTTAGTTTGCTGAACATTTTGTTTTTAAATGTAACGACAACACATTTATTTTTCAAATTTTCTTGAGAAAGATCCTAGTCAAGAAGAGGATTCGCATCGGGTCTTAGATGTGGCATAAACGTACTCAGGATCTGGTTAATCCCTACAAGACGAGCCCGTAAATTGAATAGGAGTACTAAGCTAGAGATGATCTTCTTCCGTTCTCCGTCTTGTTCAAACCTCATTTGGTCTTTAATCCGAGGAAACGAGCTCTGAAAAGCTCGCATCCCCTACTCCGCAGACTGCCGAATCGACGTTGCTTGTTGTAGTCGGTGTAATTCAGCTGAAGCTGGGTTATTAGCAAGATGATCTTGGACCGACTTGACTAGGAAAGGGTAGTCGCCTTTTGAAAAAGATGAATCAACAACGCACCGGGCTCCTGTCTGCTCAAATACTTCCTCAAGTTTGCTGCACACCCCACCCCACTCTGCTATCAGGAGTCATGCATGGCTCCTGGGGCGTTGATTGCGCTCATGATGATAACGCCGTTAGGCGTGAACACTAACACGTTGCTCACGTAATGTCCATGGGTCCAGCCGTTGTAGAAAGCATTTTGTAGAATTTGATCGCTAGCTTGTTCCAAGTGCAGCTTGGGTCCATCGGCAACAGCCAACACGTCTGGGAGTGATGGATACTTTGTCGATATACCGTGTTGAAAGCTGGAGATGTCACCTTGCGATGGCACACGCACAGCAGCAAATTCGTCTGTAGCTAGTACCTTCAGGAGAATTCTTCTGCTGAACCGTAAAAGAGAGAGAGCATACGGTGTCAGTGATGCCGAATAGCATACACAAGACGTATTCCGACCCCCGAGTGCGAGTCCATGCAAGCGCTAATGTAAGACAAGTCTGAGCAGTCATGCTACGTGGTCTTCCACTGAGGCGGCCTTCGTGACGAAGTAAACGGATGCAGCCGTCACTTGAATATGGAGAGTACGACCAGTATAGTGTGGCGTAGCGCTCGAGTAGGTAGCCGAATGAAGCATGATCAAAACCAGCGAGCGTGATAAGCGACAGGTCGTTGCCTGACTGGAACAGCGCGACGAACGGCGACATCGATGGCAGGATGAGCGCAGCTCGAGTAACACGACGGTCGCAGCGACGGCGGGCTTCAGCATCCAGACGACGCTGAAAAGATGTACGAGGATTGCGGCGGTTGCGACGCCGTTGCTGATGGCGATACCTAAAAAGCAAGTAATCCTGCGTGATGCATCTCTGCGAAATTTTGAAAGTGCCCTTGAATGATTCGGCTGCGGCGTAGACACAAATGTTGCGGGTAGACTCCGCTTCAAGTTGAAATGATAACTCTCCCATTTTGATTCGAGCAGTTGGTTTCTTGATGCAATGGTTCAATGGTACTAAACACTCAACACCCTGTCTCTGATGAATTGGGATTTTGTGTCTTTGAGGTTTCAGGGACGACCCATTATCACGATACGTAAGTTTGATGCTGGCCCAAGATTGCGCAAACAACTCGAGACATGGCACCACACGTTGTAGGATAAGACCGGCGGATATTTATCACCAACACCCTCAAGATTGAATAATTTTGCAGCACTGACCTCAAGATTATTTTTGGCCAATAGCAGGCAGAGATGTCTGCATGAATGCAGCACTTCTGCACGCTACACATGTCTCGAGTTGTTTACGCAATCTTGGGCCAGCATCAAACTTACGTATCGTGATAATGGGTCGTCCCTGAAACCTCAAAGACACAAAATCCCAATTCATCAGAGACAGGGTGTTGAGTGTTTAGTACCATTGAACCATTGCATCAAGAAACCAACTGCTCGAATCAAAATGGGAGAGTTATCATTTCAACTTGAAGCGGAGTCTACCCGCAACATTTGTGTCTACGCCGCAGCCGAATCATTCAAGGGCACTTTCAAAATTTCGCAGAGATGCATCACGCAGGATTACTTGCTTTTAGGTATCGCCATCAGCAACGGCGTCGCAACCGCCGCAATCCTCGTACATCTTTTCAGCGTCGTCTGGATGCTGAAGCCCGCCGTCGCTGCGACCGTCGTGTTACTCGAGCTGCGCTCATCCTGCCATCGATGTCGCCGTTCGTCGCGCTGTTCCAGTCAGGCAACGACCTGTCGCTTATCACGCTCGCTGGTTTTGATCATGCTTCATTCGGCTACCTACTCGAGCGCTACGCCACACTATACTGGTCGTACTCTCCATATTCAAGTGACGGCTGCATCCGTTTACTTCGTCACGAAGGCCGCCTCAGTGGAAGACCACGTAGCATGACTGCTCAGACTTGTCTTACATTAGCGCTTGCATGGACTCGCACTCGGGGGTCGGAATACGTCTTGTGTATGCTATTCGGCATCACTGACACCGTATGCTCTCTCTTTTACGGTTCAGCAGAAGAATTCTCCTGAAGGTACTAGCTACAGACGAATTTGCTGCTGTGCGTGTGCCATCGCAAGGTGACATCTCCAGCTTTCAACACGGTATATCGACAAAGTATCCATCACTCCCAGACGTGTTGGCTGTTGCCGATGGACCCAAGCTGCACTTGGAACAAGCTAGCGATCAAATTCTACAAAATGCTTTCTACAACGGCTGGACCCATGGACATTACGTGAGCAACGTGTTAGTGTTCACGCCTAACGGCGTTATCATCATGAGCGCAATCAACGCCCCAGGAGCCATGCATGACTCCCTGATAGCAGAGTGGGGTGGGGTGTGCAGCAAACTTGAGGAAGTATTTGAGCAGACAGGAGCCCGGTGCGTTGTTGATTCATCTTTTTCAAAAGGCGACTACCCTTTCCTAGTCAAGTCGGTCCAAGATCATCTTGCTAATAACCCAGCTTCAGCTGAATTACACCGACTACAACAAGCAACGTCGATTCGGCAGTCTGCGGAGTAGGGGATGCGAGCTTTTCAGAGCTCGTTTCCTCGGATTAAAGACCAAATGAGGTTTGAACAAGACGGAGAACGGAAGAAGATCATCTCTAGCTTAGTACTCCTATTCAATTTACGGGCTCGTCTTGTAGGGATTAACCAGATCCTGAGTACGTTTATGCCACATCTAAGACCCGATGCGAATCCTCTTCTTGACTAGGATCTTTCTCAAGAAAATTTGAAAAATAAATGTGTTGTCGTTACATTTAAAAACAAAATGTTCAGCAAACTAAAATGCATCGTTCGTGAGTTAAAACATTGTTACTGGTTCAACGTGCTGTGCTATTCGCGCGGAGCAACTGCGTCCGAGGAAGTAGTTCTGTTACCGCTGAGCAACACCAAACTTACCAGTTCTTGATATCGTCGGCGATCTTCTTCTCGATCTTCATGTCGTTGTCGGCGTTCTACCTCTCGTTCTTCATCGCGGCGAGCTCGTTCTTCTTCCCGTTCTTCTTCCCAACGCATGCGCTGTTCATCGGTGCGCTGCCGCTCTTGCTCAAGCGACAACCGCATCATCGCTAATAAACGTGCATCCGTCTCATCTTCGGTACGAGATGTGTGGCCACGCCTGTGAACGATACATCTAACTGATTAGGCGTCGTCGTGGGCGTCGGCTGCTGCGAAGGGACCTGGGGCGGAGGTGTTGCCGGGATATCTGGTGCTTGCCGGACTGTCGTAGGCTGCGGGCGGGTCGGTGCTGATGGTGGCGTTCTAGCAACGAAGTCAATAGCTGCCTCAGTGGCGGCATCTTCTCCATCACCCAAGTCTGCCCGATGAGTCATTTCTACCAGCACACGCTTCGCCTGGAACCATGTTACCGGGATATTCGGGTCCCCCGTAGGAATATGTTTACGGTGCAGTTTCGCAAACTTACGTTTAAGCGAATCTGTAGTTCTGTCCTCGCCGACACAAGCTGCGTTGTGAAGCGAAGCGACGTAGTCCCACTCATCACGCGAAAGCGGCAGGTGGGTCTCTAGTAGATCTAGTAGATGACTTGTTTCAGCATCTGAAAAGCCTGGACCTCTTGCTCTCGGCTGCCTTTGGACTTCTTGCTGGTCAACGTCGGCTGCTTGGGTAAGCTGGGTGCTCGGGTCTTCTAGGAGTCGCTGCATTTGGGCTGGGAAAGTTGTGGAATGAGACTGAACGTCGTGAAAGCGCCATCGGAGGCAGGTATGTTTAGCGTCTTTGTGTTCTGACGCAACACGGACCAATTACACTTCAAGCTTCGTATGTTGGCGAGCGTCGGACAAATATAGGAAGCTGGGACGAATCCAACCAAATAAAAGTGCATTTGAGTCCGTTTGTTTACCAATCCGTTGTACCAAATTTGATGTTTTGAGGTTTCAGGAGCGACCCAATAACGAATGTCGAGATCGGTCCTTCGAGTGTGCGGAAACTAAATTCCGTGCAGTAAATGCAAGTGGTTTTGGGTACACCACTGTAGCGAGACAACTCACTGATCTGAGTCCACGTCTCGAAATTGAAGTAAAAACGCAACTGAGAGTGTATTTGCCCACAACCGTGCTCAGTTGAACTACATAGCTGTCTTGTTGAACTAATGGTGTTGAGTCAACATGTTGGTGTAGCGATCGACGACGCGTACGCGTCATCGAGTGGAGTGGACCACACTGGCGAAGGCCAGATCACTCACTGACCATAAAAATACTGGTGGAGCGTCTTGTGGCCTTTGATCAAGCAATACGAAGTGGTAAAAGCGTGTATGGAGCAAAGTATGCAGCAACAATAACAATCAAGTGAGTTACAACCACGTGCTGATCCAGTGCAGCTACAACAACTAGAAGAGAACATACATTTATTGGTGACATGTCAGGAGTAACACACGCAGGAACAGGAAGGTGAAAAAAATGGTCGACAACCACCGGTTGAAATGAGTCAGCGACTGCAACTGGAGGAACCAGAAGTCAACATGTCACCGTCGGCAAGCGAGGATAATGAAGACCAGGTGCCGGGTCGGCGAGAGAAACGACGATTAAACTCGGAGGAAATCCATTCAATAGCTACAACAGTAGGGTCTATCCCATCTCCGTTGGGATCTAACATCTCCGGTGTACCGCCAGCAGTGGAACATGGGAATCTGTCGTGGGCGGAGAAAGCCAAGATGAAGAAAGCGGCTGTGGTGAGGCTGCCGTGGGAGCTAGCCATTATGACGAGGAGCAAGGAAGGCCTGGAACCTGATGCAGTGGAGTATCTCAGCTTGCAACGCCACCGAATTCTGCTGAGACTGCGGCAGAATGTTGACAACCACGGTGGGGTGCTGTAACATCTCTTCGATCATACGATGCTGATCAAACTAGGGCGAGGTCTATGGTTTGCATCTTGGTGGTCTCTTGTTGTTAAACAGTAACAATTTCGCTTGATTCGAGAATGGCGTAATACTATTCACGTTATTTTACCCGACGTCATTTTTACTTCTTGACAAGGAGACTACTGGCGCATCTTCCCTGGGTTGAACAAACATTCGTTTCAGTAGACAGGATAGATTGGTTCAAAGATTCGGAACCTGTGAAAGTGGGGCAGAAAAAATAGCGGGGTGGGGTAGGGAATCGTCTGATAAGGAATTCCCTCGCAATCGGAACGATTTCTCAAAACTAAAATGGAGCTTTTGGCTGAAGGTGAAAAGCAATTTTTCCGGTTAGCAGCTGTACATCCAGGAGATGGGGTTTCGCTCGCAACCAGCCTGCACCGGTTGATCATTTGGTTGGCTGGCAAGACCTCGTGCCACTCCGGTTGGTATCGTACTCTGCGAGGAACCTCACTTGCGATTTTTCACCGTCCTACAAACAATTTGACCCACCGCACATCACCCGGATTCACGCCACAACAATGGCGTGCCGTCGCGGAGATGGGTGGAGTCGTTCAACATTCAATAAACATGCTCGGTTTGTCCCAAGTACCATGTTACTATTTACACAAGCTGCGATGTAGGAGAAAAGAAGAGGTGAAGAGCATTTTTTTATGTTTGTTTGATGTAGGGAGAGAGAGAGAGGCGGGCTCGTGAACATACCTCCTTTTCAGGAAGAATTCGGGATGGTTCTTTTAACTATTTTCCAACCAAGCCATACGCGCTCTGATTCCTGCACAGGAAAAAAACGAAGTCGGTACCATAGGAACATGCATTAAATCGAGGTTTTCCTGCAGCACAATTCTCATTTTGATTTTTTTTTCACGGTTGGGAGTCCCAACTTGGGACGCAAATTTGCGTTTGATCTCTTATGATTTCAGTGCCAGTCACTCGTTATCGATTTGGGTGATTCGTAACGATTGCGTTGATACTGGAATGTCTGGTAGAGTGAGAACTTCGTGTATCGCTTCATTGTTTTTCCCTTATCATTTTCAAAAATAATGGTAACAACCAAATAATTTTTTTCAAAATTCGAAAGTGAGAACTGCTGGTAAAAACTTCGTGTGTCGCTTCATTGTTTTTCTCCCTATCATTTTTAAAAAGGTAACAACCAAATAAAATCTTTCAAAACTCGAAACAAAAACCTAACCACATGCCCCATCTTTCCGTTTTAAAAAAACTGACAGAGTTAATACCCGGTCCGGGTAAACTGCCTACTCGGATCGCGTATACCCGTTCTCGGGTACGGATCAGGTACCCGGGGTAACTATAGAACCAGACAACCTCGTCTAATAAAATACAGTACTCCCCATTGTTCTTGACGATTAATGAATACTACTACGTAGTATGATTATCCTGTTATTGCACTATTCCAGAATTGATAGTGCTGGAATTTTTATGTGTTCCATCGATGCTGAATGCAGACGTAGCTAGTTATCTTCTTCAATACTTTGTTTGGCTGGCTGATAACCCGGGGCCAGGGATTGACAGTATCGCTGTTTTTCCTTAACTACTGGTAGTAGTTTTCCATCTCCCAATTATGTTATACTAGTAGTACTAGTACCACTTCTTCTAGTGACATCGTTGCTACAGTAAATATATACTATTTGTGGTGGTATAGTTGTACTACTTTGAGCACTGCCTTCGTCGCTTCCAACTCGGCACTGAAGCACGGTGCACTTTAAATTAAGGACGCTTGAGTGTAGTAGATCTTTTTTAATAATTTGAGGCGCATTTTAATGCGCCTCAAATTACAAAATAGCAGTGCCAGTGGCTCGAGGGACATTTACAGGACCAGCAGTAGATTTTGAATCAGCAACCACACATGGTGCACCTTTACAAAAACAGCCCAAATCTTTGCTATGGCGCAATCAAACAAAGAACCAATACGATCGCTAATATTGACGACAGCTACCTCATTAAACAGTGCGAATCTCAAGCGGAAATGCCGAAATGATCCTTGCTTCTTCTGGAATTTAGCAGCAAAATTCTGAAAAGTACTGATTACTGTAGTAACTCTACTGCTACTATAGTACTATTTTGTACTACCCGTGCAAGTACTGTCAATCCCTGCCCGGGGCGGGCCGGGGACATGTACTCTGATTGCGCAAGCCCTGGACCATTGAGCTGGATGTTTATGGGTTAGAGTTTCAAAGAAATAAAGTATCGTTTGCGCCTAACAGATGCAGCACACGATACCGCAACCATCTAATTCGCATAAACATACAAGATTATGAACAGCAATCTACAGCACAGAATAAGCTTACCGCAACCATCCAATTCACATAAACATACTAGATATGAACAGCAATCTTCGCTGCCGCGTATGCTCAGCTCTTAAGTTCATTCTAGCTTTTGCAGCATCAAGCGCCAAAGTAACAACCAACTTGCCCCTGTGTCTCAAACCCTGTCGACGATGAAGTTCGTACAAATTGTCGTAATCGCCGCATACGGAACCGCGCTGGTGAACAGCATTTCCTTCTCGGAAATTGAGATTGAATCAGCACCAACACCCGCCCCTCGTTCGGACGGACGTATCAGCGGCACGGATTTGTCAGCCGATGAAGAGAACCGCATCTACGGTGGATCGGACGCAGACATCGACAAGTACCCTTACATGGCGGGTCCTCCGTGGCAATGGCTCGGATAGTGAAGGTTTTTGTGGGGGCACGCTGATTGCACCACAGTATGTGCTCACTGCGGGTCACTGTCTAGAATGGTTTATGTACGACGTATACGTCTCCCTGGGATCGAAGTATAATGCCGGGAGTGGTTCTGGGATATCTGAGCAGATACACGTGGTTGAGGCTTTCCGTCGCCCTCAATATCGATTGTCCAATAATCTCACAGCAGTAACACACGATGTGGCAGTGGTCAAGCTTGAAAGCCATATCAAGCCAGCTCCTCTAGCTGCCGCAGACGGGTCAAGTAACATGCCTGGCTCGATGGCCACTGCCCTCCGTTGGGGATTCGTGAACAACGTTACTACTAGCAAAACCCTTCAAGCCGTCGACGTCAAGATCATCACAAACGCGAAGTGTCACGAATTATTCACTGATGGCAATATCCTGGACGATTCGGTTATCTGCGCCGGTGATGGCCATGGGAAGGGTACACGTGATCGTGGCTCCGGCGGCTCGCTTATCGTTGACGGTGTGGTTGTGGGGATTGCGAGTGCGTCGGCAGATGAATGTGGCGTTTTACCTGGAAAAATACGCACGAGTCTCCGATGAATCAAACTTCATCAACACTATCCTGGGTGGTGGATCGACCGGCAATATCACGGACAAACTGATTGCTGGGACAAGCATTTTTGGCACTAGCGTCGATTCTCAGAGTCAAGATGGAGCGGGGGAGTAAATGAACTAGTTTGAACAGCTACTAGAACCCCTTAGTGTTAAATTGATTCGGGAATCTAAGGTTAACGTAAAGGAGGTGATTAGTTCCTCTCCAGCACTCTAGGCATAAATGAAACTGGGACTTCCTCAAGGGCGGTTGTTTATGTGATTTTCACCACTGATTGTATTAGGAAGTGATGCAGCTGGAAGATTTTAAAATGGGTCTTGTTTAGACGTCCAGGCTTCACAAGACAATTTATCTCGCTTAAGTACGATTTATCAAACATGGTGGGTGACATCTGTGAAGATAGGTGCACTAAGTACAGTCATATGAATCTAGATCGGATGCAGAATGACTTCATGACACGGACATTAAGTGCTGGGGTTGGTGATGTTGCATCCACTTTACCTTAGCAGCTTATACAACACCATCCGAGAGTGATCTGAATTGCATGAAATCCCGATTAAATAGCCAGACCTGACTATCAACTCCAGCGCGATCGTCACTAAATGTAGAAGCTCGAGTTCGGGCTGTTCTGGGTGAAGTAAAATTCGCCACGCCTGATATTTTGGGGAGGACGAGGATGAATACTTGCAGGACAAACGCATTTTTGGATGAGTACTATTGTGCAGTACCTGCTGACTCCGAAGAAGCATTCGAACAAAGCCGGATTAATTTGCGACGAATGGATAAGGGTCTCGCAAACTATCTCGATAACACTTGGTGGAATATAAGGAGAAAATTGTGAAGTACTGGACCGACAACCACCTGCACTTCGGCATTCTTGACACATCAACAGTAGAAGGCACTCACGCCAAGATTAAATTGTGACTGGAGTCATCCAAAGCTGATTTGCTTACAGTCTTTAACAAATTGCTGCCCTGGTGGAAATCTGCCACCAATGCGGTCAGCCTCCAAGCTCAGCGTGACGCAAGAAGTGTTCCTTTCAAACTCAGTGACCCTACGTTTTCGAGTGTTATCAAGGTTATCACTATACACGGCCTGAGTGAAACTCATTCTCGATGGCAACTGGCAATCTAGATGGTTCACGAGCGCATCAAACACCCGGAGAAACAAACACAGATCCAACCTTGTACGGGATCGTACCGACGCTGCTATGGCCTACCATGCCTCCGTTAAATGATTCGTATCTACGAGTCTGATTATTCTATCACTCTTCAGCCTCATGATTTTGACCGACATTGGTTTGTACGTGGCACCAGGGTCGTGCAGACAGATGAAGTATTGGAGCCCGCTAGGAGAACCAAGAAACGACGCGGTGCTTCCAAGCAATACTTACATCAAGCTGGTTCTGCGGTCGACAGTACCAGACGCGATCCTTCACTAGTTGAGCTAATCAACTCAGATATCATAGCAAGCGAGGCGGCACCAATTCATACCCAAACTTTCTACGAGCTGCTTGTTAGTGACGATCACTTACAAGACAGTGGTGGTGTCGATGCATTCCTGCCCCCTCGCGCGTGGGGTCTCGCAGGGTTACAATAATAACAAGTAGGTTTGCCCGAGTTACACCAACTGTCCACGTAGAGCACCAGCAACTTGTACAACGGTAGGGCTATCCTTACTCCGTTAATAAAGTTTATTGCTAAATCAAACCAAATCACGTACGAAGCGAGCGAGTATGCATCGTACACGAAGATTACAAAGCAATACCATACTACGTACGAGTCGTAGCAGTACGTATCATGCCCAATAGCGTTCGGATTCCGAGCAAAAGTTGCCAAAACGATACGTCACTACGTATGAGGCGAGCGAGTATGCGCCGTGCGTGACGATGTCCAACAATACACCGCCACGTACGAGTCGTACCAGTAAGTACTGTACGCGAAAGTGACCAACCAATAAAATACTACGTTCGAGACGAACAAGTCCGTGTGACGTTGTGCCCGCACAACTACGTGTCGTACACTAAACGTCCTTTGACGTCGTGTTCCTGAATTGGCACCATTACTGCCAGCACCTGGTTGCACTATTTGTGTTCGGATGCTCCGAAGTCTGATGCTCCGTTGATTCTCCCCAAAATGAAGGCAACAATGCTGCTATACCTTTGCTGAACACGATTGCAATTCCCGCTTCACTTTAGTCATAGTCTGCTGCACCTGAAGGTACCCTATTTGGGCGCCCCCCCCCTAAATTTTGCGGCTGGCTCCGTCCGTACACCAAACTCGTATTGTGAATTTCGCCTAAATGTGTGGATGCTGGCTGGTTTAGCGAGCCAACTAGCTTCACGGCATACAAAATCCAAGCCATGCATAAACCGCGCAAAGGCCAAATCATATGTTCTTGAGTCCAATCGCCACACCCAGCTATCGTACTTAGGCGAATCCCATACAAAACCAAGTGCTTTGCGAGATTGCCTGCGAGATTTGCCCCTGCGGGATTGGTCAATCTCGCTAGCTCCAGACGAGTAACTTCAAATCCTGGGCGAAATGCTCCTTTCTTTCACATCTATTGTCATGAACCACACAATGGAACTAACCAGGGGTCGGAATTAAATATTGTAATACAGTAATTAATTGGTTTCTTCAATAAAAAATATGTATTACTGGTCTAGCCTGTTTCCAATACAATATGGTAACAGGTCTCCAACAAATCCTATCACTGTGGTATCACACACACCGCCTCGATGGCATCAATGATGAAGGAAACAACATATATCAGCAAGTTTGAAGCTGTAGGAACGCCATTTAGCTATTGGTGTAATGCCAAGGAAAAATAAGCGACTTTCCCAGCTCAACAGACGGGCCGAAGTCAGGCGGTCCATCAACTACCACCACAAGCAACCAGCATATCAACCAACACTCACAGAGCTAGGTGGAGTGACAGAACCCGCCAGGCGAGCTCTTCATTGCCAAACGTACTGACCGACGACATTTTTTCGGAAAGCGTCGGCTCAGAGTTCGAGGGTCCTGTCTACGGGAAGGAAACAAGCTTCACTCGTAAAGTATATTATTTTGTCGGCTATTGAGATACCCTCGCCCAACGTGGTAACGTGAAGCGGATTTACCCCAAGCTCCGATAAGTAGATTGAAGAGAAGGAGTTGGGGGCAATATGGCCAGTTGACTACCGAGCCGTCATCTGCAAGAGTGGCTACCTGTTCGGCTGCCACCGCTTATGCACGATTCAAGGAACGATTCGGGAACGCGGGTTCACTCTGAACCGCATCTGAACGCCTCTGATTGGCTACATCGACTTGGCTGGCTCGGAGACGCAGGCGGTGGTGTTTGCTCAAGCACCCTCAAGTGGACAACTACAAGGGCATTAGGAGGACAGTACGAGTAGGACAAGTTTGCTTAACTTTAATCTACTCAGTTCGGCATTTGCCAACAGCAACTCAAGCACTACCTCAATACTACCGGCACCAGAGGCAGAGGTAGTATTGTAGAGGTAGACGACGATAACAACAATTTCAATAAAAATTTCGGCAATATTTATTATTGTTACTCCTTGAATTGCTGTTTTTTTCTGAAAAACCAACTGCACAATACAATTTGATACTGTATTGGCGGACCCCTGAAGCTAACGTTAGCTTAGAAATGCCACAGCAAAATCACCGAACATAACTTATGCTGCTTTTAAGCTGCCGAGTGCAACATTCACTGCCACAAAAGTACGGCTTGTAGACGTCCCTCAATTATTGCCTCATGTGTCGTCGCGCACGCATTCCTCGTGGAGGTGTTCACTGTACCCCCGCATCATTACGTCGACCTGAATGCAGCCTAAGCCTAAGGTTTTTCTTTCAATTGGACTGAGTATGCAGTCGTTTTTGACGTTTGTCATGAAAAGGTGGATGAACGCTCAATTTATTTGTGAGGACGCTGAAAAGAGAATTTTGACTGGGTCGCCGAAGTATTTCATAGTGCGACTGGCGAGAAGTCCGTGTACGCGGAAACCCCATCACTTCCTGCACTCATACGCTGGCACTTCACGACTGGGGAAAAACAAGCTGTATAGATTGACACACATGAGTGCTGACAAGTGAGTCCGTGTATACGGAACCCCCGAAGCTTGTCGTGCACTGTGTGTCGATCAACTTGCCTGTTTGCCCAATGCCGTCTTGACCATGATCGGAGCGATGGTTGCAGCCACGTCGTCGGTCGTTCTGGTGTACAGCTTGAGCGAATCAGATATCCATCGACCGTGAAATTGAATGGTCAATGCATCTACGCCACAGCGGTACATCTGCGTAGCACCACCCGCCCGTAATGAATGCGTAGCAAAATCTGTCGGTTCGAGGCCTAGCGCACATGCTGCATTTTGAATTGCACAAGTGTTTTTTGCTGCTGAGATTGCGTGAACTTGGTTGTCTGGGGAAACGAATGAAGCGATCGGAGACGATGGTGTAGCTGGACCGCGATACCTTTTGGGGTAGAGCGTACCGAATACTGGACAGATGAGGGGTGACCCGAACGTGACAAAACTCGAGTTGTTGGGCTACCATGCTGGTTGGTCTTGGATCCCCGTAGCCGGGTGGCTACAGAAGTCACCAGGTCAATTCGTGAAGTTGGTTGGCCAATTTTATCCAGAAGTGCGACATCCTCGTCGCGGAGTGCAAACCATTGAAAACTTCGGCCTCGAGCTGCAATTTTGGGATCGTCGAAGGAGAAAGAAACATGCCACACACCGTACCCCCCAGAGCATGCAGTCAGCTTGAGATGACTGGTCCAGCGCTTTGTAACAAGATTCCAGAATAGTGATCGATACTGGAACCTTACTGGCGGAATGCGTATCAAGCCGACGAATGCCCTTTAGCAACATGCGAATCTGGGTGTGGCTAAAAATTGAATGTGAACCAACCGTGTTGAAGAAGTATTGCACGCCGTGTAGGATGCCTGAAATCGATGAACTTCGTAATCCGCGACGGTAACCAGCCAGAATAAACTGTGTCGTGAGGTTGATGAACTGTTCACGTCTGAGATACGTACAATACGGGTCGCTGATACCAACAGCGATGCAATGAGCATGCCACTGTTCGAAAGCTCGTTGATACTTCACCAAAGTGTTGTCAGCTACTGAATGCACTTGCGGAGAAATTGCGCCAAATCATCTCGAATGACTCTGGGCTCTCCTGCGTCTGTGTACAGCACCACGAATTAGTTAGTCGCTGGAACCTATCGGCAATTGTTGGATCTTGCAAGATGTGGGACCCCATGTCTGCTAAAACATTATCTTGGCCCGCAACGTGCTTGGACGAAAAGCGCAGGTTGTGCTTCACTTCCCATGAAGCAAGTCGACTGATGATGGATTGTGCGCGAGGATTCCAACTGGAAGATCGTGTTTGCCACGACACAGCAGAAGTATTGTCGATGCGAAAGCGTACGTGTGTTGGTGGAAATCGCCGCGGGCGAGACCATACGGTACCCCATGCGTGAACAGCAAATGCTAGCGATAATAACTCCCAGAAATTGATGTCAAATCCATTCGTGTCACCATTCTCAAAGTCACGAATAAGCGCACGGTCTGTGGAGGAGATCACGTACGTGAGGAAATGTTTCCGAGAAAGCCGCGCACAGTCAGTAGTTTAAAGCGTCCACAAATACATAACATCCGCTGCCGGTAAGCTGCCAAAGTGTTGGAGATGCCGTTCAGCAAGTTTGAATCCAAATTGAGATACCATCACTGAAGATCCTCTTTCATCGAGTCGGTGACTGGAACTTTGTGAGATCTCGTGTGACCGTACTCCGAGGCTCGTAATCGTTGTAAAAACGTCCGTGCTGGCCGGATACACGTAGCTACATGACGTAGAGAGCCGAGTAGCGAACGGAATTCGGTGCGTGACAGGGATATCGCTGAAATTGCAAGGGAAATACGGGTTTTTGCTTTGTCAACTTTTGATGGCGGCATGGATACTGTGAGCGTACCCGAGTCGAATATCAATCCAAGAACCTGAAGGCACTGGTGCCAACCTGTGAATTTGTCCTCGTTGAATGAAAGAGAACCAAGAACCGCGAGCATCGCACGACGAAGAGATCGCTCAGCTTCCGCACAAATTCCACTGTGATCCGGAGCCACATTTACATGGTCATCTACCCAGTGATACGCATAGAACGGTTGCTGTGTCTGCGTGCGCTGGGTAGAGCCATGAACATGTGAAATCGCACCGCCATACACTTCATGCTCGGCTGGTGATAACGTCCATCCAAAAGGTGCACACAAGTCGATTACCAGAGCATTGGCTTCAAGTATTTTACCAGCAAAGAGGTACACACTTTCGCTGTGAATTGCAACGTGTCGATAAGCGTAATTGACGTCACCGGCCATCAATTTTACCGGGGTTGATGGATTCGACTGGGAAGTCGCTAGAATTTGCTTGGCAACGGAGGTACACGGTTCGCAAAATGCTGCAGACGTGTCCTCGACCGCGGTGACGTCGTTAATTGAGACGCTCTCGGGGTAGGAAAGATCGTGGGTAGTTCGACCCGATACGGTTGGGTCTGAACCCGCCTTAGCGACGACGCCAAATTGACTAAGCAGGACGTTGTCCCAAATGTCGAAGATATCCATGTCAACCACAATGCACCGCCCCGCATCTTGCTCCTTACGGATGTTGGTCAGTAACACCTTCGAACAGATTTTGGCTGACCCGTGGTTTGGTGGCTTTTGAACACGTTGTGACATGTCCACATCGGTCCGTAGTCGAACATGAGTTCCTTCCGACGCAGTCTTGATGAGATGGTCAAGATGCTTGTATGACGACTAATGTTGGTGGCATTCAGCGCCTTGTTGGGTCGATAATCCAAAGCAGTCTGGAAGCGCCACATTTCCACAAATTGAGCAAGTGGCATCCTCGTTCTTCTTACAAATTCGGACACCAGGGACTTCAGCGATTCATCAAGTATACCCAATGAGTTCTCTGATGCGACATGTTAGTACGTGCAGCCCATGGAAGCTGCAACGACATCTTGGGGGGATGGATAGAAGTGGTTCTTGATACGGTTGGCTGGGCATGGGAACGATTGGCTTATCCAGTCTGCAAGAAACTGCAGAGGTGCATCAGGAATCATCGATGCGGGGTGAAGACCACCTTCTTCGGAAAATCTCGTTGCGTAACCCATATTGCTGGAAGCAGTTGGAACCATCGCGGAGGAACTGGTAAATGCTCGCCCTTGGTCAAACGTCGATGAAGTCAGACTGTGGGGAACAGCAACCCCACCGGATTCAGGGCGGGGTATGAGCGAGGCGAGCGTGGTTACCGTCGAAGTGATTGAAGAAAGTTGGCTTGATACAATAGCGAGTTGAGTTGGTAAGTCGATAGTATCACCTATTTGGGGCACACCACTACTTGGCGGAGAAAACTGGCGCGACAAATCGATGAGAGTCGAGTGTCTGCGTGTGGTGCGTGCTCAGGAAGGACGACGACGGGTGAGGAGTCACTCTCGGTAGTGGTTTCAGCGAGTCCGATCGCGGTGGTGATTGGCTCACATGGGGGCTGACGGCTGACTGACCGGACGTCGTCGGGTTAGTTTTAGCGTTTGCTTTGGAACGTGTACGGGGGCGTTTGGTGGAAGGACCATCAGATGTCTTGGTACGTGATGTTTTCCGCTGCTTTTTACGATTGGTTTGGGTAGCCCTTCCACTTGTGGAGCTCGCCTCAGCTTGCATAGGTGGAGATGGTGTTGACGCAGTACCAGAACTTTGTGGGTTCCGTTGGCCGGGTTGAATACCCGCCGGAGAGTCTTGCCCTTGGGTCGATAACGCCGAGCCGTCTTCAGCCGGTAGCGAACGAGAGGATAAGCCGGTGCGGGGGCGGAGAGTCGGCAAACTTGGCGGCGGCTGGACTTGGGCTTGTTGTTCGGCTTGTTGCTGGGAGGTCGAGATTGGAAAAAGTATTCACTGTACCCCCGCATCATTACGTCGACCTGAATGCAGCCTAAGCCTAAGGTTTTTCTTTCAATTGGAGGCAATACGCCTGAGTATGGAGTCGTTTTCGACGTTTGTCATGCAAAGGTGGATGAACGCTCAATTTATTTGTGAGGACGCTGAAAAGAGAATTTTGACTGGGTCGCCGAAGTATTTCATAGTGCGACTGGCGAGAAGTCCGTGTACGCTGAAAACCCATCACTAATGAACACTTCAGACCGTCCTGAAGCCAAAGATGAGTAGAAATACAAAGCAACCACACAACCAGAGGCATTTTACCATACGCGGGTGTAATACTATGACGTTTCCTGTGCTTCGTTTCACTATACACAACTCGAGGCATTTTACCATACGCGGGGGTGATACATTGAAGTTGCCTGTGCTTCGGTTCACTATTCGCGACTGCAACAATGCCATTATTCATCAAATCGCCGTCATTCCGTCGTTCTGGAAAGGGGAAGGAAAGCGTGATACAGGATACCCAAGCTCAATCCACATTGCACGACGCCGCTGGCGTTCGATAGCGTGGCAACGCGTGGATTGCAGTGGCTACAGACAACCAATATCACGAGACCAACGACTTCACGTTGGCACTAAATACGCGAAATCAGCAATCCCCCAACAAGTAGAGCTAGGACTTGAAAATTGTCTAAAACCTGCGTTTGAGTGGGCGATCAAGATTGTTCGTGCAGCTACAAAGAGAAACTTCTAGTGGGCTCCTAGTTAACCAGGAGGTCCTCAAGCCACAATTTATGCAGCAATTTGCAATGATGCACGAGGAAAAGGAACAACATGAAAGCCAAAATTCCCAGCCTTAGCTGTGTGTGGGAGTACCTGGTCAAAGAGCGAAGAAGAAGGAGACGAGATGCAACAAAGACGAGTGAGACAGAAACTTGAGTCCGACGATCTCCACTTGAAACAATTGGAATTGTCTACAGTAGTAAAGATTCCTTGCCACGGTCGACCACACTGAAGGAAATTATGATTCACACTGCTGAGCTCAGGGCAGAGGACATGGCAAGTGATGGAGCGTCGTCTGGAGCTGGACATCATGACTCAAGAGCGAAGACGGGCTGTCAGTCGAAGCTAAGGAATATCTCCTTTTTCAACGTCAGGACGAGAATCCAGCACCTGCAATGATAATTGACAACGCAACACCATCGATCTGGTCATCGCTGCAGCAGGTTGGCGGCTTGGCGACCCTTTGAGTATCGTAGTTCTGAGATCTGAATGAAGTTAATAGCACATCGAATCGAACCAGTCACATGAAAACTCCAGTACGAAAGCAGACTATAAACTAAAACCTTCCATTTGTTCCTCCACCGCAGCAATACCCGTGGTCTTGCGATGCAAGTTGGTGTTGTTGCATTACGGCAGCAGATTTATAGGCTTGTCTTGGCCTACGCGTACGAGCCTTCAATAATGACATCATCGATCTTGAGGATCATCCGCACGACCTGCGTGGCGAGCTGCAGCTGCTGCTGCTTGCCGATAAGCGTCTCGAACACATGTTGCTCCTTCATGTCGGTCGTTCCAGACGAGCTGCAGTCGATACCAAGTCGTGGGTTTTTCTCAGCGATCTGCTGGGCGCGCACGACCGAAAGCGAGTCAATCGGGCTCAGTCCACTGTTCTCAGCCAGAGCCATCGGAACGTCCTCCAGAGCATCAGCGAAAGCACGGATAGCGTACTGCTCAATGCCCGTGGTGTTGTCGGCGTGCTCACGCACAGCGATACCACACGCAATTTCGGCAGCACCACCGCCGTACACAATCCGGTTGTTCTTAATCAGGTTGCGCGTCACGCACATGGCGTCGTGCAGCGAGCGTTTAGCCTCCTCCACGATCATCTTGTTGCCACCGCGCACCAGCACCGTAATAGCGTCCGAGCTAGCACAGTCCTCAATCACCAGCATGCGTTCCTTGGTGGTACCGAACGCGACCTCACGCACTGTACCAGCACGTCCAAGCTTCTCCGCCGTAAGCTCCGAGAATCGCGGGACAATGCGTCCACCCGTAGCAATAGCAATGAGCTCCAGCTCAACGCCACCAACCCAACGGACAGCGGGCAATTGGTTCTGCAGCAACAAGTGGTTGGCTTCGTCATCGAATCCCCACTGGCAGATGACCAAATTGGCTCCACTGTCCTTAACCTGCTTGATCATAGTGGTAAAGTACTCCTGTTCCTGCTTGTAGAGCTTCTCATAAGCTTCCACACTGGTAATGTCTAGTTTGTGTTTGGTCTTGGGCTTTGGAGGTTCAAACGGACACGTCAAGATGCACATCTTGGCATCCTTCACCTCCTTAGGCATTTGCGGGTGGGAGAAGTCCTTGTCAATGACAATGCCGTTAATCAGCGCTGTGTCTCCCAAAGTGCCTCCAGATTTGCCCTCCATCTTGATCAAGTCAAAGTTGACGTCACGAGTCTCAAAATTGGCCACTTTCATGACAGCATCGACAGCAATTTGCGCCATTTGACGCTTGTACTTGTTAACAATCTTAGACGACAAAGTGGTCATTGCCGTCTCCACAAGAGGCGTCGAGTCTTCCTCTGAGAACTGGATAACGTCTCCAATAGCTTCCAAATGCTTGCATGCAATCTCACAAGCTTCTTCAAAGCCATCAGCGATGCGCATAGGGTGAAGTCCACGGTCCAGCAGCTTCTCAGCCTGCTCCAGTAATGCTCCAGCCAGCACAACGACGCCTGTAGTGCCGTCTCCGATCTCATCATCTTGTGACTTGCTGAGTTCCACAAGGAGATGAGCCACACGATGCTCCACCTGCATCTGTTCCAGAATAGTGGCACCATCATTCGAAATAGTGACATCTCCATCTTGACTGACCATCATTTTGTCCATGCCACGAGGTCCCAGCGACGTACGCAACAAACTGGAGACTGTACGTGCTGCTAAGATGTTGCTCTTGATGGCTTCCACACCTTTGATACGCTCCTTCTGTGCCTGGTCGCGGAGGATGATGAAGGGGCGACCGTATTCGTCAAAGACCATCGACATGGTGGCAGGGGGGCGTAGATACAGAAGAGAGAGAGAGATGGAGCTTCCCCTTGATACGTTGGCGTCTTGTGGTGGCGCTGTACTCGCCAACAAGATTTAGCTCGGGTTTTTACGAAGATGTGATAGACGTAATTACGTATTTGTGTGGACTACTTAAATAATGTGGTGGACATGTAGTTAGTGTACATTACACTAAACGTTACGTTGAAGTTGCTGTGTAACTGCTGTGTTGCTCGAAGACTCGGGATCATGATGCAAGGCCTTAAGCTGGTTGGTGGTGTGTTGTTACTGCTAGTATTGGATACGGTAGATGCCGCATGTGCTCGTGGTGTCTACAACAGCAAGATCTGCTCCGGTCATGGGACCTGCAACACGCGCAACTTGTGCGAATGCGACGCAAGACATTTCGGCTTTGATTGTTCACAAAGTGGGAGAACTTTGGTCTGTAGATAATTAATGTATTGTATTGAAACTTTTACTTGTATGTGTCATTGTAGAGCGTTGCCCACTTGGACCGGCGTGGGTGGCTCCTGCTCGAGCAACTGACGACGCACATTACCTCGTTGAGTGCTCGAACATGGGCGTGTGCGACCACGAAGAAGGCAAATGCACATGTGACGAAGGCTTCGTAGGCTCGGCCTGTCAGCGCAGTATGTGTGAATGAATTTACGGGTATATATGTGTTATTCCTGCTGACACAAGTACTGTTTTGTGTAGTGGGGTGCGCCAGTGGCTGCAATAGTGCAGGCCAATGCTTGTCGCTGAAAGAGCTATCAGCATCTTTTGCAGTGGGGACAGAACCATTATACGACTCTGTATGGGACGCCAATATGATTTATGGCTGCAAATGCCGCAAAGGTTATCACGACTACGACTGCTTGTTGAGTACGAACCTTGCCTTCTTTAGTCAAAACTGCATTTTGATTTTATGTTTTTGCTGCTTTAACCTTTGTGACAGAATCTTGTCCAAGAGGAGACGATCCATTGACGACTGGACAAAAGAACGAGGTGCAGCTTTTGCAGTGCACGGGGACGGGAGGGTCATTTATGCTGTATTTCAATGGGCAAGGGGTAGAAATCCCATTTGACGCCACGATTTCAGATCTTGAAAAAATTCTTTCGACGCTGACGACGCTTCCTGTTGTGAAAGTAACATTCGGCAGCACAGCGACTACTGTTTGCAGCAGTACGACAGCAAACGTCGTTATGATCGAGTTTGTTCAGGACTTTGGACCGTATGATGCACTCAGTGGTTTTTAGCAAGTTTCGATTGCTGAAATTAACGGTGGCTGGTCTGTGTTTGTTTTGTGACTTAGGCAACCACCAATTAAGGTCCTAGAAATCTCCAAGGGTGTTATCTATCTCAAGGGTGGCAGCGTTTTCGTGGCATCCGCGGGCGGCACTTTAGCTGGAAGAACGGCAGTTCAAGTCACCAAGGAATGGGAATTCTGCAGCAACCGAGGAGAATGCAATTTCGGTTCGTCCATGTTTGATAAGTGCGTACCCCTAAACGGACTCACTTGTTCTCTCTCTCTTTCTATCATTTGGCTTTAGAAACGGGTCAATGCGTATGCTTTATCAATCCCATGCCGGGCTATCGCTCCAGTGACGGATATGGAAATCCGGGGACTCGTGGAGACTGTGGCTGCGCTAATGACAAAAATTTGTATGGTGGGCCAATCTCCGCATGTGTGGGGGAACTCGCTTGCAGTGGCCATGGCTACTGCACTGGGTCGCCATCATTCAAATGCGTATGTGAAAAAGGCTGGACAACGGGAGACTGCTCAGCACGTAAGAATGACAGCGGTTCATGAAATAGAAGTAAAGATTAGGAATCAACGCTAACAATTTGTTTGTGGTTGTGTATTTTTTGTATAGGAAAATGCCCAACAGGACCTTCGTGGTTTACTGCACCTTCGGCCAGTAATACTGTGCACAATCAGTGGACCGAGTGCTCTGATGCCGGTCATTGTGACCGTATAACTGGCCAGTGCTCTTGTTACACTCCGTTCGATGGTGGCTCGTGCGAGTTTAGTAAGTATCGTCGAAATGATTCAGTATTGAGATCCAGAATTCTCACAGATTTCGTATCAAGTGAAATGTCCTGGGAATCCTGTTTGCAATGGACACGGACAGTGTATGACAATTCGACAGCTTTCATTAGAAGCGGACGCAGACTCGCCGTCGCTCCAGTTCGACTACGGTACCGATCCTAACAATGTCCAAACATTCGACCGAGACAATATTTTGGGTTGCAAGTGCGATCCAGGTTACGAAGGCTACGATTGCAACAAAAGTAAGCTCCGTGTTCGTGGTTGGACTTGCTTGCATGTATCATTATTCACACAAATACGCTGCATTCGTGCTCGTTTAGGGTCCTGTTTAAAAGGAGACGATCCCGTTACAACCGATCAAGTTGACGAAATTCAGCTACTCAGCTGTACAGCAACGGGAGGTGTGTTTCGCCTCCAATACCGAATATCGACATCGGTCGACATCCCATTTGATGCTACGTCCGATACACTTCGAGATATCCTCATGACTTCTTTCGGCTTTGAAGATCCTGTCGTGGAATACTCTTCTGGAATGAAAGCATGTTCTGCCCCAGGATCGATAGATAATATTATCACCATCACTTTCCCGGTGGATCACGGCGATATTCCACCGCTGAGAGCTGATATGACAGGTCTTACTGCATCAAGCGGAGTAGTAAGTTTCTCCACTGCTGACAATGGGGTAGCGATCAATGGAGTTGTGAGTCAAAAGGGCACCAAGGAGAATGCAGTTTGCTCCAACAGAGGATACTGCGACTACATTCAAGGCACGTGTTTGTGCTCGTTCGGATACGGCACCAGTGATGGTCGGGGAAATGAAGGTAATCGTGAAGACTGCGGTCGTATCCTGCCAAAGGCAACATATGTAGCTCAGAATTAATGCACTCAATCGAATTAACTTATCTTGGTCTATTTTTTTTACTTGGTGCCGTGTTCCACTCTATGGTAATTTCACTCCTGATCATCTTCGCTCTCAGTGACATTAAACAAAGTACTTGTTCCAGCGGTCAACCGCTCCGTGGCATTGCCCGTGGACCCACCATCCAAGGTATCGTTGATGAAGGGCAATGTATTGGATACGCGCGAATAAATTGCAGGTATACCCCATCAACGAGAAGTGGGCCGCCCGAGTCGCCGTTGCATGAATCGTTCCCGTGACCAGTACACCGGCACAAACCACTGAGTCGTAAATGATGTTGCCGTCGTTGTAGAAGTTGTCACGCTTTGCGTTCGTGACAATCTCAACCTCCACAGCTTGGAGAATTTTGCTTTCGGTTTCGTTATTCATTAATCCCCAGCCAAGCGCAGCAGCCATCGAGCCTGGTTGGTTGTCCGATCTGTCTGCAGCAGCTAAACGTGCCGGTTGCTTTTTGATGACCACTCCAGTTTGAGCAATGCCACGTCGTGAGTTACTGACGAAATGTTGTACAAGCGGTACTGTGGGTGACGAAAAGTCTCAACGACGTGAGTTTGTTCCGACTTCAGAGAACCTCTACCCGAATTCTGTTTGGATCCAAGGGAGACATACACGTCGTGCATAATCCACTCCAAACAATGTCCAGCTGTGAGCACGTATTGCGGTAACAAAATTTGTCGATTTCGGGACCTTCGGTGCGCAGGCTTGACATGTACATGAACTTTTCGATTTTCGCGTTCGTTCCGCCGTAGATACGATTTTCTTCATCGGGTGTTAAGTCGGTTGAGAGTTCGGAGAATGACAAACAGTTCACAAAATTTGAGCGTTTAATGTTGCAATCATCGAGACGACTAGGACAATATGATGGACTTCATGGGTGGCAAGAGTTAACTGGACGTCGCAAACAGGAAAAAAAGTGGTTGTCGGCTAGAGCTCGAAAGGAAAAAAATCGAAAAGTGAGCATGAGCGGACTGCGCACTACGCTACGGGAGAACAATTCTCTTCAGCATTGTAGCTTGATATTATCTCAATTTGCTATCCTGAATGTATACGGTTCACGCTCATTAGTGACTAACAGGCTATGAGTCACTGAATGACGGCATAAACAGAGTAGATAGCCGAAGATGACTCCATCGACTCGTAGCTTTTCTTGGATAAAGGTAGTTTTTGCGATGACAACACCATAAAGTATTCATGTGTTTTCTTCTCCTAAAAATTCTGCAGAAACAGCGCCCCGTCACTTCCAGGTCTTGCGCTCCAATTGGCCCCCTCACATGATCACCCAACGTGATCTTACTCGTCGATCTGTGCTGTTATCTTCACTTCACGATCGGACAATTCCATGTAATTGTTCTATTTGGTTCGGAGTCCGCATTTTAGCATATTGCTGCACGATCTCGTGTATATTCGTCAGCGCTACGGTAAAGGGCTTGTGGCTCCCAATACAACACCGATCCACACGCAGCTCAGAGCAATCAACACTTTGTCGTTGAAGTCAATGCTCATCAAACCTCAAGGCTCAAAAATAGTTGCAGCGGACTTCGAGTCCTTATCTACATCCTCGCTTCTCCCCTTACGAATGCCTTAGTTCGTTGTCCTTACACCACTAGAACAATACCCGAGGGCTCGGCTGTCAATTGCAAAATCCTTTCCCGGATCACAATATTTAGGCAACAACCCAGGCTCGCAAACCACCAGAACCCCAAGGACTCGACGCTCACTTGCCCCCACCGACTGGATACTCGTAAGAACCTCAAGTGCACGATGCAATTTAACGTGATCAAACTCAGCTGTGTACTGTCATCACAGACTCCCACACGTAAAAAAGGCGCGCTGTACGAGACCAACTTGAAAGGTTTGATGCTATGTCGTTGTAGTGATGAATACCATACATGTACTTACATTTCTTGTAATATGCAGCTTTACCAGAAAATATGAAACTTGAGCGTGCGCTGCAAGTGAAAGACCAATGTGATAGGGAGCTTCGGACCATTTGCGAAGCTAAACGGCGTCATTACCGTTCTCTCTCCACGTTTGACGGCCACGACGAGCTCTCGCTGTTAGAGCAGGACAGACCAAATGAGACTATGACCCGAGGTGAAGCTCCTTATACTGCATGTGTATGACTTGAAGGTACATGTTCTAACTTGCACTGTGACTGTGACACCATTTTAGACAAACGAGAGCTCGAGCGCTTGATGAGAAAGCTGTCCCCTGCAATGAGCCACTTTGCCTCAACAGAAGCCGAGTTCGTACACATCCTCCAAGGTTGCTCTACATGCAGCAGCCGATTGGCGTATTGCGCTGCATGCACCGAGAAAGCGTCCGAGTATTTCAGCGGCTTCACATCGGCAGAGCTTTCTGCTATCTACGGGAGTGATCTACCTCCTGCAAACGAAATAGAGCTAGCAAACTTCATTGATGCTGTTAACTCTCGCGAAATTCGAGCAATTCGCAACTAGTACATGTATGCAATGTTGTCTAAGAAATTAGTCGAACACGTCCCAAATTGAAGAGCGAAATCCCTGGGTTTTAGGTTGGTGAAGTGTAGTGTAGTGTAGTAAGAGATGATTATTTGTCAATAACAAACGTTGATCGTATAATTCAAGCAATCTTCTCTAGATCTGTAAGCGGCAAGAAAGGCAAGCAACTTCAATTAACGTATCGTAGGCCGTTGGAAATGAGCATTTTAGGCAACAGCCCAGGGGTTTCAACAGTTGAGGAGAAAACGGATCAACGAATTTAGGCAAGTTGACAGGCTCAAATAGCACCTTCGCATGAGCTGCTTCCACAATTGCATACCATTTTTGCTTTCTCAACGACCCGAATTGATCAACACCAAGACAAAGCGAACTCACTTCCTGATCGAAAATGAAGGCCAAAACGACTACGCGGGGCGACGATGGCAGCTTTATGCGGATCGAAGTCATCTCAATGTTGAAGCTGCTCTTAGTGTCGGGTGTTGCGGTCATGTTCCTCGCTCTCTTTGTGGTGATCGGCTTCGGCGGTTCACCTGCAGTTGCCAAGTCCGACTGGACCAGCAATCCGACACGCTGCACGTCGGACTTTTCCATCACCTTGTACAAGGAATGCCTCGGTCCAAACAGTACAACCACCGTTCAAGACACTGATGCCAATGGAACAGTTTCTGCTATCGACGAAGTTCTCAACCTCTCATCCAGAGAGCAACGAGCCGTCCTAACGTGCATGTTTGATTCCTGCACGAATCGGACGAATCGCCCATTTTCCAGAAACGAGCAGAGTCTTCACGTGGTGCATTATTCATTCGGACTGAATGGATTCAAGCAGCTCAATCGCTATTTCTACCTCGAAGCTTTGTTCCCGAACCAGAAGAAGACTGAGAGATCTTTTGAAGTCACTATGACTCCACACGTCAAAGGGTTTTTCATTAACGAGACCACTGGCAACCAAACCTACGCGCAGATCATCACTGATGTAGTTCAAAAGACTGTCACCATCGAGTGTGAAGAAGGCGAAACGTACTGTGAACCAGCTTACTTTCTACGATTCGGAGATATCGACTTCAACGACTACCAAGTCGACGTTCTGTTCAATTCCACGGAGAGTTTGGTTCTGAATGGGTCAAATATTCAATTCCGCAAGACATGGGGCACCGAATCGTTCACTCACTGGCTCATTGGCATGAAGTTTTTCTTTTTATTCGTGTCGGCATTCTTCGCAGCTTGGTACATCTACAGTGTCAATAAACTGTCGTCGCGTGAGCAGAATGTGGAGCAAGGATTCGTCATGGCGCTCGCTCTGTCGCTGATCCTCTTCAACGACCCTTTTTACTTCGCTGAGGCGACGTACGGCAGCAACGCAGCTCGAATCCTCAGTGTTGGTTTTCAAGTTACGTTCTTCCAGATGCTGCTATTATTCTGGCTGGTTGCTATTGACAACCTGCGTCTACAGGGTAAGGAGAACGGCGTGTCAAACGTGAAGTTCTTTGGTCCCAAAATCGTCTTCGTGGCATTTTTCTGGATTATCATGGCGATCTACTACGGCTACATCAAGTACAACCGCAACAACGACGCCATGTGGGATCCACTGGCCGAGAACAACACGTTTGCATCCCTCAAGGCACTTTGTGGGCTTCTTAGTGCCGTGTTCATTATTTGGTACTGTGCCCTCATTGTAATGAGCTTCAGTGAGATTCGAGCTCGTCGGATGAGGTACCGCTACTTGGTCGCACTGAGTATTTTGATGGTGATCGCATCGTTCCTTGGTCTTGCCAGCGGTGAGTTCTCACCCACCCCAACAAGTGGTGGAGCATGGACATCACTTCAGACCATTTTCAACATTTACGTGTACACGCTGTGCTACTTGTACGCACCTTCGGCTACGACACTCGACAACTTGCGTAAGCGCAAACATGAAAATTCTGAATCCAAGGCAGTGCTAAGTGCTAACAGTAAGGCAATCGAGCCCGCTCAAGTGGAACTTGCTGGTGTCGACGAGGTTCGTGAAACTGATCTAGCCTGACTTTCGATGATAGGCTGTGGTGGCAGCAACAGCTTATATGTTTATTGGTAAAAACTAGTCCTGGTTCATTTATTTCAACTACTCCAGCAAACCATACCACAATCATACATGAAAACGTATTTCATTGAGTCACCAGAACTGAGACCCGCTACATGTAGCTCAAATCCATGATCTTTCCGTCATCATTCAGACAGGAGCTTGTGACGCTGGTTGCGCTTCGATCACCGGAAGACGAACTGAGGGAGTCACTTTTATGGATACCATCCAAGTGTTGCACAGAAGAGTAACTTCTTATGGATTTGTGGCCGTTTCCAGTGTCACGAATATCAGAAAAAGATTAATCCTGAGCGGGTTTGGCGGGATCCTGAGTGGCTACATTCTAAAAAGCGGAATTCTGAGCGGGGAGAATCCCACGTTGAGGTACATAGGAATCATAGAGACTTGCATACCGAAGAAGAGGGTAATGGACTAGAGGACAAACTCGTAGGAATGCAGTTTATTAATATATCAAGAGGTATGGAGTCGATATCAACCATCCAACCTATTTTGCACATCATTTCGCCGCTTCCCATTTTCAAAGCTGGAGCGATTTATTGCAGTGTGTCCATGCATCATGTGCTTCAGTAGATTGCCTCAACCGCCTCCGGGGAAGTAAAACTCGGTACGGTTGGGCATCAATTCCGTGTAAGACAGCAGTGCTCGGAAAAAAAATAATTCTATTTCAATAGTACTGGTATTTTTTGTACGGAATTATTAACTATTGGTTTCTCTGGAAGATGCGTATTATTGATTTCGACAGGAATAATTGTTTCGGCGCAACATTTGTGGTTTGGCCCATTATAACCTGTCAAAGTTGTCATTTGTATGGCTGAGGCTAAGCTTACAGGAGTGTTGCTGCTGTTTACAAGAAAGATGTACCTCGCGCACTTCGCACACTTTTCTTAAAAGAGATTAGCATCTCCCCTTTCCTATTTCAGCTCGAGCCGTCACCCGCTATGACTTATGCTATGATTCGCGATGTCGACGGCCAAGCTATACCTAGTTGCTACAGTGGTATTTATAGTGGGCAACATCAGCGCAAAGGTATGCTAGTGATCTGTTAACACTGTAACGACCGCTATCGTTAGCTTGCGACTCTGAATAAGAGAAATCAATGCACTGAGAAATAGATTGAATATTTCACAATAATTATCTATTGTTTCTGCTGCTATTGCGTTATTAATTAAGGTGATTTTGGCAAGACAATTCAAGATGTTACGGTATTTTCCGAGCACTGTAAGACAGGTGCAACCATCACTTATCGTGAATCCGCTCAGAATTCATCTTGTTGGCGCTTAGGATTAATCCGCACCCACGAATATCCCACTGCAAATGACATAGGGTTTCGACGTCCAGCAGATCTATTATCCAAATTACTTAGTAGACAAATTGTCAAAACCTGTGCCAATTATTTTATTATTAAAATAGTAGTCGCGTCTGTTTGAGAAATGAATCCAATAATAATATTTATTATTTGTTATAATAATTGGAATGTATGGTATTCATTTGAGAATATTTTTATATTTTTGGAATTCAGCGTCTCCGATTTCCCACGCACCGTGTCTGAATTTCGATCACCAGGCGATAACCGATCTCCATGCCCATTACTCATTCAGTAGAATCACCACTACTAAGTAGTGGTACCGCATACGATGCACTGGATGCTCTGCATAGAGAAGGCTGAAAGCTTACTGCTTTCAGGATCAGAATAAAAGTATAAAGCCACGGCTCAACGAATGTCGTTGGCAAGGTTGACTGCATTAGACAGACACGAAACAGTGGAAATTGGCCTTCTATTTGATTTTTGTTTGTTTTTTCCTATAGAAGCCTGGTATTGTGAGTGGGCCTTTGACCATTCTATGTAGATGTTGATCGGAGGACAGACACAGAACTACCAGTTTCGAGTGCGATCGAAGGTGCCAACTTTAGCTTCCGAAAAACACACTTTTTTTTAAATAAAATTGCATGACAGCGTTAGAACGCAAACATATTGAGACCGCGCAGGACGGGGAAAATGTGAAGTGATTTTCATACTTTTTAGTCATAATTGTCATGCATCCCGTCGCATGTTTTGTTCCCAACCATGTCGACCCGGGCCACTTCAACATTCATATAAAACGTATCCACTTGGTCATCATGGATACCATTATGCAGCCGGGGAATTGACACCAAGAGCACTTACAACCCCGCCATCACTTAGAACCAGCTGCACAAGCTTCACGATGGCTCTCAGGTTGTCAGGGTAGAGGGCACCTTCGCTGATAAGGCCCTCTGTCTTCAGCTTCTTCGGCGCTTTGCTCTGTAGGTGTACTGGTAGACACTCTTGAAGATTGTTGTACAATTTGCAAGGCTTCGATTCCTCAGCAGCACGGTCATTTGGCGTCAATTCCATGCGTCTCTGGAGTTCGTCACGCAGCTTTTGCATCACCATAACAAGCGCGATGGACCCACTCTTGGCCTTGTCACGTCCATTCTTCTTTATCTCGTTCGCCAACTTGAGCATGTTCTTGGCCTTTGTCAGTTGAACGACATGTTCTGGGAGGGCTCCTTGAGCTCTGGCCGTCGCGATAAGTGTTTCCACGTGGTTGATGAGTGCTGCGGGGTTGTGACGGAGCGCTGTGGTAATCAGTTTTTCTGTGAGGATCGCCAAATTCAGGATGTCCTGCTGTAGCTCTCCTTGTAGCTCTTCATACTTGTCCATTGCGGTTAGCAGCGCCCCCTCCAAGGTGTTGTTGTACTTGTTCCACTCGTCAATAAGCCCCTGGGGAGTAACCATTTCGATAACTTCCTCGGGGATCAAAATGAACTGGGTGTTCTTGTGCTTTTTCCAGTGACAGTGGCAATTGATGCAGGTCCCGTCGTAATTCATGGCAGTACAGCCGGCTTCCTTATCGTCCTCGAAGATATAACACCTTTGGTGGCAGGTCAGGTTGCACGTGGTGCACAAGGTGGTCGCCTCCCCAGAAACCACTGGCTTCTGTTTAACATTCATCTTTTTCACAGCCACCTTCTCGTGCGGCACTGCTCCCACCGCGTTAGCCAGTGCGTCCAGCTTAGCAATGGGATTTTGGGCATCATTGGCTGTTCGCATGATTTTCTGTTCGGCGACCTTGCACTTGCGCTCGAGACTTAGGCGGTCGGTTGCTACTTGCTCGCTGGCTTTTGTAGAAATTGGTCCCATCCGCATGAGGTTGTTGAGCACGATGTATTGTCCGTTCATGGAGAGGCGCCACCAGTCTGCTAGCTTCGCTGCTTTGGCATCAGTATATGCCACACTGAACGCTGCGTTGTTCACCTCCACTTCTCCATTTTCCACCGGCCACTCCAACTGCTCAAGCGTTCCCTTTGCGAGAGGGTTGCCAGCATCACTGAATGTGTAAATCGTACGCAGACAGCTTGACACATTCTTCGCAAAGAGTTGGAAAACGTACATAGCCACTGGGTGAAGGACCGTCGTTCTTGTCGTATTGGCGCGGCATGGAAATACGACAGAATTCACATGTTCAACGGTTCCAAAGAAAACGTTCATGGCCGCCGTGACAAATTGGTCCCTCTCGTACCCTGGGGTATCCACGATCAGCAACGTTTTACCCTCAAATACGTCCGATAGCGGCCGGATGCGGTAGCACGTGATAAACTTTGTGACAGAGAGCGCCTGGTTGGCGCCTCGGTCATCGATAACCATAAGACGCCGCTCACTCAGCTCACTACCGAGAAGAAATGCGACTACACGTTGATTTAAGTACTCTTGCCATGCCCCGTAGCCCCAACAAAGACGACAATCTCGTATTTTCGCTGTCGTTGACATCTGAAGCAGCAATCTCTGGACGAAACTGTGGTGCCACATCGACGATCCGCAAGGCGACTTCCTTTTTGAAGCGGTCATCCTGACATTCGCGCTCGCTGACAATTTTGTGTCCGAGATGCAACGCATCGGATTGTTTGGACATCTCCCAAGGCTTGAAAGCATCGTCGTTGGGGTTTGAGAGCTCCTTCTGTTTGGCCTCGTAAAATTTAATGATTTCGGACGCCACAGAGGGAAACTTGACCGTACGCACTGTCGTTGGTCCGCTCCATTCAGACGGACCGACGATCGTGAGAAAGCACATCTGCACCGCATAGTCACAGTCATCTAGGAGGTCGGATAGCTTTGCTTTGTCAAGCTTGTTGTCCTTGTTGAGCATCACGTCTTGCGGAACTTCACTTTCACTTGCACGTGGGAATGCCCCATCCCATTCATGGTTTCGTTTCGCACAAAAGCGCACGCTTATTGCTGTCGTCGGCATGATCGATTCTACTGCCTCTCCTCGCAGAGACCACGGGATCTCGACAGACATGCTCGTGTAAGTGAGGTCTCTAACGACAGGGGTAAACGGACTACCGTCTAGTTCAAGCATTCCCGGTATGTAATTGGTGACTATCATCAGCTTCCAGCAATGATGTATTGAAGTTCGTGACTCAGCTGATCGACGCTCCACTTGCCATTTACGGTGGCAAGTCCACAACGCACCATCGCTTTCTGTGCGTACGTGATGTTTCCTTTGAGGAGAAGGTGTTTGAAGAGGTGGTGGTTGAGGCTCGAAGAAAGTTGGAGAATGAGTGAGCTCTTGGGTTTCGGCTTCTCTGCCGGTATACCTGAAATAGTGTTAGTTTTTCTGGCTTTAAGTGTTCACACAAATTAGAGTTACTGACTCTAAATAAAAACTAACACTATTGATCCACTAACACAAAATGCTGTGGTTTACGCAAAATCGCACCGACGCTGGCATCCACCCCTTAGCTCTGAAATAAATTTCAGAGAATACCGTGGTTGGAGCAGCTGGGAATCTATGGCTGGCGCAACAGTATAGAAATGATTCATATGTAGTAAGAATTTGTTGGACGGCTGATGGAACCGAACTTGGCCAAAGTTGGATCGTACTTAGTGACTTGGATAGTACTTTGTGATCAACATTTCCGGCAACAGCCAAGGATGAAACGAGCTCGTGGATGAAGTAGAGGAGATTAAAAGAACTTTGTGAGCAAGAACTCCAAGTGCGTCTACGCGTACGGCATTATGAAGTAGAGGTTACATTAGTGCTGAAAGAGAGAAAAAATCCAAGTAATGCGCTTAATAGAAGCGGATTGAGCTTTACTTCCGCTACTAAAAAGGATGGCGTTCTATACATCGCTAATTTCGGATGATTCCGACACTATTTGTAGTCTCACACCATACGACGACACCAGACGATAGGGTGGTTGGTAGTAACGACTGTTCATAAATAGATCGTGCAGATCGATATGAATAGAAGATCTGTACCTGCGTAACCACCCGTCTAGCTATAGACTATGGACGCATTCTCACTTCTACTCTAGATCTCCAAGTCCACCACCATCCAAACACTTCCTGGTGGAAACACTCCTGATCGACAGGATATCTCTGTTGTGGTGATGATCGTCGTCATTAGGACACTTGTGCTGGAATATATTCGCAGGGCCAATATCCCACTGCAAGTATTTGTCCATACATGTACCTGGGTTTCGCTCTTCAGAAGACAAGGGATTTGTTTGGAATTGAGATCGGCCATCCAAAAATCGACCAGATGAAATATGATGATGAAGTAGTGCTCATTCCCGGAATGTCCAATGTTCCATTGCGTGTACTTGTGTGTGTGGGTTTCGTCCTTCAATGGCCAACCAGGGGTCTGCGTTCGCAGGGCCACTGCCATCTAAGAATTTCTGGAGGAAAGACTTTGAATGAAGTAGCGTCCACAGTCCGCATCACCAAATTTCCATTCCAGACCACCCTTGTAGCTGGATTTTCATCTCCGGGGGCCAACAACGGTTCTAATTGTCCCCAGCAACCATCTAGGAATTTATTGGAGGAAATACTCCTGATAAGCCACTGTTATCAGGATCGTCGAGGTTCCACTGAAATATGCCGATATCCCACACCAAGTACTTGTCCGTTCCCCGACTCTCTTCTGGTGATCGAAATCCAGACACGGACACGTACTTGCAGTGGAAAATCGGAGACGCTGGAAATGGACGCAAATTTATCGGGAGTGCTTCGTCGGGGCGATATTTGGTTTGCTATTCGTGACGCTGGAAACGGCCACAAATCCATCAGAAGTTGCTCTTCTGGGCAATACTTGGATGGTAACATCGACCCCCTCGGCTTGTCTTGTGGGGATCGAAGCGCAGACGCGGACGAGTCAGTACAATGGGACATCACTAGTGTTGGAAGTCACGACAGGCTCTTGATTCCGCGTTGAGATTGGCCGGCGAACATGGATGACTGGTTCGCATTTGTTAGAATATTGGTGCCACCGTAGGTTACACAGCTAGAGTTCTTTACGCTAGATCAGTTTCGCGAACCTCATCGTCACCAGCAAGTTCCACTTGAGCGGGATCGATGGTCTTACCACTACGGTAGCGGGGGGCAACCCATAAAATTTGGGTTTTATTTTCACATGAAAATAAAAATTTAGTGCTCTTTCCTTGCAAGGAAGCATTCTACACCCAGCGATGCACATCAAACTTTTTACACATTCGTGCCCACCTATTCGTTGCATGTTTTCGGTTGGATCTACTTATCAGCACGAAGGCGCTTGGACGGGTCACTGATCTCCATCGAGCGCTTACGCATCTTCGACTTCTCGTTTAGCGGCGCCAAATCGTGGTGCACCGACAGATTCTTGGCCAGTAGGAAAGCCACCTCCATGCTCTGCGAGTAGTTTAGTCGCGGGTCGCAGTAGCTCGTGTACCGCAGTGGCAGGTCTCCCTCATCAATGCCCTGGGGGCCGCCAATGCATTCCGTGACGTTTTCACCAGTGAGCTCGAAGTGCACTCCGCCCAGTGCCGAGCCAGCCTCACGGTGGATCTCCAGTGTCTGCTCCAATTCGCCGAAAATGCGGTCAAATGGACGGGTCTTGTAGCCGTTTTCGGCCACAATAGTGTTGCCGTGACACGGGTCACACGACCAGATCACCTTCAAGCCAGCAGCCTTCACGGCAGCGACGTGCTTAGGCAGCAGATCCGCCACCTTGTCGCATCCGTAGCGCGTGATCAGCGTGATCTTGCCCGGGTTGGCCTCGGGATCCTTCCACAACTTTCGGATCAACAGCACCAGGTCGTCCACAGCCATGCTCGGACCAACCTTGATACCAATAGGGTTTTCGATGCCTCGGAAGTACTCAATGTGAGCATGATCAAGCTGACGCGTACGGTCGCCAATCCACAAGAAATCGGTACCCACGTTGTAGTACTTGCCGTCCACCTTGCGCGTCATGGTCTCTTCGTAACCAAGCTCAAGACCTTCGTGCGACACAAACAGATCCACCGTCTTCAGGTGCGGCGAGTCCGCACCAACACCGCACATGTGCACAAAGTGCAGACTGTCCGTGATCTCGTTCACCATGTGCTGGTACTCCTCCCTCCGCGACGAGGTCTGCACAAAGTCCAAGTCCCACGTGCCAGCATCGTGAATGTCCGCGAAACCCGAACCCACCAGCACACGACCATAGTTTAACGTAGCTGCGCTGTGGAAGTATCCTTCCAGCAGTCGATTCGGGTCCGGGGTGCGCTGATCCTTCTCATAACCATTGATATTTTCACCCCTGAAGCTGGTCACCTTCTCCCCTTCCAGCATCTCGGTATCACTGGAACGGGGCTTAGCAAACTGCCCCGCCATACGCGCCACCCGCACCGTGGGCATGCGTGCGCCCCACACCAGCACGAGACTCATCTGGATCATGATCTTGAGCTTCTTCTCGATCAACTCCGGCTGACAGTCCTGGAATCTCTCAGCGCAGTCACCACCCTGCAACAAGAAGCGCTTGCCCGCCGCGACGTCCGCCAGCTGCGTCTTCAGGTCCTCAATCTCACGCACCGACACCAGTCCAGGCAGCGTCTTCACTGTAACATTGGCAATGGCACAGTCAGCGTGTGGCACATTGACACATTTTAGTGCACTATGAATTCTTACACTTATCATGAGCTTGATTCAGTGCTTTCTCATCCGGATACGGAGCTTGTTGTTTGACGGGGAAGTTACGCCACGATGAGGGGGTCCACTCAGAGGTTGCCATGGTTGGTACTGAAGCTTGTGACGCTTGGCGGACTTGGACGAATGACGACCAGAGACCTTTGCTGACGCACGTGGTGTGACGCACACCAACCACAAGAAATATCTGAGCATCAACATGTTGACGCCGATTGTCCTACTGAGCGCAAGAAGAAAATAGCTGACGTAGTAGCCATTGGTGAAAAGCTCCATAGCTCATGGGCAAACATCGAGGTCGCGGACCGAGCGTTGCGAACGCCAAGCGGCCTTCAGGAGACACTCTGGTGGTCGTGAATCCGTCGATACTGCACTCTACAGCGCAGAAACCGCGGCAGGTTGGCAAGAAGAAGCAGCAGAACCAGTCCAAGAAGCGCAAAGCCGATAAGGACGCATCTGGTGGACCCAAGAGGACGCAGAAGAAGCGCAAACAAACGCAGGAGGACAAGACCATCGTCAGTAATGTTGCCATATCCAGTGCAGCTAAGTTGACGCGTGGAGAAGGCGGCGGAGCGTCCTGCACCGTGCTCAGAGTCAAGAAAGACGTGGATGTACTGGCTGGACTCTACTGGGTCTTGTTGTCCCGCAACACGCAACGTCCCTGTGTGGTGGCATTGCCTAATCATGACGATACGACACCCGCTCAATTAGGGGCGATGATCAAGCATCTTGGACTGCAGGCGGTGGCGCTACATCGCAAGATGACGGCAGTACAGAGGAACGAAACGGTGCAGAGACTGAAGAAGTCCGTGTCGACTGCGTCGCCGGTACATTCGATGATACTGGTGACGACGGACCACTTGCTGCCGAGTACAGCGGATGCGAAGGTGGATGTGGCGCTAGTTGGAGCTGTGAACGCTGCGGCGACGGACGTGGCGACGGCGAAGTTTGCTCATGTGCATCAGGTGACTGCTGCAGTTGCGGGCATTGGAGAAGAGCTGGTGAACTCAAGCGCGTTCCGACCGGAGCTGACGACGCCGTGTTTGCAGCAATTGTTGGCGCGATTGAAGCTCGCGCGGCAGATTGTGGATATTTCGCAGCGTGTTGGGAAAACTGGTGCCACTGCTCAGGATGACGACGACAAGTGGGCACGGAAACTTGCTAAAGGAGCTGATCTGGATGAGGAGGAGGACAATGGGCAGAAGAAGAAGAAACGTGCGATGACTCCGGATGAACAGAGACTGCAAGCGTTGACGGAGAAGCTCTACGTGGTGTTGACGCGCAAACTGCCAGGCACCAAAGCGAATAGCATGAACGTGTCAACTGGTGGAGCACAAGAAGCCGATAGTCAACACCGCCGCGAGAAGCTGGAAGTGCTAGGTCTTGTCACTGTGAATGCTGCGGTGGGCACAGCTATGACGGACGAACGCATTTCTGCTCAAACCCGGTGGATGGATTTTGCCGAAGGCAGAGCACACGGTGGCCAGTGGGAAGGAGCAATCCGCCATGGTGCGTCGAAGGACGCGACTTCGCTTGCGGTGCGTAAGAAACTCTGTGCAGCGCGTGGTAAGACAAGCGACTCAAGCTTCTTGAGTAAATGGACACCCAACAAGGAACCTGTCGACACTGAAAAGTGGGGTGGTGCATTCGGAAAGGTTTGCGGACACAACGAAGTGGTGATGAACGAGCTGCGGGCGTTTTATCCTCAGGAAGTGCTGAACTCGAAGGTCTGCAGCAAGTTGTTCCCAGCACCAGGCAACCAGGGTTTCGATGGTTGTCTGGAGCACTTGCGGTTTGCCTGCATGACTCGAGGCACGAGCATGACTCTATGGGATGCCGAATACTTCGTCTTCATCTCATCGCGCGGCCGCGTCACATGGTCCAAGAAGAGTCAACTGCTGTCGCTTTCGCTCGCGAGTCTGCAGTGTCTCGTTCCGGCGCTTCGCAGCTGGACTGTTGCGAGTGGTGGCCACATGCCACCCAGTGCAGTCCTCCGCTCGATCCAGCTTTGTTGCCAACTCGGTAGTGGCGACAAGCACTCAACCAGTGGTAAACTGCCTCCTAAAACGCTCAAGCGTATCATGACCTTCGCGTTTGGTGGATCAGCCCGACTTTGGCGTCACATCGCGAAGGTGCCGACGCCGCTAGAACAGGAAACTGTGTACGATTCCCAGTAGCTGGGAGGGATAGAAACAACAAATAGCGCAAATCGGTGGGTGTATGGAGGAGGAAGTGTCTATAACCGTTTCCTAATCCCCACCGGGACTTCCTGCGGCTGGTTCACCACATCGACATCCTTCCCCACTCGCATTGCCCCTGCGCACCTTGCGTCTGCTGCAGGCAGCGGTGTCTGGTTCTCTCCTATTGGTTCCTCTTCACGCGAAAGCGACACCTTGCTGCCTGCTTCACGACCATTGTTGTGTCCATTGAGCACAGTGCCATTAATATGTGTAGCGTGCTTCTGCAGTACAAGCTTCTCCTGCACAGGGTCGAACACGAGCCAGCCGTCGGGTCGAGGGATCGTTCGGTTCGCATGCTGCATCTTCACCTGCACCAGTTTGGCTAATGCTTCATTGCACACATCATCATCCACAGGTGGCGGCGGTGGGACGTCGTCAAAGTATCCGTCGTCATCCTCATCCTCCATTCCTCTAGCCTCATCTTCCGACAGCAACTCGGGCACATCTGGCTCCGAGAACACGAAAGGCAGACTGGAAACACAACAACAGCAACAAATAACACGTTAGAAAACCAAGAACCCGGCCAAAACTCAGCTTCATAGTCAACGTACTATGCCGGAAGAACATCGAACAGTTGATGGTACAGCCAGCGACCCGATAGCAAGTCCAGCAGCAGTGGCCAGCCTCGGTCCAGCAATCCCCAGTGCTTAGCAGCGTAGGCGACAGTGTAGGCGCCTAGAAGATGCAGTGTGGGCACGTGCACACGCACCAGCGGCAGACGCGTGTGGTGTATACTCAGCTCCTCCACCAAAGTCTCCTGGAACGAGAACTGGGGGTACATTTCGCACACATCGAGGGCATTGGAGTAGGCCTCGCCCAGCAGGTTTGCCAGCACGCCGACGCCTGCTGCCAAGTACACGACGACCCAAGGAGCGCGGCGCGCAGCGTCCAGGTATTCCATTGTCTTGAGAACACGCTCCAGGTGGCGAGAGTGTCGTGGGTTCAACAGATGCGGAGATATCGGACACGGCAAATGACGTGGAGGTGCGTTCCCGCGACTTCGACACGACTTGGAGCTGTTACGTGGAACCAAGAAATCGGTACAAGTTAGTGACGACTTTTTGGCCAATCGACGGTTTTGGAAATGATGATTGGTCCAAAATGAAGAAATGATTGGTATTGCACGACAGAATAGAATAGTTACTTGAGAAAGCAAGGCTCGAGCGCCAAGGAGTTTACGACGCGAGATCCATAATTTTAGATACTAGTATCGCGAGCGATGCGCTCTGTTTTAAGAGAAAGAGATATGCCTAAGATCTAGCGCTCCCACTGGAAGTTCCAGCTCACCCTGAGCAAGAATGGTTGAAATGACGGTAATCATCTCAGTGGCACACACGATAGTCAGCTTGAGCTGTCCGGCATCATCTAACTCGTAGCGTCGTGTAGCGGCGGAAGGCGATAACTGTTTGGGTATGGTTGATAGTCAGTGGTTCAGGAACCTATTCCAGTTCAGGACCAACTCCGTTACAGAGTTTGTCCTGATCTGTAGACTGCCGAACGCCACCTCACTGATGCGCTCATGCTCACGAAACACCAAAATCAATGTCCTCCGAGCTGATCTAGATAAAGGAAGAACGTGTTACTACTGGTATCTACCATCTACCAGATACCAGTAGTAACACGTTCTTCCTTTATCTTGATGATCGTCGATCACCGATCGATCGCGCGGACAATTACAAAAACCAGTTTTCGCATAAAAGTCCAGTAGTATGCACGTCGTATGAGTTTGGATGACGCGTACATGACATACATACCTTGTGCTGTGTGCGATCAACGATTTATGCGTTGAAGCCCCTGCCAGCGCCGCCTGGTGTATAATAACACCACGCCGTTAACAAACAGTCTACGAATCTCATTTGCTGTCGAGCGTACACCGCTATCCCCGTGCCGTTCTTACTGTAGCACCAAACAGTGTCTTTGCGATCTTCCTTGTGTTTTGTGTCGTTGATGACACCGTTTTCCACCCTTTACAAAAACGAAGTGACGATCGTTTAGTCGAGCTGTGTGCGCCACACCACTCCGGCATAAATGGTGCAAATGTACGCAAATAATGTCCGCACCATGATAGCCTACCCCTCCCTTGGTCGTACATTTTCGGTCGTTCAACTCTTTACAAACTTCAAGTAAAAGGTAAAATTGCACGACAAGTTTGGTGCGGACAGTAATTATTTCAGCCAGTCAGAACTCGCGAGTGTTAATAAAAGCCAATAGCAGCATGCCGCTTGGATCTTTGGTACGTCCACTTTCTCTCGAGCGGACAAATCAGGCAAGTTGCCGCTGCTGCAGCGCCCAGTCTCAGTTTAGCTGTCATTTCTGGATTTCCCTCGAGCCCCTCAAGTGAAACCCAAGCAAACACAATGGCTGACCAACTGACCGAAGAGCAGATTGCTGAGTTCAAGGAGGCGTTCTCCCTGTTCGACAAGGACGGCGATGGAACCATCACCACCAAGGAACTCGGTACGGTCATGCGCTCGCTGGGCCAGAACCCCACGGAGGCTGAGCTGCAGGACATGATCAACGAGGTTGACGCTGACGGCAACGGCACGATCGATTTCCCGGAGTTCCTGACCATGATGGCCCGCAAGATGAAGGACACGGACTCGGAGGAGGAGATCCTGGAGGCCTTCAAGGTGTTCGACAAGGACGGCAATGGATTCATCTCGGCTGCCGAGCTGCGCCACATCATGACCAACCTGGGCGAGAAGCTCACGGACGAGGAGGTCGACGAGATGATCCGCGAGGCCGACATCGACGGCGACGGACAGATCAACTATGAGGAGTTCGTCAAGATGATGATGTCCAAGTAAGCGTCGCGTCCTTTTCAGTCGTCGGTTTGAATTGGAGATCGTGTGCTGGCGGATTGGCGTTGGGGGTGCGGGCATATTTGCTCCCTCCCGCTGCTGCTATAGACGACTCCTGTCGATCGTAGCTTAAATAATTTAGAAACAGCGATGAATTGCTTTGCTGCTGCTGCTTCTTGTCGTTCGTGTTGTGACTTCTTTGTGTTGGAACGTTGGAATGTCTCTTCAACCCATAGTTAAGATTTGATTTGATTTAAGACTGTTATATGGGCTATCGACTGCAAGTGACGGCGACGTCCCATTAAGGAACCGCAGCGCGGTCACATGGCTACAGCATGGTACGTGAACAGCCCTAGATTCTCTAGCAACAAAGTGAGACGGAGCGGCGGCCAGCGTCTCTTTGGAATTGTTCGCTTTCGATGGAAATATACCTGCAGGCGGCAAAACGGTTAAGCGTCGCTACTAGCGACTCGCTAGTGGCGACACGGTTTCGTCAGCAGGGTACACACACCGGTACACAGTACCACCCGCGACCTTTGGGGCTCTTTGACAACGGATCTTTGTGACTGAAGTTGAAGCGAGTTTGACTGGCCAAGAGCGGCCTGCTGATTTGTTGCAGCTTGCCCTGTTCGGCGAAGGCGTCTTGAGCATTTAAATCACCGCGCTCACCTGCCAGTGGCGATGGCGTCGCATGACTTGGCAGTTCGTGCTGCCGCTAGATAACTGGTTATCCAAGACGACCAGAGCAACGCCAGCCCGGTCTGCTTTCGAGCCCACTGTGCGATCGTCATTCGTGGCAGAGGTCTCCGTTGCTGTCTTGGATGGGAAGCGCTGCAAGTCACGACGCGACGCGATACGGACTGGAGTCAGCGTTCTCCGGCTCCTGGAGCTGATCCAACGGCGCCGCCGATCGGTAGAAGCTGCCGTTAACCATCATGGTCAACGCGGTGGGCGTTGGGCGGAGATCGCGCTAGACTTTAAACTAGACTCTCTAGCCCATACGCAGTTACTAGTTGTTCTTAGTCTAGCAGCCGCGACGTGTCGTCACCAGAATTAGACCTCGTCGAAGCGGTACGGAAGGAAGTGCCGCGTAAACCCGAAGAATAGCCGGCCGTTTCATACGCGCCATACTCAGTCCAAGTCAATTTCAAATCGAAATTTTATTCGCCAAAAATCGAGTTTTTCGCTGGATCTCCTCCACGAAAGGATCTCAAAGCGACACGAGGGCCATTTCGGCACAGGAGCTCTAGTGCGCAAACGTCCGCTCTCTCACCGCAGCCATGGACTACCGTAAGTACCAGCCGCAACAGACGGCAGCGGACCCGATGATGTCCTCGGCGCGTGGCATGGCGCGTCTCAACGGCAGCAACCGCGCGGCCTGGAACGCCATGGACCTGCAGATCGGCGCACAGGTGCCGCCAGCCAACGCACGTGGCGCCATCGAGGACAATGCCGCTCTGTCCGCACGCAACGTGCTGCTGCGTCAGAAGCTGCGCGAGCGTAAGCGCTACGACTCGGCGGACGACGCCATGAAGAAGGCGGCGGCACGTGCGGCCGGTCGGTATCAGACTCAGCAACAGCCAGTTGCAGTGCAAGAACCTCCGGCACAGAATCAGAATCAGACAAATGAACGACCTTTTTCGCCGGCACAGATCGGCCAATCAGCTTTCTTCAACGCCATGCAGAGCGATAGCCCGTCCACGCGCAACGTGCAACGCAATGCACCCACGTCACCGTATGAGCCTCCTGGAGGCGCCGCACAAGGACGCAATGTACTGATTCAACGCAAACTACAGAGCAAGGCGTCGTTCGACTCAGCTGATTATCAGATGGCCAAGGCGCGACGTGGACAGCAGACAGCGGAGATGGAAAACACGCACATGGAGGATGTGAGTGAAGCAGAACCAGCTAAAGAAGAAGCCGTCAGCTCGCCCTGTGCGTCTTCGCCAGCGAGTGCAAGCAGACGCCAGCAGTTTGCCAATATGAGTCCCAGTCGTGCTGGCAAATACGGCGCTCTGGAGAACAGGAAGAAACCTAGTCGACGAGATCTGCTGGAAAAGCAGCAAGAAGAGGTTAAAGCGGTGGAGGAGGAAGCGCAACAGGGAGGATCTAACTACGGGAAGCTGTCGGCAGCTCATGTGCTGATTCGACGGAAGCTTAAGGAACGCAAACGGTTCGACTCGGCGGACTACGCGATGGAGAAACAAGGCCAGCCCACGGATGTGCCTGCTGATGTCGCTGCTAATCCAGTTGCTCCAGGTGCGGCTGTGTCTCAGTACGGCGCGTTGGGAGCTTCGCAGGTGTCGATTGATCACCAGGTGAAGCATATTAAGCTGTCCGAGGATCCAAGTGGACGTGTTGCCTCGTCGGCACAACCAGTTGCTAACGCCGCTCAGGCTGCATTGGCCGCGCGAGCAGCGCGATATGCTGGACTTAAGGGGGCGGGAAAACCGAATCCCATGACGAGTAATAGTAGCCCACAGGCAGCAGCTTTGGATCGCTACGGCCTTGACAAGAGCGCTGCACCCACGGGTGCCGCCGCCGCTGCACGTAATGTGGTGCTGCAGCGCAAACTGGCAGAGCGCAAGATGTTCGACTCGGCCGATCACTTCAAGAAGGCCGCATGAACGCAGTGCGGTGCATTCCACTACTTCACAACGCGCAGTCGACGGCCACGTGTATTAAGAGTGGGGTTGAACCGAAGGTGACAAGTAAGTGGCGTTTGTATCAGTGGTCCACCACGCTCAGGCACGAAGCTAGTGTCGAGCAGGTAGACATACGTGTGATCCAAGTGGGTACTTGAAGTATTCCATTACATCGTAGTATACGTCTCGGAGCACCGATCATTCTCATGTTGCCGTGCAGTGAGACAAGAACCAGCGAGCATCAACATTCGACACCGCTGCTCGGAATCGCAAGAACGAGCTTGTTTTATTTTGCATGGACAGCTTTCACATAATTTTCGTATATGAAGTGAAGAAGTAAAGTGAAACATCACTAAACGCAAGCACTTAGTAAGGTTAGTACTTCACTTCTCATTGTTTCTCAACCTTGGACGTTGTCCAGCCTGTTGTAGTACGAAGGATTCCCAAATTTCCTGATAGACTTTTCGCGGGTCAATTGCGGAGCAGGTCGCTTCAGGTCTTCTGATTAGAAGACGATTTTGTGTACAATCGCGTCTCATGGACCATAGTTATGGTCGCACGGCTACTCAGACCCAAATTATGACCTTAGAAATAGGAACATACATGAGAGCCATTTTAGGAATCACTACGAGAACACAAAAACACAAAGGCGCCGAGTTGTCTACCATGCTGGACTTGGTGCACTTGCACACCACATCGCTCGCGCGAAGCGCACCTTCTGGCTGTTTGCCGTGCAAGACGCCACAAGAACGCCGAAGCCGTAAAATTTTCCCTGATACGCCAGCAAGCCGCCTCGTCCCCGTCAGCCCCACCATCCCCTGGCCAACTGGTTTCTGTGGCTGGCGACGAATCCATCGTCGGGTCTATTTGCCGCGCGATCCATGGGAGCTGGGTTGCCGTTCAAGGCAATGAGGACGTCTTCTCCTTCGTGATATTCGACGGGAAGTCAACACGCCCCTGATAACGCTGTCTCAAGGAGAGCCTTCTCCGTCCTCGCCGTACTCCGACATGGCGCTGGCTCAAGTGACGTTGGCATCTGTTGCGTTGACGCCTATTATCTCGGCATCACCATCGACACCTGTCTCGTTTCGTGAGCTGGATGCGTCACCTCTGTCGGGAGCGAGTGTGAGATCTCCTGTGGCTGATGCGCAGGCCATCGTTGCTGCCGACATGGTCGACGGATCTCCGCATTCTACGGTGATCAATATGTGTCACGCTGCTGGCCCCGCATTTTCGTGGAGGTTCATGCTGAAGGCGCACCAGTTATATGAAGAACACAATTCACGGGGCAATATTCAGTCATAGCAAAGGTAGGCTGATGATGAATACACTTGCTTTATGCCCCACACACGCCCAAGCTTTTTGTTATCATCGACCATGCACAGGTTGAACGCGCTCGTAGATGACACACTCCGTATGAATCCCACTTCTTTATCGCGAATTGTGCTATCTGTGTGTGTGCCTATTTCGTAGGTCAAAATGGTGTCTGTCATTGTCTTACTACTGTACTATTTTTAGTCTGCGTTGGCATTAATCAGAAGACCCGAAGCGTGGCCTGCTCCGCAATTGACCCGCAAAAAAACCTACCCATTTCCTTCACTGTCGGCGGGAGTCGGAGCAATATACGATCCCATACATCGACCCAGCCTCGCATCCGATGCAATACCATGTCAATGAAAACAAGATGAAACCCGTCGATGCACCACAGTAAAATCAACAGCACACCTTTGAGCAGCATATCAATACTTGTCAGATGTAAAGTTTTAGCTCGAAGGAGTACAAGTTCGGCGTCGTGGATCGCGCTATTGAGCGCTCGTTGTTACTCGAAATTCTAGTGACCAACCCGTCACTAGTGTTTTCCCATGCTTGTGCTTGCCACGTTTTCGTTTACTTTTCGGGCATGCAGACGAGAGAACGTCGAGGGGCTGCCACTGCATCGGCTACGCCAGAAGTAGAACCCGATGCACCGCCAGCGGATCCAACAAAGGTCAGCGTTTCATCGAGTTTTACATGTTTGCGTGGCAGTTCAATCACAGGAACGACATTCTGCTTGCCACTGGGGGGAATGAGCTCGACGTTGCCAAGCTGAACATCAAAGTCTGGCTGCTGGTTCATGGTGACCATGAATCATGGACTCGTTGGGGAAAGCTCGTTCTTCGTGGTCCATGGACATCATGAACGATATTGTTAAGAAAACCCCGTTCTTTTCTAGTTGCCAACACAGTAAATCCAGAGTTGGTGTCGAGCTGGCGGATCTGGGCAGCTTTACCTCGCTACTTGGCGGAGGTCATTTGCGACCGTAAATGTGGGGCAGGTATTGCTTGTCCTCGTCCTGCGTACCGCGAAGAGGTCCAAATGGACACTGTATGTACAACACTTCCTACTCAATGAGTAATATGATACTCATAGACTCTACGAGTTCAAGTTCCGAATATGTCAATCCAAGTTCCGAACAGTACCCTAGCCACATTACCGAAAAAAATCAGTTCATAAAAGTCATGGGGAACACGGCGACCAAGGCGCGTGAGGCGCATGCGCAGGCCATGAGTAAGCCCAAGAACAACCGCAGTGTGCAGCAGCAGAAGCTCAAAACCGCCAAGGCCACAGGCGTATTGGCATTACCCGACAGTAAGCTGAAAAAACTCCCCCAAGAGCTGTTCGAGCTCTCCTCACTGCGCACTCTGGACCTCACAAACAACAAACTCAATGAATTACCTCCCCAACTCAACAACCTCAAGACACTCAAGACACTCAAAGTGTCCTCCAACGTCCTCTCAACACTGCCGGATCTATCCTCACTCTCGACGCTCACCACACTCGTGTTGGACGGAAACGTCCTTGAGGACATCCCTTATTCTCTCCCACCCAACTTGACCAAACTCTCTCTCAAGAGCAATAAACTCCATGCAATTCCTTGTAGTGTACTGAATTTAGCACAATTACAGGAACTGGACTTGTCGGACAATTTATTGGAGACGCTGCCCTCGAATTTGGGTGAGATACAAGAGCTTCAGGAGCTCAATGTGGACGATAACAAGCTGGCGGAGCTCCCGCCTGCATTAGCGAGATGTACCAAGCTTAAGGTGCTGTCAGCACGTCGAAACACGTTGATTGGGAGGTCGGCGGGGGCAAAGGTGCAAACTATTGCTGCTGAGCTCTTGGGAGAAGACTCGAGTGTCCAGGTGATGAACTTGGAAGGCAACCCGATGGCCAAGGAGGACCTGCAGGGGATGGACGGTTTTGAAGCGTTCCTCACGCGGCGCACGAAGCTCAAGAACAAGGAGATTCATGGTGGTTTGAACTCGGATTTGAGTCTTTGTGGACTCGAGTAGACGGTGATGTACATAATGTGGAGGTGTTTCTTTTTTTCATGTTTGTGAGCTTTTATTTCTTAGCGGTTGTGGCTATGTTGTGACGCTTCTGGAACTGGTAGACACGGTATGTTGTTGATTCGGATGGAAACGTGGGGTGAACGCGTAGTTTTACTTGGTGATTTGGGAGGAGAGGTAGGAGAACGTTGTCTCTCCCTCGTACGTGTTTGTCCTTCTGCTTCTGTTGACACAGCGGTGATCGCAGCCTCCAAGTCCACTTCTGCTGTGCTCCACTCTTGCTCCAACGCTGCTATGATGGAGTCCTCATCGTCGTGTTCGAGAGCAAAGCCACGAGTTCGATGAGCAGCAAGTCCACGCACAATTTCTGCGAGATTCTGGGTAACTAGAGTCACGAGCGCTGGGTCGATGTCCGTTGACGGTTGTAAGCAAATATTGCCGACGCTGCTGTCTGTGTGGTTCGCTATATCGTACAGGTAGGCGCCGCCGTCATTATATGCTGCGATGCGTGCTTCCTTTTCGTCGTTGAGCTGCTGATTCCGTCGATGGAGTTTCGCGTAGACGATCGACAAATTCCGATGAGCTCGAGCGCGGCCCAGACGACAGTCAAGTACTTTAGGCGAGCACAACTGGAGATCACGATGATGGCAGCTCAATGCGTGACCAAAATTCAGCTGGGCAAGCGCCAAGTTACCAAGATTGGCATAGACTCGTGCTTCGAGCTCGCGATCTTTTACTTCAAGAGCTGTTTGCAGCGCTTCTTGCTGGTGCGTAAGGGCGGGACCATACGCATGTGCATCCAGGAGCAGTAAACCCAGTGCTTTCACTGCTCGTGCTTGAAGCCGAGGGTCTTTAGCTTGTTGGGCGAGTTTGAGGGCATGCCGCTGTGCTGCGAAGGCGTGCTTGATGCATGCCGTAGCTGCATTGCTTGTTGATGTAGCCGAGGCAACGACAAGCTCACGAAGCGCTACTCCTCGGTGGTGATGTAACAAAGACGTTAGGGCCAAGCGTGATGGGGATTCAGACTTGGGGGGAGCAGCAGCATCATGAGAGGGTTCGACGGATTTCAGCGCTGCTGTGAGGTGCTGTATAGCAGCCACCAAAGCAGGTGGGTTCCCGTAAAGCAAGAAGGACCCGAGCGTAACATGCCTCGCCAAGACGCGTACTTTTGCCGCAGCAGCATCACTAACAGCTCGCGCTGCTGCCGCCAACTCAGTCAAGAAGAAGTTCGTATCGTCATCGTCGTCGGTGCCGTCGTCGGTTTCTGTGCCTGGAAGCACTGCTTCAACTGTATTGACGACCGCGATCTGGACGGCCTGGCAACTTGGAGGCCGTCGGCTGGAATCCATAGCGAGCAGATTTCCAGTTGATCGGCTACTGGTAAGTGTCGCTGCACTACGCGCAGTCATGGAGGTGCCATCCAGGGACTGATTTTCACGTAGTGTTGCAGGTGCCGTGGAGATCCGTGCTAGAGTTTTTGCAGACCCCAGACGGTGTACCTCTCTCCTTGCGAAACGAGAACGGGGTCGAGCATTCATCACGAGGTCCTCAAGAGATTCGCCATCGAAGGTGCTGGGCAATCTCGCTGTTGTGGCATCTAGCAAGGAACGCGCGCTTCCAGCTGAAGTCACTCGAAATGGCAAAGGTTGAAGCCTAGGTGAAAATTTTACACCACTATTATCTTCCCAAGCCGGCGACGTCAGACTCAACTCCCCTCGAAGTGCGACCTGTCTGGATCGAGGCCGTAACGAAGGAGCCATCATTCCCGGAACTACCGAGCCACCATCATGTGCCGACGTCGCTGCTTCTTGCTGGTTGGAGCTTTGATTGGGTACCATAGGAGGAATTGCTGTCTTGGAACGCTCTGCCGATGATACTTCAGCATGCCGGGTGGACTTGACGTCTCCACTGTTGATGCGTTGTTTCTGCTGTAATAGCCCATTACGTGATGGCGGATGAGTTGCAGCTCCGTATTTGTCTCTTCGGTTGCTACCAAGTGGACCATTTTGTCTTTTGCAAGGTACTGCCATTGTACTGTTCTCCTGAACGTGGTGTTTGTGCTGCTCAGCGTGGAAATTTGGATACATCATTTTAACATCCATACGCGGCTGTCTTCTTTCGCTTGTCGCCATCGCAACGTCACGGAGTAATCGGTACCGGGTAGAAAATGCAAGTTGTCAGTGCTTGCAGCGTGAGAAGGAACTGCAGTGCCATACCCATACCATATTTATAGGTTCTCGAATCGCTTGCTGTGCAAATTTATTCTCAAATGTGTCAAATTGACGTGAAAAGGCTAGTGACCACAAAAGCAGCAGTATCCTTTGATGAAGATGTTGGCGATGAACTGTCCATTGCGTACATGTACTCGTCGACGTAAATTAAAATTTGCTGGTCACAGTTGAAGTGACCTATTTCGTGTACCTATCCGGTCTATTTTCAGTCCATCTCAAAACAATAAATACAAAATACCTTTTTCTTATTGGTCAAAATCTCTAGACGCTAGTCTCCAGTAAAACAACTCCATCATTGACACATTCGAGACGTCATGATCAGCAGCGAGTCCAGCGACGAGGAGCTTGCCACGCTGCACCAAGCGGCCATAGCTGCCGTCAAACCTGTGCGTAAGGTCAAGAAGGTCAAGAAACCCGCAGCTGAAGCTTCAACCGAGTCCACTGCTGATGTTATAGGCAAGAAACGCTCTGCAGACGACTCTACCACCCCAGAGGACGCTGAAGAGGCTCAAAGACTCAAACGTGAGGCCCGTAAGAAGCGTAAAGCTGATGAAAAACTAGCTCGTGAAGCAGCCAAGAAGCAGCAGCAACAGGAGAAATTGGCCAATGAACGGGCGACAAAGGGACGCGCTTACACACTGAGTATGGCTATCCCTGGGTCTATTCTGGACAATGCCCAAACCAAGGAACTCAAAACCTATTTGGCTGGTCAAGTGGCTCGTGCCGCTGTGATCTTCCAAGTGGATGAAATTGTGGTCTTTGATGACCAATTGGGTAACAATGTGAGCACGGGGGCACCCAAAAAACGTGCCCACGACTGCCACGTCTTCATGGCGAGGATTCTGCAGTACCTTGAGACTCCGCAATATTTGCGGCGTGCATTGTTCCCCATGCACTCGGACTTGAGTTGTGCTGGTCTATTGAACCCACTGGATTGTCCGCACCATTTGCGTGCGCAAGAGTGGAGTATCTACCGTGAAGGTGTGGTCACGGACCGACCGTTGAAGGAGAAGGAAGGCTCGCACGTGTATGTCGGTCTGCAACGTGAAGTTGTCGTGGACAAACGCATCCAGCCCGGTATTCGTGTCACGGTGAAGATTGATGAGGCGTCCAAGGACTTTAAGAAGAAGAGTGAGTGTTGTGGTTCGATGGTTTTAATATGTTAGAGACTGATAGTGTGGTATTGTGTTGTGTAGTGGTGGGCAAACTGGTGTCTTCAGCGGAACCTCGTGAGCAGCTTGGTGTGTACTGGGGTTACACGACTCGCTTTGCGTCGTCGCTGAGCAACGTATGGACGGACTGTCCGTTCCCTGGTGGCTACGACCTCAAGGTGGGCACGTCCGAGCGTGGTAACGTGTCGGTTGACGACGCGGACTTCGCGTTGCTGGAGTTCCGCCACGCTCTCATTGTTTTTGGTGGTGTGGCTGGTATCGAGGAGTGCGTTGATGCTGACGAGAAGGTTCCTGTGAGTGGCGAGGATTCCAACACACTGTTCGACATGTGGGTCAACACGTGCCCTGAGCAGGGCAGTCGTACTATTCGTTCAGAGGAGGCACTGCTGATCTCTCTCGCATCTCTTCGGCCCCATGTCAAGCGTAGTGGTCGAGCACAATAGATGGCAAACGTGGGGGTTGATTAGCACAATAAATACAAGCACACACTGCGCAGCAACACGGATCCACGACGTTGAACGCTATCTGTATGTTCATAGCGGAAGTTATCCGGACGCAGGTCGTTTGGTCGACGGACATTTCTTATAGCAGTGGAACTTGCGTGTGCAGCGTGTTGTTCGGTTCTTGCCGCAACAGCAGAGTTCCTTGCACACAGGACAGCCGTTCTCGAAGATGCGGTTGCCATGCTCTTCAATCATCTTCTCAGCACATTTCGCGCAAAAGATGTGGGGACAAACTGGGCATCTCACGTTCTTCTTGCGCAAATTACCACACCGATGACACGATGCTCGATGACGCATGAGCATATCCACGTAATTCCCATTGCTGTCCAGCTGTGGTTGTTGGAACCCCGTTGGCGCTCGAGGCGCACCTAACGAGTGTGATGAAACGGTGTCCAGCGTACCAAGCCCCTCTAGACCGAGACCGTGCTGTGAACCAGAAGCCGCCATATACCCTTCGTTGCCTCCCATACCAGCTCCTGGTAAATATCCGTAGTCCGAACCGCCATATCCTTGCAAATTCTGGCTGGGTGAGTGCTGCTGGAAACTTGGATCGTTGGGGTATGGTTGGTTTTGCGTTGATATGACCAAATGGTCCTGCTGTCGATGCTGATGCTGCTGGATGGGATCATAGTTTGACCACATCGTGGACGAGCTGAAATTGCTCGTGTTGTTACTGTCGAAAGCAGTACTTGATGACCCCAAGGGGGAACTCGCTGAGTCCGGTACTGACGCGGCCGAGTAAATGTAGGTCGCCTCGTTAGGCGAAATTGGAGGCAACTTGCTGTCATTCCCCAATCCTGAAGTGGGTTGCAAATCATCAAGGTTGTGGGTCGGTAGCCATGTAGCAGCGAGTGCCTGTTCCAGTCGACCAACGATAGCTTGTGCCTCTCGCTGGGAGCTGGGAGTCCACGTGATACCATTCACTGACTTAAGTGACGCAGGTAGAGCACTCCACACCCTTAGGCGGGGTAAAGCTCGCTGCAACGCACGCCGATCCAGGTCGCTGACTTGGGTGTTCATACCATTATTAACCATGAGTAGCTGTCGCACGTAGTAACAAACTGCCGTCCAAAGCTGCACATTAGCATCCACTGTCAGCCAGCCAGATGTCGTCTCGTTCCAATACTGCGCCAGCGCATCATGCTGCAACTCAAGCAACACAACGCCCAGTTGCGCTTCCATCGCTGAAGTACATGCGAAGAAGCCGTGAAACAGCGAGCAGCTCTGCACACCACCAGCGAAGCGTGCGAACATCCATCCAGCCGGCACAAGCAGCGTACTTCCAGTACTGACGACGCACTTGGTGCATTTCTCCACTCGTTCCGCCAAAAACGCAGTCACAAAATCTGGGTCACTTTTCCAATCTCGGTAGGCATCCATATTGGCGTTCGTCGGCGGGATCAAGTACACCCAGAGCTCGCCTGTTGACACCGACAGCCACGTACACTGACCTCCAGGAGCAAGTGAAAAATCCAGATAAGCGTTCGACTCGAGGAATGCACCAAAGACATTGGTGTTTGCTGCATTTCCACTCGAATTTTCTTCTCCGTTGTTGGACAAGACCAAACCGCTCCAATCCACTTGACTTACTGCAACGGGAGCTGCAACCTGCATCTGCATTGGTGTCTGTTGCAATTGAAACTCGGCATTAGCCAGCGTTGCAGTGTTCACTTCATCTTGTTGGTTGGGCTCGGAGGTTCGTGCTAGTTGCGCCTGCCACATTGGTACAGTCAATTGGTGTCTGGTTTGTGTGGCTACATCCGTGGTTCGTACCACTCGGTTCCCTGTCAGTAAATCTGTGACGGTGGCTGCATTGAGCACTGGAAATGGCTCATCAAGTCCTGCAACTCTGTGACTATTGCCTGCAATGAGCACAGGTTCCTCAAGTGCGTGACGTTGGAGAAATGAAGGTTGCACGTCTTGAGACGGGACTAAATGCACGCCCGACCGAGCGTATACAGCTGCACCCAGCAGTCGACGGAAACCTGGTGAATGTTTCTTGTGTCGGAGCTGTACAGGAGCTGAAGAAGCTGTGATTCCATCCAAGTGGACAGGTAACGGCGAAAAAGACATGGTGGCAGCGTCGAACGGACCATTATTGGTATTTGGGGATTCTAGTAAGTACACAAAATGATTAGAAACGGCAAATAAGATTTTTCCCCCCAATCAACAAAAATCAACCTAAAGTGCTGTGGCAAAGGTGGCAAAAAGTTGCAGTTGCGTACCGTATTTGACGCCTTCATGGCCGTGTTGTTGGCAGTCAGCGCAACAAAATTTGGCAATGAGTAGTGCGTCCTGTTCGCTCACTTGGGCGCAGGTGCCGTGCAGCCAGCGGCTGCAGTAGTGGCACTCAATGAGGAAGGCGGGCGCGCGCGGGTCCACGTCGTGGTGGCACACGACGCAGCACATGGCGTTGGGCTGCGCTGGAGGGGGCGGGAGCATCTCAACCGACTTGCGCACGAGGCGGCAGATGGCAGAGTGGGCGACAGTCTGTAGCGTAACCCAGAGTGGGTCTGTAGAGAGGGGAGGGGCGAGAGACGAAAGGTGTGTTACAGGCCCCGATAACGACCGGCTGATGGCTCGGTATGCTGGCGCCGGGTACAGGTGGCGGTGTGTCTCGTCGCCTCGGCCTGCTCCTGCATTGCAAGTGCCATTTGAACCGGGTGCCAACGGTGGATGTGTGTATTTTTGCGCTAGTGATGGCGAGAGGTTAGAGGCGCGGCAATTTGCGCGCAAGCTTTGCTTTGCCACGATTACCGATGCTTTCAAATGGGGCGATACAAAAGCGTAAAGAGGGGGCGAACAAACCGGCGAAACGAAGTTGGGCTAGGGGATAAGTGGGTCCTCGATGCAAATCATTGAGAGGACAGGTGGAGGCTACATCAAGAGCGAAACACTGCAACTACAACAGAGAGAAGGTTTCCTGTTGCGGCGTCGGTAAAAGTGGTGGAGTTTAGGAGCGTCGGTGATCAACGAGTTAAGATGACAGTGGCCCCGGCGACTGGTTTCTTTCGCGAAAGGCTGTCTGGCGCTGTCTGGAACACTTTTCATAGAATCTCGCTGATCGACTCATCACGGATTGCAGCACACTTGGGAGAGAGAAAGGATCGCCACGCGCGACTCGGGTCGGCGTTGCTGGTGCACGAGCTGCCAACGACAAGTATATGCGTCGGCAATCTGCGCGTTAAGGTGGCAGAGTATGAGCTTCGATTGCCAACGAGTTAGTTGGTGACAGAGTTTGACGGGAACTTGCGACCGGTTCAGAGTCTCTGTTGCACCTAAATCACCGTGGCGACTGCACCCAAACTGCCACAATGGTGGCGGTTTTGTAGTGTCTACTTGGTGACAGATCGGACATCGTTGTGGCGGAGAAATAAGCGCGGCACTGCAGTCACTAGCCTGGAATGCAGGTCGATTGCGCTGTCGTTGCAACGACTGATGTTGCAGATCAATCGGGTTGCAATGGTGGCTGATTTCAGTGCGTCTGCTGAACTGCCGCCGCCACGTGTTAACAATCCATTGTGAGAGAATCTCCACCGCTCCAGCGACGCGCTGCTAGGTGACGCAACCTGTAGCTACTCGATGAAGCGATCGGAGTCCTGCTAAGCGCATCCCGCGACGCGGCGCTCGAAAGCGAAACACGTACAAAGTTGATTTGGTCCCACCTTAGTTTCTGCTTCAAGCAGCGTAAAAGCAGATGGAGAGAGGGCGGACCGTAAAGCTACATCCTGACGGGCACTTACACTCCTTCACTTCGGTAGTCGTGAAGTGTCTCCAGATGATCTTGGAAATCTGTATCCCAAAACTCGTATCCCAAATAGCGTTATTAAGAGGTTCTACACTATTGCAATTTTCATTTCGTTCTAAAAATGACACTTCAGGGGATTTCGAGTTTTAGAACCAAGACAACTAGGTGTACACATTAAAATGCTTCTATTTTTTACTTATGACCACCGAATTGGTTCCTACGTCAATCAGTCACCAAGTTACATTCATGTAGTCCACCGCTTGGTCCAAAAGTTCGGGCGGAGATGCATGCATCTATTTTTTGTAGTCACCACCTAATCCTGGCAATCCGTTGCTCACGAAACGACCAGTGTGCTCAATGGAGCAACGTACGTCGCTCACTCTTCAATCGAACCAGGCAAGTAACACAAAAGAGAAAGCGTAGACCATTGTGACGTCATGATCGGTGGCGCCGGCAGCGGTCACCACCGCGTTTCCCCGGAGGTGACACTGAAAAATCCGAATCCTGATGCCACGTTAACGCCCAAAATCCCAACTAACGTCGGTATCAGCAAGAAAACATCATCTGCCAACTCGATGAGCGGTACGAACACTCAAGCACGCCGGTTCCCGTTCCTCGGAGTTCGAAAGCATTTGACACCGGCTCAGGCAGCTCTGTGTGAGGCGCGGAAGCGTGCGGTGCTGGGGTTGCTAGACTCCAAGTGGTTCACCGTGATGATGCTCATTGTGACTGTGTACGCACTGTTTGGCGACGACATTCGTCTCTCGCTCTTCTCACAATCAGCAGACAATGCTTTCTACTCGCTGGCCACCATTTGTCTCGTGCTCTTTTCGTTCGAGTTCATCGCCTCGTGTTTCGCCAAACCGGGCTACATCTTAAGTTTCTACTTCTTACTGGACCTCATCGCCACGTTCTCCGTACTACCCGACATCGGGTGGATTTGGAGCCAAATTATCGGCATTAACACAAGTTCATCGGCTATTAAAGCTAGTAAAGCTACAAAAGCCGGCAGCAAGGCTGGTCGAATTGTGCGAATCGTGCGAGCAGTGCGACTCTTTCGTGTCGTGAAAATCCTCAAGTGGAAGAATGCTAAAGAGCCCACCGAGGAGCTGCAAGAGAGTAAAGTCGGTAGCAAAATGGGTGAAGTGACTGTGCAGCGTGTGGTGATTTTGGTACTCTTCCTCATTATGTTGTTGCCAGTTTTTGATGGGGGTTATATCCAAGTGGAATATCGTTATCAAGACTACGGACTACGCATCATTCACATGCTCGTGTCTTCAGGTATGACGAAGGGCAGTGTGGCTGATTCCACAGAGTACGCGCGACTCCTGTTTGGCTACGTACGCGATGCAGGCATGTTGATCTACATACAAATGACAAACGTCTCTAGCAACGTGCTCATGGCAGATATCGCAGCTCTGCGATTCCAAACCTCCCCTGGAGCTGTACACAATTTGACCGTGAATCCGTCTAATGATTGGTCTGCGAGTGACATGCTGCCGAATTACTCTGATGTGACTGACAAATATCGAGATGTCGAAGTCAATATCGTGAAAACCTACGGCTGTTTCAACAAAAACTTCATCATGATCGATTCAGCTGACACTTCGAGTCCTTGTGTGAGTATTGCCATCTTTGACATTGCCTCGTCGAGTTCATCCTCTGCGTCTTACAACATTCTCAAGACGTTCTTCATCATTATCGTTCTGGTTGCCGCGTCGACGTCTTTCATCCGTACGGCTCGTATTCTCGTGCTCGACCCCATTGAACGTATGATGTACGTTGTGAAGAAACTCGCCGATAACCCTCTAGCGAGTGTGCAGACATCGGGTAATGACGCTCAAATCCGTAAAAACGCCAAGGAACAAGGCTTCGAGACGGCGCTACTGGAGCTCACATTGTCCAAAGTCGGTCGTCTCATGCAAGTAGGTTTCGGTGCTGCTGGTGCAGACATTATCGGCAAAAATATGGGTTCTGGAGATCTGGATCCGATGCTACCAGGCAAAAAGATCACAGCTATCTACGGCTTCTGCGATATCCGCCAGTTTACAGACACAACCGAGTGTTTGCAAGAAGAGGTTATGGTGTACGTGAACAAACTCGGTGATATCATGCACACAGGCACCCACCACTACTACGGCATGGCGAACAAAAATGTTGGTGATGCCTTCTTACTATCGTGGAAAATCTGCGATGGCGAACTCGCTTGTTTTTCGCGATTTACGGATACGCCAACGGAAGAAGACCGAATTCAGGTGAATCAGTCGATTACATGTCCACCAAATGCAGGAGCAGGTACCAAGCTGCGTCGTATCACACCCACAGAGATGGCTGATAGCGCACTGACAGCTTTCATCAAGTGTATGATCGACTTGGATAATGCCAACACGGATGGTCCACTCACGGAGTACCTTACCAAAGATGCTGTGGTGAAGCGTTTCGGTCCAGCCTTCCGCATCAAAATGGGTTTTGGTATGCACGTGGGCTGGGCTGTCGAAGGTGCCATCGGTTCACGCTTCAAAATTGACGCCACGTACATTTCACCCCATGTCGAGATGGCCGATCGACTTGAAGCTGGATCCAAGATGTTCATGACCCCAATCAACATTTCCCATTGGCTTGCATCACTTGTATCGCCAGGAGCTCGTCGGTTCTTACGTAAAATGGATCGTATGAGTATCCGAGGAGTCGACACACCGCTCACGGTGTACACATTCGATGTCACTGTCATGAAAGTTGGTTTTGGCACTCCAAAGATCGACTCGGCCACGGGCCTTCAAACCCCTGTGGACTTTGAGAATGACCCGGAATATCTCGAAATACGTGAAGGACTTGAACCAGCCTTCCTTGAGGCTGCGGGTAGTGCGGTGGAAGCATATTTGAGTGGAGACTGGCCCAAGGCACGACACTACCTCACCCACGCACTGCAAATCCGACCACAAGATGGACCTTGCAAGTACCTCATGGGGGTTCTCAAGTCGAGCAACTTTGAAACACCAAGAGACTGGAAGGGATACCGCTACGTTGCTGGGTACTAAACTCAACAATGGATACTACGTATTGATAGCCTGACAAGCGAGACGATTGAAAAATAAAATGTTTTTTTTAGGACACCTACAGTAGTGTCTATCTGAAATTGCCAACAAACGCCCAAGTGCACATATACAAGAGTCTTCCGAACGCTTCCATCCTTGCCACCGGACTTCAACTGATCCTTGGACTCGAGACGTTCAATGTAGTTTTAGCATGCAAAAATGGGTAGCTGCACCGCCAGCCTCCTCGTTGTGGTCGTTACTATGGCAGCTGAGTAGGAGGCACAGTCGTGTACGTAGGCGGTTCCGTCGTGCATGCAGGCGGCTCAGTCATGTACGCAGGTGGCTCAGTAGTGTAGTGAGGAATCTCCGTCGAGTCATCGTCGTCCTCCTCCACAGTAGTCTCGAAATGAGTTTCCACCATGCTGGTCATGTTAAAGTTATCAGACTCCTCTCTCAGGATCCATGCGTTGTCCTGGACTGTCGTGGTGCGCTCGACGCAGCTTCATACAAGCTCGCTTCTGGTACTGTACTCTCGTCATTCCAAACACTTACTCGTATTCCACGCGCCGTCACTTTCGGAGGTTGTGTGCACGAGGAGGCGGCAATGATCTGACTGGCACGTTGTTCGCCGAGCCAGCGATGATGGCATATCGATCCAATTGGAAATACCCCACGTATACTCTACACGTCTTTCTCGCCAAAGTAACTTGGTTGTCCGGCTTTAGGACAACATTTTTGGCCGACTCGATATTTGGACAGACCGCAACATAGATTGGTCGCTCAGTTTCTCCATCGTTCTCGACATTGTCTGGAATTTTTTGTTCATCTTCTCCAGCTGCTTGCCATTAATTTTATGTTCATCTGCGACAGTAATCTGTAGATACGCCACTTTGCTCTTCATGCCGGAGGCAGACTCGAGCTTCACAATGCTGTCAATATTCGGGAAATCATGGCAATCTGGTAACCAGTATGTGAGTTTTTCATTGTTTCTCCATGCCTCCAAAGCGTGCTCATGATCGTCTGCTGTTCCGGTGCAATCTGCGGCCCCTTTCTTCAAAATCAACTGCTTCGATCCGAAATGTCGCGGTTCGTCAGGTTTTCGTGCCGTTGGCGGATCATATTCTGACACTCAAAGTTCCAATGCGTTGTCGATAGCAAGGCGGTGCAGATAGACCTCGAAAACGTTTCCAGCGAGTGATCGGAGTCCAGGTCCAGCATTTTGCGCCCAATTATAGATACGAGACAGATCTTCCGATCGGATTCTCTTTGAGAGAGCAGCAATGACATATTCCGAGTCAATAACTTGTTCCCAGTTCCGCTCGCTGGTAAACTGATCCACATCGCCCGCATCTTTTACGAATGTATGGCGCAAACGATCAACTTGTGATTTCACCGCCAACGCATTATACTTGTTGGTAAACAGGACCGAGACATCATCCACAACAGCAATCGCATCATCAATTGACTCGCGTATCTCTTCCAATGTAGAAAGTTTAAAGCACGGACGCTTCCGCCTGAGTAGTAGAACCGATCTTCCGCCTCATCAGTTGCAAAACCGTAAATGTCGCCTCCCATCTGCACAATATCCTTCTGCGACCAACAAGGAAACAGACAGCAGTATGCTTGTCCTCAAGCTCTTGCTCCTTCAGATCTACTTGCTGGGATGTCGCCAGCAGCTTGAATGTCCGCACACCTTTGGGGATATCTTTATATATAAACCCATCCAACACCAGCCACACGTTCGGAACGCCAAGTTGTTCTCGCAATGCTTGGTAGATTCTTCCGGCTTGCTCTGCTCCACACGGCGACACTGAAAGAATACGACTTCACCACTTTCGTATCCCAGATACAAGAGGATATAATCTTCGTCGAATTTGGTCAGCTTCCGATACACCAAAACATTTTCTTGAGACGAAAACGAGGAAGAATGCCATCAGGCACAACAGCGTCGACTTGCCAATGCCCGGTGATCCCATGAGGATACATTTTTTCCGATAGAACTCATCAATGTGGTCAGGAGAAGATTTATCAACCCATCCGCCTGTAATTATTGAAGCGACTTGCTTGTCTTCCAACCGCCAGAATTTTTCCCAGTGTTGGTGCATCCACCAAAGCGTTTCATAAAATTCAGATAAAGGGAATCTCATGCACAACGCCATCTTTCCATTCAGTCAGAGATTCGCATTCCTGAGCAAATTTCCCGGGTCTTTCAAGGCAGTTGACCTTGGTATTATTGCAGCTGGTGCCAAAATACCAACTTGAATCGAGGGCGTTACGTCCGGAAGCTTCACCAGCACGTGAATCGTCTTCTTCGTCCAAGCACCTTCTAAGAAGTCCCCAATCACGGCGAAACTATCGATTTCATTCTTCAGCCATTGATCGAGATTGGCTCCTCCTCGCATACTGTCCAATTCAGGATCATCCGACGACAGCCATGTGCCGTCCGCCTTCTTCGCTGGGAAGAGCTTCAGGTTATGAAGTTGCCCAGTATAGCCAACCGCCTTCGCGATCGGCTCCTTCAGGAATGCAATTGTCATCTGCTCATCAATGGAAAGAGAATTCTTGATCCATTCTTCTCCGACAGTCAAAAAGTTCACAATTACCATGATCTCCACGCGGCAAATTCTGAAATTTACAAACCAATCTATAAGAGTAGAGCCCTGTTAACGGTTTACCTGCAGAATATAATCTATATCAGGGTTTCGTTATTCGGGCAGATTACTGTACCGGTCTGTTCCGACCTTTCGTTGATAATCCCGCTTAGGTACGGTGGGGAGATATTTTCTCCATTTCAGAATTTGCCGCGTGGAGATCATGGTAATTGTGAACTTTTTGACTGTCGGAGAAGAATGGATCAAGAATTCTCTTTCCATTGATGAGCAGATGACAATTGCATTCCTGAAGGAGCCGATCGCGAAGGCGGTTGGCTATACTGGGCAACTTCATAACCTGAAGCTCTTCCCAGCGAAGAAGGCGGACGGCACATGGCTGTCGTCGGATGATCCTGAATTGGACAGTATGCGAGGAGGAGCCAATCTCGATCAATGGCTGAAGAATGAAATCGATAGTTTCGCCGTGATTGGGGACTTCTTAGAAGGTGCTTGGACGAAGAAGACGATTCACGTGCTGGTGAAGCTTCCGGACGTAACGCCCTCGATTCAAGTTGGTATTTTGGCACCAGCTGCAATAATACCAAGGTCAACTGCCTTGAAAGACCCGGGGAAATTTGCTCAGGAATGCGAATCTCTGACTGAATGGAAAGATGGCGTTGTGCATGAGATTCCCTTTATCTGGAATTTTATGAAACGCTTTGGTGGATGCACCAACACTGGGAAAAAATTCTGGCGGTTGGAAGACAAGCAAGTCGCTTCAATAATTACAGGCGGATGGGTTGATAAATCTTCTCCTGACCACATTGATGAGTTCTATCGGAAAAAAAATGTATCCTCATGGGATCACCGGGCATTGGCAAGTCGACGCTGTTGTGCCTGATGGCATTCTTCCTCGTTTTCGTCTCAAGAAAAATGTTTTGGTGTATCGGAAGCTGACCAAATTCGACGAAGATTATATCCTCTTGTATCTGGGATACGAAAGTGGTGAAGTCGTATTCTTTTCAGTGTCGCCGTGTGGAGCAGAGCAAGCCGGAAGAATCTACCAAGCATTGCGAGAACAACTTGGCGTTCCGAACGTGTGGCTGGTGTTGGATGGGTTTATATATAAAGATATCCCCAAAGGTGTGCGGACATTCAAGCTGCTGGCGACATCCCAGCAAGTAGATCTGAAGGAGCAAGAGCTTGAGGACAAGCATACTGCTGTCTGTTTCCTTGTTGGTCGCAGAAGGATATTGTGCAGATGGGAGGCGACATTTACGGTTTTGCAACTGATGAGGCGGAAGATCGGTTCTACTACTCAGGCGGAAGCGTCCGTGCTTTTAAACTTTCTACATTGGAAGAGATACGCGAGTCAATTGATGATGCGATTGCTGTTGTGGATGATGTCTCGGTCCTGTTTACCAACAAGTATAATGCGTTGGCGGTGAAATCACAAGTTGATCGTTTGCGCCATACATTCGTAAAAGATGCGGGCGATGTGGATCAGTTTACCAGCGAGCGGAACTGGGAACAAGTTATTGACTCGGAATATGTCATTGCTGCTCTCTCAAAGAGAATCCGATCGGAAGATCTGTCTCGTATCTATAATTGGGCGCAAAATGCTGGACCTGGACTCCGATCACTCGCTGGAAACGTTTTCGAGGTCTATCTGCACCGCCTTGCTATCGACAACGCATTGGAACTTTGAGTGTCAGAATATGATCCGCCAACGGCACGAAAACCTGACGAACCGCGACATTTCGGATCGAAGCAGTTGATTTTGAAGAAAGGGGCCGCAGATTGCACCGGAACAGCAGACGATCATGAGCACGCTTTGGAGGCATGGAGAAACAATGAAAAACTCACATACTGGTTACCAGATTGCCATGATTTCCCGAATATTGACAGCATTGTGAAGCTCGAGTCTGCCTCCGGCATGAAGAGCAAAGTGGCGTATCTACAGATTACTGTCGCAGATGAACATAAAATTAATGGCAAGCAGCTGGAGAAGATGAACAAAAAAAAATTCCAGACAATGTCGAGAACGATGGAGAAACTGAGCGACCAATCTATGTTGCGGTCTGTCCAAATATCGAGTCGGCCAAAAATGTTGTCCTAAAGCCGGACAACCAAGTTACTTTGGCGAGAAAGACGTGTAGAGTATACGTGGGGTATTTCCAATTGGATCGATATGCCATCATCGCTGGCTCGGAGAACAACGTGCCAGTCAGATCATTGCCGCCTCCTCGTGCACACAACCTCCGAAAGTGACCGCGCGTGGACTACGAACTCCTGTAGTCTGATTTCTCGTTTCCAAACGGCGATTGCAGCATTTCGTTGCTCACGTGAAGAAAGTGCTTCGCCGTTTCGCCGTTTTGCCTCATTGGTACTTGTAAGTACTACGTAGTACGTTGATTGGGACTTCTTGCTTTAGAAAACTCGCGCCGCGCCCTGCAATTTATAGTGCTTCGTACTACATGGTAGTATGCACTGCGATCTCAATACACTATCGTTCCGCTCGGTTACCCGTTGTTTTCAAAGTTCGGGCATTCATCTATGTTTTGTAGTCACCAATTGCCAGGCAAGCCCTTGCCCCCCCCCCCCCAAAAAAACAATCAGCCTGTACAATGGAGCAACGTACGTCGCTCACTCTTCAATCGAAAGAAGATCACCTCGAGATCATGATCGGTGGCGCCGGCAGCGGTCACCACCGTGTGTCCCCGGAGGTGACAGTGAAAAACCCGAATCCCGATGCCACGTTAACGCCCAAAATCCCGACCAACGTCGGTATCACCAAGAAAGTGTCCTCGGCCAACTCGATGAGCAGTACAAATGGTCAAGTGCGCAGGTTCCCGTCCCAAAAACCATTGACGCCAGCTCAGGCGGCTCTACGTGAGGCGCGCAAGCGTGGGGTGTTGGGTTTGCTGGACTCCAAATGGTTCACCGTCATGATGCTCATCGTCACTGTGTACGCTCTATTTGGTGACAATATTCGCCTCTCGCTCTTCTCGCAATCGGCAGACAACGGATTCTACTCGCTAGCCAGCATTGGTCTCGTGCTTTTCTCGTTCGAGTTCATCGCCTCGTGTTTCGCCAAACCGGGCCATATTTTGAGCTTCTGCTTCTTGCTGGACCTTATCGCCACGTTCTCCGTACTACCTGACATCGGGTGGATTTGGAGTCAAATTATCAGTACCAACACGTCGCCGGAGACATTTGTCATTTGCATGTAGATCAACATTCCTGCATCGCGCACGTAGCCAAACAGGAGATGCGCGTGCTCTGTGGAATCAGCTGCACTGGCCTTCGTCATGCCCGAAGACCAGGCCCCGTGAAAAAATAACTGAATACCAATAATTATTGTATTGGGTTGCACCAATATATTATTATTGGTTTCTCCGAGAAGTTGCTATTATTTGCGAAGCCCAATATAAATTGAACTGCTCGTGTGAACCTTAAACTGGGGAATGACCAGCTCCGTGTGCTACAATCCTCTGTTTTATCATATCCCCTACGAGCAAAGACTGCGAAAGCTTGTTTCCAAAGCAACACGGTGCTTATCCCCCAAAGAAGCTCACTTTTGATCAGGTAATATTCCTGAAGAAAATTGCCCTGTTCCGACAGTGCGTTGGTTCAGCAGAGCTCAAGTGCGTCGATAGACACCTTTCAGGACGATATCGCGCGTCAGCAATGAGAGCGCTCTAGCAGCGAGGATGCGGTGAGAAGAACGTTGAGTCACAATGTCAAGAGGAAGGTGCAGTAAGCACGACACGATGCCAATATATTGGTATTTCCCAATATATTATTATTGGAAAGCTCCAACAACAATCATTTATTATTATTTCTTGTTTAGGCCAATACACTATCAATATATATTTCCCGGGGCCTGCCGAAGACACGAGCACGTAGTCCGTAGTCTTGATAACGATACTCTACCTGGACATAACCTCCATCAAAACTGGCAGGACCATGATAAGGAAAAGCACCAAAATCACCACACGCTGCACAGTCACTTCACCCATTTTGCTACCGACCCTGCTCTCTTGCAGCTCCTCGGTGGGCTCTTTGGCATTCTTCCATTTGAGGATTTTCACGACACGAAAGAGTCGCACAGCTCGCAGGACTCGCACAGTTCGACCAGCCTTGCTGCCAGCTTTTGTAGCTTTACTAGCTTTAATAGCCGACGAACTTGTCCTTATGGCAGATATCGCAGCTTTGCGATTCCGAACCTCACCTGGAGCTGTACACAACCTGACAGTGAATCCGTCTAATGACTGGTCCGCGAGTAACTTGTTTTTCAACTACTCTGATGTGACGGACAAATCGAGATGTGGAGGTCAACATTGTGAAAACCTACGGCTGCTTCAACAAAAACTTCATCGTGATTGATTCTGCGGACAGTTCGAGTCCTTGTGTGAGTATTGCCATCTTTGATATTGCCTCGTCGAGTTCATCCTCTGCGTCTTACAACATTCTCAAGACGTTCTTCATCATTATCGTTCTGGTTGCCGCGTCGACGTCTTTCATCCGTACGGCTCGTATTCTCGTGCTCGACCCCATTGAACGTATGATGTACGTTGTGAAGAAACTCGCCGATAACCCTCTAGCGAGTGTGCAGACATCGGGTAATGACGCTCAAATCCGTAAAAACGCCAAGGAACAAGGCTTCGAGACGGCGCTACTGGAGCTCACATTGTCCAAAGTCGGTCGTCTCATGCAAGTAGGTTTCGGTGCTGCTGGTGCAGACATTATCGGCAAAAATATGGGTTCTGGAGATCTGGATCCGATGCTACCAGGCAAAAAGATCACAGCTATCTACGGCTTCTGCGATATCCGCCAGTTTACAGACACAACCGAGTGTTTGCAAGAAGAGGTTATGGTGTACGTGAACAAACTCGGTGATATCATGCACACAGGCACCCACCACTACTACGGCATGGCGAACAAAAATGTTGGTGATGCCTTCTTACTATCGTGGAAAATCTGCGATGGCGAACTCGCTTGTTTTTCGCGATTTACGGATACGCCAACGGAAGAAGACCGAATTCAGGTGAATCAGTCGATTACATGTCCACCAAATGCAGGAGCAGGTACCAAGCTGCGTCGTATCACACCCACAGAGTTACTCAACATTAAAGGTTAGGCGCGATATTAATGCACGTACTAAAACAGCGAGAAAATTGGAAAACAAATTGTTATTTAGGACGGCATGGTTAAAACTTGTCTACCTGCTAGCATCCACTCTGAGCACTATCATCTATCTACAGTAGTGTCTCGCTGAAAATTGCCAACAAACGTCCAAGCGCACAATTACAAGAGTCTTCCGAACGCTTCCATCCTTGCCACCGGACTTCGGCTGATCCTTGGACTCCAGACTTCAATGTAGTTTTTGCATGTAAAATGGGTAGCTGCACCGTTAGCCTCCTTGAAAGAACCAACAACTTAGAACGCGAACTCCATCGGAGTGGCGAGGATGTCGTTCTGAGCAACGGTGGTGTCAACAGCCGTCCCGTACGCAGGCGGCTGGGTGGGGTACGCACGCGGTTGAGTCGTGTACGCAGGCGGTTGAGTCGTGTAAGCCGGAGGCTGGGTGGTGTAGTCAGGGGTCTCCGTCGAGTCATTGTCGCCCTCTATGACCGGAGGCTGAGTGGTATACGCAGGCGGTTGAGTCGTGTACGCAGGAGGCTGAGTGGTGTAGTCAGGGGTCTCCGTCGAGTCATTGTCGCCCTCTACGACCGGAGGCTGAGTGGTATACGCAGGCGGTTGAGTCGTGTAAGCCGGAGGCTGGGTGGTGTAGTCAGGGGTCTCCGTCGAGTCATTGTCGCCCTCTACGACCGGAGGCTGAGTGGTATACGCAGGCGGTTGAGTCGTGTAAGCCGGAGGCTGGGTGGTGTAGTCAGGGGTCTCCGTCGAGTCATTGTCGCCCTCTACGACCGGAGGCTGAGTGGCATACGCAGGCGGTTGAGTCGTGTACGCAGGAGGCTGGGTGGTGTAGTCAGGGGTCTCCGTCGAGTCATTGTCGCCCTCTACGACCGGAGGCTGAGTGGTATACGCAGGCGGTTGAGTCGTGTAAGCCGGAGGCTGGGTGGTGTAGTCAGGGGTCTCCGTCGAGTCATTGTCGCCCTCTACGACCGGAGGCTGAGTGGCATACGCAGGCGATTGCGTCGTGTAAGCCGGAGGCTGGGTGGTGTAGTCAGGGGTCTCCGTCGAGTCATTGTCGCCCTCTACGACCGGAGGCTGAGTGGCATACGCAGGCGGTTGAGTCGTGTACGCAGGAGGCTGGGTGGTGTAGTTAGGGGTCTCCGTCGAGTCATTGTCGCCCTCTACGACCGGAGGCTGAGTGGCATACGCAGGCTGCTGGGTGGTATACGCAGGAGTGCTGGTTGGGGCAAACGTGTACTCAGGCGCAGTCGTAGTGTGATCATAGCCATGCTCTGTGTCCTCGCTGCCTACCTGGCTGCTCTCACCCGAGTACGTGTCGTGGCTACCCTCGACCGACTCACTTTTGTCGCAGTCATCCTTTGAGCTGTTGCTGCCTTCGACCGAGCTGTAGCTGCCAGCGACCGAGCTGCTGTAGCTGCCTTGGTATCCAGCTTCGCTCTCCTCACCGCCGTACTTGCTTCCCTGGTCGTGCTTTGAGGGGTAGTGGGTTTCCTCGTTGTGACTTCCCTCGTATCCAGGCTTCTCATACTCGCCAGTCTCATCGTTCGTGTTGCCGTAGTTGCTGCCACGGAGATGCTTCGTCGGGTACTTGCCGCCCTTGTCCTTGCTGTCGTCGTTGCCCTGGTAGGAGTGGCCATCCGAAGACTTGTCCGACGAGCACGGGGCGTCGACTGAGTCACTGGCATTGCCATCCTCGTAGCTTGGCTTGTCGTGGTGGTGACCGTACTTGTCCGAGCCGTCGTGCTTGTCCTCGTAGCTAGGCTTTTCTCCATGGTGGTAGTCATCCTTGCTGCCCTCGTGGTCCTTAGACGAAGAGCATGGGGTATCAACAGAGTAGCTGGCATCGCCGTGCTCGTAGCCTGGCTTTTCATCGTGGTGGTAGCCATCATCGTGGTAGGGCTGCTTGCCACCCGGGTGATAATCATCGTGCTTGTCACCGCTCTTGGGGTAGTCACCGCTCTCGGGGTAGTCACCGCTCTCGGGATAGTCACCGCTCTTGGGGTAGTCACCGCTCTTGGGGTAGTCACCGCTCTCGGGATAGTCACCGCTCTTGGGGTAGTCACCGCTCTCGGGATAGTCACCGCTCTTGGGGTAGTCACCGCTCTCGGGGTAGTCACCGCTCTTGGGGTAGTCGCCGCCCTTGGGGTAGTCACCGCTCTTGGGGTAGTCACCGCTCCCGGGGTAGTCACCGCTCTTGGGGTAGCCACCGCTCTCGGGGTAGTCACCGCTCTTGGGGTAGTCGCCGCCCTTGGGGTAGTCACCGCTCTTGGGGTAGTCGCCGCCCTTGGGGTAGTCACCGCTCTTGGGGTAGTCACCGCTCCCGGGGTAGTCACCGCTCTTGGGGTAGCCACCGCTCTCGGGGTAGTCACCGCTCTTGGGGTAGTCGCCGCCCTTGGGGTAGTCACCGCTCTTGGGGTAGTCGCCGCCCTTGGGGTAGTCACCGCTCTTGGGGTAGTCACCGCTCTTGGGGTAGTCACCGCTCTCGGGGTAGTCACCGCTCTTGGGGTAGTCGCCGCCCTTGGGGTAGTCACCGCTCTTGGGGTAGTCACCGCTCTTGGGGTAGTCACCGCTCTTGGGGTAGTCGCCGCCCTTGGGGTAGTCACCGCTCTTGGGGTAGTCGCCGCCCTTGGGGTAGTCACCGCCCTTGGGGTAGTCTCCTCCCTGGTGGTAGTCGCCATTCTCGTACACACCGCCATTCTGGTTGTTGTTGCCGTAGTCGCCATTGTCATTGTTGTTGTAGGTGTAAGGCAGAGTCGGGCACGGGGTGCCCTCCGTCACGTAGTCTTCCTTGCCGGGATTGTAGCTGTAAGGAAGCGTTGGGCAGGGAGTAGCCTCCTCCAAGTGGTCGTAGTTAACCTCCGTAGCGTACGGCGTTGATGCCTCAGGATACGACTTGACCTCTTTGTCATAGGGGAACGTGACCTCGTCCTCCTTCGGGTACGTCTCCTCTGTAACCGGGTAGGTCACTTCAGCGTCGCCGTAACTGGAAGTGGAAGAAGCACTCTGGTAGGGTGTCTCGTACTCGTCCGAAGCACTCTGCTCCACGCTCGGACACGGAGTTTCGTACTCACCCGAAGCACTCTGCTCGGCACTTGGGCACGGCGTCTCGCTCTGCTCCTCGACGTCACCTTCCGGGTACGCGCAACCCCACGTGGTGCCTGCAACAATGACGCACTGAGCATCCTTTGGTGCGGTGCACTTGCCGTACTGGTACGATGGGATTCCTTCGCTACAGTTTTCACTGGCAACGTCACCCTTGATCGGACAGGCCGTTCCAGTCGGGGCGTCACCGTCGCCAATGCAGATATCGCCACGGGATGACGGGATCGTGTAGGTGGCATCACCAAGGACAGAGACGCAGTTGTCAGCGGCCGCAAAACCGAGGGAAAGCGCGGCCGCGAGGACCACGCTGAAAGGCTTGAGAACGCGAACCATTGGTGTCTTGAGCTGAGAGGTGGAAGACTGCTGGTACTCAAGATGTTGAGTCGATGTGGCAAATTGGAGAATGAGGTCTTGGTTGCTGCGACGAATTCGCCGAAGGCGGCGGTGGTGATCTCCATGGCAACAGCACACTCGAGTGGATCATAGGGCGCAGGATACACGAAAATCTTCCACGTTGAAGCGTAAGAATGTTCATGTGCCCCCTCAAGCCCTCGCCTGTCCTCAAGTCGCGATGTGACACACGGATTAACTTGATGCATTGGCCCACCGCAACGTGAGCCAGACTCATTAGCGTCGGGTTCACGTTTCAGAGCGTTCGTAAGGTGCGCTGCCCAGCAAGTTGCTCGGGTAACGACTCAAAAATGCTTAACGACTTAGGTACTGTAGTTGACGATTTCGCAAGTTCGTAAGAAACTGACACTTCGTGGCCTCCTTGTTAAACACAGTCTGTGAACGATATTGAATCGGAGCTATGAAAGTTCATCGGTACCAACCCGAGCTCGTGAATTACCAATGGTTGATCATCACGAATATGACATTTGCTGTTCGAGGATTCCTGAAAGTTGCACCCGTGTTACAGCGGAACTAACACCTGGCTGAGACCACGCTGTGTTCGTATGATACGAATCGTATGCGCCGCAAGATCCTTCCACCAACAGCGTCGTGGTTGTGCTGTTCGAAGCGACGGCAGCTCGCACGCGGTGACTTCTCAGTGAGGAGTTCTCACCCACTAAAGCTCGTTTACTCCGTGGGTACACTTAGTCTTGCACCCACGCAAATAACGGTAAATCCGGATAGTGCCAGGTGCTGAGACTTTCACGAAATGAGTCACACAAAACTTCATAGACTGAGTATCTCCCATGAATCGAGTCCCGTTGCTCAATCAAGCCTCTTGCAAACATCGTCGTCGTCGATTCCGCAAGCTTACTGTTACAGCAAAAAGCTGACGTACTTTTGTAGCCATCTGGTTTGCAATTGTGTATCGTACACCACGCATTTTCCAAGCTTGTCCAATGGAGGAGGAGACACTTCGTCTGCAATTTGGCACGGCTGCCACGACGATCGGAACGCAGTGGCTGGCACTGCAACAAGCCAATGGAGTCAACAAGACGCCGGACGTACTGGCATTTGAAGCTAAAGGACGCATCAGGAGACAACTCCGAGCTGCACCCAAGCGACAGGAAGACCCCACCACATGGTACGAACTACCAACCACTTGCGAAATGGCTACATGCGTTCATTTCTATTTTTGACTAAAAATGCAGTTTCTAATGTTTTAGGGGTGGAGGTGTACAAGTGTACAACCAATCCGGAGTGGAACCTGTGAGTGGATCGAGCAATGACGGACTATGGAGCTGGGGCAGACTCAATGAGCACAACCTCGTGGAAGTGGATGAATTCCGTCCGCATATGCCGTTGCACAATTTCTATGAGGGTCATACAGTTTCTAATGGTGGAAACGTTGGCAACACAACGTTGGAAGCTGCACAAGACCGAGTCCGGACGGTGCTGGAGTCATGTGACCAGTTGAGACTTGTGCAGAGTCTGGTGGATATGGATTCGTCATGGGGAGGTCTTGCCCACGAGATGATGATGTACGTTGCAGAAGAGTGTCCAGGTGCAGTGATCGTGGTGGTGGGCAATGACTGGAGTTATCCGATGACTACAGACGATGAAGACGCGGTGTTTCGTGTTGCACCGAATGTGCGGGACCGTACGAAGATTGAGGCGAGGAAGCGGATCAATTTGGCGTCGTCCATGGCTCTGCTTTCTGAGGTGTCGCATTTGTTGGTACCAGTCGCAATGTCTTCGAGTTCGCTACCAACCACGAAGTTTTCACACCTCAGCTTTGATCGATCGAGGTGTGCTGACGTCGGAACTGTTGTCGCTACTGCGCTAGATCTTGCGCTGTCAGCACACCGAGGAAGACCAGCGTACGAGATTATGGAGGGTCTTCAACCCAGCATGAAAGTTGTGGAACTAGCTGCGTCGTTCCCGCATACGACGGATCCAACTGAACTTATACAGCGTATCAGCGAGACCATCACGAATGAAGTCGGTCGTAACAACCCGTCGACAGAAAACTCATTCCAGAACTACTCACTGCTACCGGCAATTCAGCCCGAAGACCGCCCCAACAAGACGCACTACCGCCGTCTCTACTTTCGTGGTGCTTTCAGTAGCAGTTCGTCGCTTCGTTCCGCCATCAATACTTTCCATGTATCACCCCGCGACGTCGCGCTGCGCTGGTCCGATGCATCTCCTCTCGTGCTACCGGAGACGTACCATCTCCAGACACTACAAAGCTCGACTGTCGATGGTATTTCTCAATTGACTTTGTCCAGCCGAACGGGCGAATACTTGTCTGCCATGGCGCACCGTGTGGCAAAGAGCGACAAACGCACGCTATACGAATTCACGCGTGCTGGAATGAGTCCCGATGCTCCAGAAGAGCTGGAGTCCATACTTGCAACTATGGGTGACGCATACTTCACTTAGTAGGCGAGTGAAAGCTACTTTAGGACATGGATACATTTTTCCGCAAGTTGAAGTGGTTTGCAGCCAATCGCTCGCCAAAAGTTCAGCTCCAGAACGGCAAATTCGTACTTAGTGCGTCATGACCTTATCAGAAAGTGGAAGAAAAAACCGCCGACGTGGAAGAACTGAGTGACTAAAGCGAGAGGGATTGCCAACGACAACTTTGCCAACGAAAAGGAATGGATCGGATGTTCGGCGGCGCCGTGCAGACAGACCCGAGGCGTGGCGACAGCGCTAAGCCCTTCAATAGTCGTCGTAGTGTCGAGGAAGACTCGTGGACGGAGGTGGAAAAACAGGAACTCGACCACGCCGTAAGTGAAAAAAAAATATTTTTGGTTGACAATAATTATTCTCATATTGCAAGTGGCTAAAACCTTTTTTTGCATGTTGCCACTGTTTGCAGACGTCGTTTGTGTCGGAGAGTATGTATCTGGTAATGGAAAACCCGGCTGGCGCTCTTTACATGGGCGAAACGGTGCATTTCAAGGTGCACGCACTGTGTGACCAGTCGACCCTAGGGAGTGTGGCTGGGGTCACTGGCAAGAAGAAGTTGCAAAAAGAAGAAGACGACAATGTGATGCATGGAACATTGTTCCTCACCAGCTACAGACTACTATTCCGCTCATTTCATGTGAGTATTCCCATTTTGTCTTAAACTTTTGGATCTTGTTTATTTACCTAAATTTCATGATAATTTTGCTATCAGCAGCATCACGACGAGGAATTGGTGGAAGTTCACTTGAACAATATCGCAGAATTGGCAGAGTTCCGAGTAAATGGCAAATTGGGTCCCATGAGTCAATTGGAAGTTTCGTGCAAAAACTTCGAGCTGGTCAAGTTTAACTTCCCTGGAGAGGCCGTCTCTGGGGATGTGTTCGTGAAAATCAACCAAATGCTCATGGACAAGCTCAAGCCTGCAGCTTATGCGTTCGCACGCCAGCCTGACACCTCTGGATGGGTAGCATACGACCCACAGGCAGAGTTCACTAGATTGGGTTTTAAAACGCCTAAAAGTGGTGCACAGATTGGCGGATTTCGCATCACACACGTGAACAACAATTACAAAATGTCCCCGACTTACCCCAGCTCGTTCGTGGTTCCTGCTGCGGTCTCAGATGGAGAGTTGCGGAAGATCAGCTTCTTCCGTGCTCGAGGACGTGTGCCGGCTGTGACTTACCGTTACAAGAATGATGCGGTGGTTGCGAGGTGTGCTCAGCCTCTTGTAGGACTACGAAGGAAAAGGTGCACTTCTGATGAAGCGTACATGGTTGCACTACGACGAGAGTGCAAGGGAAAGCTGCTGTTCATCGACTGCCGGAGTCAAACCAGTGCCTATGGCAATATTGCTCTAGGTGGAGGTTTTGAGGTGTAAGTGCGTGTTGGATTCATGGTTTGTTGCGTTCTGTTTACTGACAAGAGCATCCGCTTTTATTGTCTGTTGACTCACAGCCTGGATTATTACAAGGACACCAACATTATGTTTATGGGAATTGAGAATATTCACTCGATGCGAGATTCCATTCGCAAACTTTTCGATCTGATCAAGAACGAAATTCGTGGCAACGAACGGCCTAACTGGCTGTCATGTCTAGAGGTGCGTATGACATCATGTTCCAGTGGTGGTGTCTTACGTGAAGCTGATCATTTCTTTGCTTTTGGCACTTTAGAGTACTCGATGGCTAGAACACGTGCGCTCGATTCTAGTGTCATGCTCCATTTGCGTAGCTAAGCTTGTCGAAGGCACCAGCTTGATGATTCACTGTTCGGACGGTTGGGACCGCACTGCTCAGATCACGGCGCTGGTGAAGCTATGCGCAGACCCGCTTTACCGTACCGTAAAAGGTTTTCAGGTGAGTTCACGCTCAGTTCTGTCAGGCAGCATGTACTTAGCGCTTCTGACATGCTATATCTACTTGGCAGGTCTTGATCGAACAAGAATGGTGTGCCTTTGGCCACCAATTCCGTGCGCGATCAGGACACACAGATACACAAGCTGCTTACTGGGAAGACGACAGCACGTCGCCTGTGTTCATGCAATTCGTGGATGCCGTGTGGCAATTGATGCGCCAGTTTCCGTGCTCGTTCGAGTTTAGCGAACGTTTTCTCATCGCTATGCTAGATGAAGTTTACAGCAAGCGAAGTGGCACCTTCCTCCACGATTGCGAAGAGGCTCGAATGGTAGGCAGATTTGTTGTTGTGTGTGAAAAATTGGGATGAAGAGTGTGCTAACCTTGCTGCTTGTCTTCGTGGATCAGGGATCCAAGACAGTTATCAGATGCACGAGTGCATGGACGCTGCTAGCGTCGCACCCTCACGCAGCCGATTTCCGAAATCCATTCTTCATGGTTCCCCTTAGCGGTGAGGTGTCAGCCGACAAGTCTCCCACGGTATTGCAGTGCAAGTGGCACACAAGCTCGCTCGCGATCTGGTCTTCGTTTTATCTGCGGTCGCTGGAATCGAATGTCTCACGGGTATACAAGGTCCCATTTGCTTGCCTATCTGCATGTTGTTTGCTGTTTGTTGCTTGGCCTGCTGAAGAATTACTGTTGTTTGCTCACTACAGGACGCATGGGCCAAGGAACTGCAAGTTACTCAACGGGAGTTGCAAGATCAACTGAGCGCCGCGCACCAGCAATTGCAGTCTCAAGTGGAGCAAAACTCGGGTCTGCAGAGTGAACTGGAACAGCTTCGACGAGAGCGTGCACAGCTGACCCGATTGCTGGAAGGTGAAGTGTACAGCGACACACTGAACGGCTTGTTGGTGCACGAAGAGGATGAGGAAGAAGACAGCGTGTTGCTCAGCGTGACGCCTGTGGGCGAAAGTCGCACCACATTGGAAACTCCATGTAACGAAAGTGGTGCCACCACCTCCGCAGCCTGCGAGGCTAAGGTGTATTCAACCACTGGGGTGGGCTGTTTCCTCGGCGGCTCGATGAGTCAGGACTTCGAGATCCTTCAGTCGTATTTCGAACCCACGCGGCATGATACTCGATCTATGGAACCGACATCGGTCAGCAACGGACTATTTGCGAGAAGAATCACGGTGGAGGAAGTGGTGCGGTGAACATGTAGCGATGAATTCATTGTAAAAGAAGATGAAAAAGGGTCATTTTTGCCACGTACTTGAGCCGTTTACCTGATTTTGGCTACCTCGCTATTTTTAGCCAATCACAAGCACCCAACACATCCCACTTTGCCATCACATACAACAACATCGCCGATGCCATTGCCAAGTCTGTCTCCGGTTGGGAAAGACGGCAGCCCCAGCATGGGCGCGTGGGAAGATAATGAGGACGGCAATCCGGAGGAGTGCAAGCTGCTGAGTGGAAACTTTGCGGTGCTGCTTCAAGTGCTGCTGGGGCTCATCGCCATCTCCGTCCTGGTGGTCAAGCGGCTGCGTGAAGTGCCTCGACGACCGCTGATGGTAAAATGCGTAACGGCTAAAATGGCAAAAAGTGGCAAAGGAGCTAAACTTTTTTGTTGTTGCATTTGCATGTATTAGGTGTGGGCTTTTGATGCCTCCAAGCAAATGGTTGGTGCAACATTTGCGCATGTGGCAAACTTGCTCATTGCCATTCTACTCTACTCGTACCAAGAAGAGCTGCAACAGTCCGATGACGAACAAGTGGATCAGGTAATATGGCAACTTCCTTTTGGAATTGGGTACACTTGTGTGAAAATATTGACATTTTTTTTGTTGCAGTGTGCACTGTACTTTGTCAACTTCACTTTGGATACAACCTTTGGAGTGTTTCTCAACTACGTGTTGCTGTCGGGGGTGGTGCTGTTGGCACTTCGCTTCGGCTGGTCTTCATTGAAAACTCCCGGTGACTATGGTACACCTGTTCGGGTGCGGACGTGGCTGTTGCAAGTGATTTCATGGATCGTAGTGATTTTCACTTGCAAATTTATCATCGCGTCGCTCATTGTGGCGTTCCAGAAGCCGCTGGGATCTTTTGCAGTGCTGCTATTCAAGCCTTTGGAAAAGCATCCGGATGTGGAACTGGCACTCGTCATGATCGCCTGTCCGTGCCTGATGAACGCGCTGCAATTCTGGATCCAGGACAATTTCCTCAAAAAGGATATTCGTGATGAAAGTTTCATTGTGGCACAGGCGACACAGTCCCCTACTGGCAGTTTGAATGGCAATGGCAAATTACCTAGTTTAGGCACACCTACCGATGACGAGTGTAGTGAACCTGGGGAAGGAGATCTCAAGCTTACGGTGATCAATGATGGCAACACACAGGAATCAGGACATAAGAAGAAGCTCGAGCTCGACCTCTCGTCCGTGTAAACCACAAAATTCTGTATGTTAGACAACTTAGTGGCGCTTTGCGGTAGCAAGCGAAGCAGCTTTTCATGATAAAGACAACCAAGTGTGACGTTCTTCTTCTATACGCATTCGTATTGCTTTATTCAATCACAAGATGAGGAGTGGGAAAAATTCCATACCCTCTATCGAAATCCTACAATCTCCTACTACCTTATTTGCGCCGCAGCAGCATGAGCGCCATGGCACCTAGACCCACCACCAGTGTAGCAGCACCACCGGCAATGAGGCCCGTCTGGCTGTTAAAAGAGAAGTTGCGGTCACGTTTGCGACGCGACTTCTTGCTCTTCCGCCGCACGATCTCCTCGTCGCTGCTCTCGTCACTGCTGCTCTCGGACGAAGACATTTCGTCCACCTTGGTGAGAAGCCGGTTGCGCGGCTTGGGACCAACAGCGTTCGAGCCACTTGGAGCAGCGCTGGCAGCCGCACTGGCTGCTCCACTTCCAACCGAACTGGCCATGGACACGACGCTGCCGTTGCCGTCGTGCTGCGGACGCTTCACCACATCCACCACAAGGACCAGGCGCTTCCACCCGGCGCGCTGGGCCATGTGAACAGCCTCCACGAGGCTCTCATCTGACGTCAGCAGCGCCAGATCACCTTCATCATCCTCATACTTCAGTCGAATCGCCTCGTTATCATCAAGTCCCATCTTGAACCGAATCTGCTCTAGCAGTGGGCCCATCGAGTTGAATCGGCACATGATGCGGTGGAAGTGACCTTGCGCGCCATCGCTCACCTTGAAGACAAACGTATTCTCGTCCATATTCTTCTGCATCAGCACGCTCGTCGTGGCCGTATTCGCTCCACTCACAACTGACACACTCTCACCCAGCTCAGCGTACGCGCCCAACGAGTTGGAGTACCTGCCAGCTCCGTTGAGACCCACAGCGCTAGCCGTTGGCGTCGACACACTACCACCAGCATTGTACTCGTCACGCTCAAACTCTTCAATCGTACCGACGGATCGGGCGTCGTCGTTCATGCCTCCATACGCACCACCGGCAACTTCCTCCTGAAGGTTCATTGCCGTCTGCCAGAATTGCCGCCAGTCGCCATTCGAAGTGCCACCGGAAGTCGTTTGGAACTGACCATAGCTCAAGCAGATCACATCGGCCATACCGAGGATTTCACCGTCATCGGCCAGTACAGGCATGAAGAGCTGACCAGCGTCGTGCAGCGAGCGCAAGCCGTCCACAATGCTCATATCGGGTCCCATCAGATCCGGGTCCATCGTCATCACTTCCTCGACGGTCGTCGTCTCGGCATAAAGGCCCTTGGCCACCAACTTGCGAAGAAGATCCTTCGTCGTCACCATACCGCAGAGCTCCTGTTCATCACTCAGCACAATCGCAGCCTTTTTCGTGTTTGCCATCAGCTTCGCAGCGCGAGCTGCCGTGGTGTGAACGTTCACCACAGGCGGCATAATCTCGCCATCCAGCGCGTCTCCAACCGTAGGCCGCACCATCTTCTCCATCATGGGGCCCAGCAAGCGCTGAAGGTTCGAACCAGTACCGAGATCGCGTGAGAACTCCGATGCCGCCGCCTCCGTCGACTGCTGCACCTTCTCTAGGCACGTAATAGCGTCGTAAAGACACTTGGAAATATTTAACATACCCTGCGGAGTACCATCGGAACCGAGCACAGGCAAGTGCTTGAAGCGACCCTCGAGCATCTTCGTAATTGCCTCGATAGCTTGGTCCTCCATGTACACACACATCGGCTTGGTCGTCATCACAGAAGCCACGGAACAGCTTTCCGGGTCAACATCTTCAGCTAACACACGACGCGTGATGTCCGTGTCTGTCAGGATACCGCGAAGCTCGCCTTCCTCCGTCGTCACAACAACTGCCTCAACACGTGCTTGCCGCATGCGCTTCGCCGCCTCGGCCACAGTGATAAACTCGTTGATGCGGGTCACCTCCTGTGGTCGTAGCATCGAAACAGGACGCATGGCACCCTCAGGCTCGGGAATGTGGTCCATCATGGAGGAGTGGTGGCTTTCCGTGTACTTGCCTGGACGGCGACGCGAAACGCGCGAGCCGGTCAAGCTGGCAAGCTCACTGAAATCGTCCTCATCGTGGCCGAGCGCCAGCGACACGTCCCAGAATGCGCGCCAGTCCGAGTCTTCGTCAACAGGCTTGCCAGTTTCAGCAGCCGCGCCACTCGCGAAAGTACCGTAGCAGAGGGACAGCACATCCAGCATGCCCACAATGGTAGCCGTCTCGTTGTTGACAATGGGCAAGTGTAGGAAGTTGTGCTCGTACATAATGTGAAGAGCTTCAACCAGCTTCGTGTTGGGGGGAGCCGTCTCAGGATCAGGAGTCATGACTTGACCCACAGTCGTCTCAGCAGCGTCCAAACCAGCGCCAGTAACGCGCAGCAACAGATCCTTCGGCGTGAACACACCAAGAACCTTTCTCGTCAATGCCGAGGTGCCGATATCGTAGCCTCCTCCGCTAATCGAAGAACGGTGACCACCACTCACAGACGAACTGTTGTCGCCGTTGGGGTCCTCCACAATGAGAGCAGCCTTACGGGACGCAGCCATCTGGCGGGCCACTTCCATCACCGTGTCATGCTCGCTCACCAGTGGCGGAAGCGTCTCGTCCTCCAGGATCGCGTCAACCGTGGGTGAAAGAAGCTTTTCTACCATTGGACCCACAAGCTGCTTAAGCGCACCCTGACCAGTGCCGATACCAGTCGCTTGCAACTGCTTCTCCAGACGTTGGCGGAGCGAGCCGCTAGACGACTGCTGTACCTTTTCAATGCGAGTGATGGCATCGTACAGGCACTTCTGAATACGAAGCATACCCGCAACCATACCTGTTTCGTCGACAACGGGAAGGTGGCGAAACTTACCCTCAAGCATCATGAACATTGCATCCATGGCACTATCGCGTTCGTCCACAAACTTCGGGTCCGGGGTCATAGCGTCCAAAACGTTCACGTAGAACGGGTCGTTGCCCAAAGCCACCACACGCCGGGTCACATCGGTATCAGTCAGAATGCCAAGAAGTCCACCGTCACGTCCAATAATCAGTGCAGCATCCGTCTGCGCAATACTCATCTCCTTGGCAGCGTCAGCAACGGAGAACGTCTCCGAAATCGTGATCGCCTTCGACGGCCGTAGTTTCGACACAGGTCGCACATTACCCGATGCCAAGTTTGCCTGGCGGCCCTTCTGGCTCAAGCCGCTGCTGCTTGGCGCGAGGTTGTGAGAGAATCCGCTGCGGAAACTGTGCTGCGACGACACATCATCGTCATCAGTGGCTTCGAATGAAGCGTTCCAGAAGGACTTCCACTCGCTAGGCTTGCCCTTAGCGAAAGAACCGTAGCTCAATGAAAGCACGTCAATCAGACCAATGGGTTGTTTGCTCGTCTCAGTCTGCATCACCGCCAGATACAGCGTCTTGTGGTCGTGCATCGTGTGCATAGCGTCAATCACCGAAGTTGCTCCGTTGATGGCCACATCCTTCTCCAGCATCACTTCACACACAGGCGTCGTGTGGACGGGTAGACCGCGCGCAAGCACCTTCTCCAGCATCTCCTTGGGGGTGAAAATACCGCAATACTGACCGCGGTTGTTCACAACCAGCGCTCCTTTCTTCGTGAGGGCCATTTGCTTCGACACTTCAAACACAGATGTGTAACGCTGCACGCGGGGAGGCTCAACGCCTTCTTCCTCAATCACCGTTTTAATGTCCGGCGAGAACATTTTGTTCACCATTGAGCCAAGAAGTTGAGAGACTCCTCCGGTGCGACCAGCACCATTCACACGATTCTTCATCTCCTTCTCCAGCGTGTGACGCAGCGCGGCAGATGATTGCTCCGACTTCTCCATCTTCCGAATCGCATCGTACAGGCACTTCGCAATGTTCAAGATGCCAACAACGGGGCCGTTGCGCTCGACAACAGGCAAATGGCGGAACTTGCCCTCCAGCATGCAAATAAGCGCATCAATGGCAGGATCGTCCATAGACACAAACACAGGGTTGCGAGTCATAACGTCGCCCACTAGTGTCGACTCCAGTGGCCGGTTCTCTGAAACAACGCGGCGCGTCAAATCCGTGTCCGTGATGATACCATTGAGCATTCCTTCCTCCGACACAACCAGAACGCAGTCCATCTTGTTGCGTCCCATTGTTCGCGACAGCTCTGCAACAGTTGTTGTCTCTACGACGGTCAACACCTTCGTCGGCCGCAGCTTTGCGACGGTACGACTCTTCTCCTCACGTTCTGCTCTCGACAGCAACGTCGTGCGCTCACGGTCACCAGCCTCCGATGGCTGAGACGGCTGGTCCAGCTGCAACGTCGTATTCCAGAACTCCTGCATTTGTTCGCGATTCTCGCCGTAGATAGCGTCGATGGTGCCGTAGCTGAGATCAAGCACGTCAACCATACCGACGAGCTCGTTCGATTCATCCTTCAGCACAGGCAGGTTAAGGATGCGGGAGTCGTGCATGATGTGCAAGCCATCCAACACTGAAGTAGAAGGCGTGGCAATCTCCGGGTCGTTCAGCATCACTTCTTCAACATACGTGGCCGAAGGCTTAAGTCCCTTCGCAATCACGTTCAGCACCAGCTCGTTCGGAGAGAAAATACCAACCAGCTTGTCGAAATTAATGTCGTCAACAATCAGAGCAGCCTTCTTGGTTGACGCCATGGCCTTCGCCACGTCACTAACAAGTGACGACTTCGGAAGACGCGGGGCTGGTGTCGAGCCGTTCTGAGCCTCGCTTTCGATGATAGATCCTAGAGTCGGCGTTGAAAGCTTTTCCAGCATCGGGGCAAGCAACTGCTGAAGAGTCGATGACTTGCCACTCTTCTCTAGTGACGCCTTCAACTGGTCCGTGGACTGCATTGCGTGCTCAAGGCGCTTAGACACATCGTAAATGCACTTACCAATGTTCAGAACACCAGCGATACCGCCGCCGTCGACAACTGGCAAATGGCGGAAGTGTCCCTCTTGCATCGAAAGCAGCGCGTCAATAGCACTGTCGTTAGGGGACACGTACTTTATGTCTCTCGTCATCACGTTGCACACAGGCACTTCCTCGGGGTTCAAATTCAGTGCCAGCACACGGCGGCAAATGTCCGTGTCAGTCAGAATACCATTCAGACCACCAGCTTCATCAACAACGAGCAATGCGTCCGTGCGCTTCTGCTTCATCGTCAGTGCGGCTTCAAACACGGAGGCCACCTCGTCGATTGTGATAGCAGGAAGAGGACGCAGGCTGGACACTGGACGGACATTCACGCCCTTGTCGCGGTCCTTCTGCTGCCGCGCCTTACTAGCAACAGACAAGTTGGACGTAGACCTACCCGACACAATCGAGTTGGTCTCGTCGTCATGGTAGTCAAACGCAGCGTTGAAGAATTTGCCAATATCGCGCGACTCTCCAAAAGAAGCCAAGCTAATAGAAAGCACATCAGCCACGCCTATAATCTCGCCAGATTCCGGAGCGACCACCGGCAAATTCAGAAACTTTCCGTCGTGCATGATGTGGAACGCATCCAGGACCGATGTCTCTGGCGCTGCCGCCTCCGGGTTGGGAGTCATCACTTCACTGACTGAGGTGGTGTTAACGTCCAAGTCTTCCGCAATCACGCGAAGCAACACGTCTTTCGGAGTGAAGATGCCAACAAGGTCCTGCGCTTCCGGGTTGGAAGACACTACAAGAGCTGGTCGCCTAGTCTCCGCCATGTATGTCGTTGCCTCATAAACTGACATATTTCCATACACAAGCGGTGGCATAACCTCGCCTGGTTTCGACAGCACATCTAGGAGCGATGGCGAGAGCATCTTCTCAAGCATTCCACGAAGCATCACGTTGTTGCTGCTGGCACCAAGCTCTTGCTGAAGCGAGGTCGACATGTTTTCAACTCGCCGAATTGCATCGTGCAAGCACTTCGCCACATTCAGTACTCCAACAATGTTGCCGCTGTTAGCGCTCACCACAGGCAGGTGACGGAACTTCCCGCTCAACATCATGTCCATCGCATCCACTGCGCTGTCCTCAAGACTGACACAGTTTGGGTTCGGCGTCATCACCGATCCGATCGTGACTCTAGCGGGGTCCAGACTCTTCGATACCACACGCCGTGCGGCGTCAGTGTCCGAAAAGATACCAGTCAACGCACCTTCCCAGTTGGTCACCAGCACAGCGGCGGCGCGGTGAGACTTCATCAGTCTTGCAGCTTCCAAAACAGTCGATTCCTCATTAACCGTAATCGCCTTAGCCGGGCGAAGGCGGGCAACAGTACGTGATGGATCTGATGTCGATGACGACTTCTTCGTCTTAGAAGACGTAGACATCATCGACGAATGTGACCTTGCAAACGAATGTCCCGAAGTTGCAGAGCTGTTCGAACCCGAACGCGCGCGACGCTCGAAGGTTGGCTGCTTGATGGGAGGCATCACAGGAGTCATAGTGTTCGACTCGTTCCACCGAACACTAGGAGAAGGACCATTGTAAATTGCAGGAGGGCGCCTGGGTAGCGGATTTGGAGCTGTAGGAACCTCCTGGGGCGCAACGTAGTCCTTCACCGGTGCAGCAGGGGCTGGATATTCTTCAAACGACTGTGCTGGGGTCGACGCAACCGGGGATGCCTGCGGGGTCGGAGCTGGGGTCGGGGCTGCCTGGGGAGCCTCAGGGCCAGGTCGCTTCTCACCAGGCAAAGCAGCAGGAGAAGAGTTCGGTGCCAGCGCAGAAGACTCGCGCGCAGGAGTAATACCACTGCGATCCATGTTCGATGGAGGAGCAGGTGTGACAGGCTGTGCTTCAGGCTCCACGGGCGGAGGCGTTTCCTTTTTCGGGGAAGGAGGCGGTGTTGGCTCTGCCGGCGGCTCGGGCTTCTTTGGCGAAGGCGGAGGCGTAGGAGGCTTCGGAGCTGCAGCAGGAAACTTCGCCCGCTTCTTCTTCAGGACATCAATGTCCTTCTGAAGCTGGGCACACTTGTCGAACTTCTTCTTCTTCATCAAGTTGTCCAACTCATTGTTCAGCTTCTCAATCTCAGCATCCAGTTCCTCCGGCGTCTGCTTCTTTTTGCGAGCAGACACAAGGGCGTCTAAGCTAACCTGCAGATCACCGCACTTACCGAAGTCTCGTGCAGCCATTGCCTCGGCAATTGTAGCTTCCATTGCGTGGATGCGCTCGTCAAGTTCTTCCGGCTCCAATTCATTGAGATCTTCCTTGACGTGCTTACGAGCTTCCTGCAGCGCCTCAAGCTGCTTCTGGAGTTCCCCACACAAACCAAACTGCTTTGACAATGCGGCCGCCTCCATGTCCGCGTTCAGCTTCTTAATCTCAGCATCAATTTCCTTCGCGGTGCGAACCTTCTTACGGGCCTCGACAATCTTCTCGAGCTCAAGCTGCAAGTTCGCGCACAACTCGAACTGCTTGCTCACCGCCGCATCTTCAATGGCCTTTTCCATCTCAGCAATCTTAGCATCCAGCTCCTTGGGACCCATGTCACCAAATGGATGAAGCAAATCACGCTTGCGGACCAAGTACCCACGAGCGATCTTCTGTACAACCACCGCCTTCTCGTTTTGCAAGCGGTATTCAGCACGCATCCGCTGGTACTTGCTCACGGCGACACGCATGCGAAGGATGTACATCACACGGTACGCACTGCGACGGAGACGCTGCAGTTGCCTCTTCGCCACAAATTGCCGGGCTTTTGTCTGAATCTTGACAGCAGCTTCAGCTCTTGCCATGTTGCGAACCCATTTCTGGATGGCACGGGCGGCAGACTTGCATCGCAACACCTCAAGCTTTCGCAGCTTGAACGCCATCGCTCTCTTCAGAAACACCTTTGTCTTACCCAACTGCCACTCTTCCTTGCCGGCACCCAGAATTGACGAGATTTCCTCAACGAGCTCCTTGACGTTCTCAGCGTCAGGTGCGAGCGACTGGTAATCGTAAAAGAACACATCGTGGTCCTCACGCAGAGCAAAACCACGTTGACGGATTTGAATCGCTTCCATCATACCAGAGTATTTCAGCTGGCGCGCACAGTCTGTATCATTAAGCTCACCTGGGCGCTTGAACTCGTTCGGCTTAATGCAACGCACATACCGAGGGTTCGCCAGCGATATCTTGTTCATGAGCTCCTGCAGCTGATACCGGAACTGAGCACTGACAGACACTTCTCGGATGTTACGCGACTTTCCTCCTTGCATACCCTTCTTCATCTCGTTTGGACGCCGAGAGATCGAATGCTGCTGCTGCGGCTTGTTGCCAGGAATGGCTTCAATCGACTGCATGTTCAGATCAAAGATTCCACGCAGCCAGTCGCTCTTGGATTGCCGGATGAGCTCTTTCATGTCGTCGTTTAACGTCTCGTTGTTCTTATCGTTGAAGCCGCTTGCGTCATAGATCACTTCACCGGCGTAGTGCTTAATACCGAAGTGCAAGTCAGCGTCCATCTTCGGGTGCACGTAGAACTTGTTCTTGCTGCTAGAATGACCGCTAGACGTGCGGCCAAAGGAGTTGTGCAAGTTCGACACGAACTTCTTGTTCGCTTCTTCGCCCTTGAGACGCCAGTTGTCGTCCAACGAGATGAAGATACCCGGTTTGCCATTCACTTTGCTCTCGATCAGATCCAGACATTCCTGGTTATCCTCGAAGTCGATGTGTTTCCAGTCAATGCCCTCCTTGGCATAGTCATTCTGCTCAACCTCCAGCATGTGCTGATTGAAGTGCCGCTGAAGCTTCTCGTTGGCGTAGTTGATGCACAGCTGCTCGAACGTGTTCCACTCGAACTTCTCGAAGCCGTAGATATCCAGCACACCGATGAAGCCCCACTTGTCCTGGTTGCGCGAGATCGTGCGGTTGAGCTCGGACACAAGCCACAGGAACAGCGACGAGTAGATGCCCTTCGCAAGTGCATCGCGCTTGTCGCGCACCTGCTCCGAGTTCTGCTGCTGCACAATAACCTTGCCACCAACGTACAGTTGACGCGTAAGCAGCGCCTTAGACAGCGCGTCCTCACTCACCTTCAGCAGTGACGCCACAATCTTCATACCGTTGGCCGAGTCATCACCCACCGTCACACAAGTGTCATTCTCCATTGCAAACTGCAAGTTACCAACATGCAGCACTGCAGCCAGCACTTCAAACACCATCTCCTGTCGTTCTTCCGTAATGCCAATTGTCTCCATACATCTCTTGGTCGTCGCAAACTCCTTGGCATCATCACACGAATGAATACTAAAGCACTCACTCTTCCTCAGATACTCAAAGTCATGAGGTGTCTTCAACTGTAGTCGTTCTCTAAGTGCATTGTCCGCTCCAGCCAGCAATTGATAGAAAATATGGTAGTTCCTTTCCCCCAAACTCTGCGACACAATGCGTGTCTTCTCCAGTAAAAAGTTAAGAATCTGCGCACCGACGATCTTGCCATGATGATTGAACTGGATCTCAATAAACTTGCCGAATCGACTGGAATTGTCATTCCGCAATGTCTTAGCATTGCCAAAAGACTCCAGCAAAGGGTTACTCTCCAGTACCCTCTCTTCCAGTTTCCCCAGAGCTCCAGACATGCCACTATTGGCTGTTATTTCCACTACAGGAGCTCCTTCTCCATCAGGTCCTTTCCTGTAGCTTGTAGCTCTTGCCAAATACTGCATAATGATCTTGGTCGTCTCCGTCTTGCCTGAACCGCTCTCTCCACTGATAATAATGCTCTGATTGGCTGGATCCAATGCACCGCCCTGGATGAGCTGCGTGTATGCGTGATCAGCCAGTGCGAACACGTGTGGAGGCAACATCCCCATCGCTTTACCATAGTATTCCGTCATGTTGCGTTCACTATAAGCGTCCAATTGTTTGTACGGGTTAATGGCAATGAGGATGGACCCCACATACGTGTAGATGAGCTCGTGCTCGTAGCGTTTGCGTAGATTATCCAGCAGCGACTGCTCCGATAAGTCCGACATTTGTAGAATGTCCTCGAACGTGTTGGCGCCTGCGCCGTTGGGCGAATTGTCCTCGTCCTGCATCTTCTTCTTCATCTTGGCGCGCAACAGCCGCTCCTTGCGGGTGCCACCGCCGCGTCGCTGCATGGCTTCAGTACGTGATGAGCGCCCACTGCGCTATCAATTGCGCGCTTGCCTGCCGATCTGCGTGTGGGGGCCACTCGAGACCGACCGCACGAGAGGAAACAAAAAACCTCGGACGGGAAAATAGGTGAAAAAACTGACTTTAGTGACATTAAGGTGTTTTGGGTAAGAACATGGTGGAGTGGTTGAATGGGTTGAAGGGGATGGGAACGCCCATGGTGACAGCTGATGGAGAGAGCGACTGCAAAGATGGATGCGATGAAGCCGTGCGGTGGACACATGGCGACGTCAGGTGGAGTTGATAGCGTTTTGGCTCGGAGTACGGGCACTGAGTTGTCGCTATTCGATGAGGTCACTAAAGACGGTGCAACGAACGGCAACTTTCGAGGTTTAATTGGGGACTTATTGTTGGGAATATTACTATACAAAGTAAGTTAAATTCCTTTGAATAAGAATAATTTCATGGGAGAATGCGTCCCCATGAGCGGTGCCGTTGATGCGGGGCGGTTGAACTGAATGCTGCGAGTATTGTATTTGGTCGGCGAAGCGCAGATACGCAGCAGAAACGTCGCGACAATTGGTATCTACCGTGAGAACCATTTCGTTGTGCCGAACGAGTCTCATTTTGCACTGTACCGCAACGACCACTTCGATTTGTGACGAGTAATTTGAGTTTTTGCAGTGCCCGCCGGTGCTTCGTCCTGATTCCCGGATCAGCCTGCCAGTGGCAGGTCCGCGAAGATGATGTCATGCTGTACAACCTACTGTTGAACGTAAATTCCAAAAGCGTACCGCACAACACTTACGCGAAGTTTTTGCGGCACAAATTTGACACTTCAATTTTTTTTCCCCATTCGACGGCCATGTTGGAAAAAAAATTGAAGTGTCAAATTTGTGCCGCAAAACCTTTTATTTAGATTTTTGCAGCGCTCCATCCTCGTCGTGGATCTTCGGAGCACACGTTTACACGTGTATTTGGCAGCGTTCGCAGATGCTGCCTGCCGCGCGAACGGTGTTGTCCCCCAAACAGTAATAATGTGGTGCCCATTGCCCTCGAACATGAATAGTCCGACTGCAGAAAAACACCGCGGGCCTTGCTCACCAAGGACATGGCAGCATGACATGCATCGCCAAGCACATTGTATCCATCATGACGAGACCATCAATGTGGATCTTGTCTCTACCGCCGGCCGTTGACCCTTCAACTTGCCACCAGCTGGCACCGAACAGCGCGGCACCAGCACCACACAATGATTCCAACCTGGAGGGACCGTAGAATCCCATCAGGCTGATTCCGACGGGAAGCGCAGTGCTGGTCCTAGCAATTGCATTTTGGCGTCAACTTTCACGCGGAAATACGGCGATAAATCAGGAAAAAGGCAAAATGAGACCAAAAGCTCTGCGATGCAACGACAACCTCGATGGGCAGCAGCTCGTCGGTTGTCAACAGCACAAGGCAATTTGATGCAAGACGACGAAATCGTCGCTTTGCTTGCTGCGTCGCGAACACTAGGAAGGAAAAGTGTATTCGTCGTGTATCGCCCACTGCAACCACCCCCTGTTTTACTTCCCCCGACGTCAATTGGCTCGCCTTAAGGCGAACAGACCCGGAAAGCAGGGAAGACAGCGAGTCCAGGCGTTCCTACAGGTGAGCATCTCGCTCGCATACGCTACCACTTGCCCGCTTGCTCTAGTCGACCTTGATGGACGCGTAGATCTTGCGCGTGAACCACAGCGACGCGCCGACACCCACTGCGCCCGCCAACAGCGACAGCGCACCCGAGATGACCGCCATGTAGCCGAAGTAGAGCATGGCGCCGATGAAGTTGGCCACGTCCAGACGCGTCCAGTAGTAGTACGTCGAGTAGAGGAACACGTAGCCGCCGCAAGCGCCCGACACGAAGAACGACCGCCACCACCTGTACACAGACAGAGGTTAGTCACCGCGAGTATCAGAAGTTTGGATGCATTGCAAACGTACCAGTTGTAGTCTTCAGCGCAAAGCTGGAAGTAGGTGAGCACGATGGTGATCTCAGCGCAAGTGTTGATAAGGATTAGGAAAGCCAGCAGCAGGAAGCCGAACACGTAGTAGTACTTATCCGTCCACAGCGCAGACAGCACGAAGAAGAGCTCCACGAAGATAGCACCGAACGGCAGCACACCGCCCACGGCTGCCGCTGATATGTGGGTCATGTACCACGGCTGAGGAGGCACAGGACGCGGGATGTTGCTCGTCGCCACGGGGAATGCAATGGGCGCTTTCCTGTAGCATCGATCAACTTCGTTAAGCAACACTCAGAATGAAATCAATCAGTTTGCACAAGCATACCTGAAGCCGAAGTAGGCGCCCGCAAACACAAGCGGCACCGAAATACCCGTCCAGAGGAAAAAGACCAGCAGAATCGAGCCGAACGGCACAGCGGCATCCGAGCCAGCGCCCCACACGAACAGGTTCAGGAAGAAAAACAGCGAGAACATGATGCCGGGGAAAAGCACCGCCGTGAGCACCGTGCACATCTGCCAGCGCTTGCCCTTGAACATCTTGTACGTACGAGCCGACGTGAAACCGGCCAGCATGCCCAGCAGCACAAAGCATACCAACAAAGCGATCACCAGCTTACCACGGTTTGAAGGTGCCAGTACACCCACAGCAGCGAAGAACAGCGTCACGAACGCCATGCCCAGCAGCTGGCAGCCCGTGCCGACCATGACACAGAAAAGCATAGGGTTCTTCGATGGCGGACGGAACACGTCAGCGTGCACAAGCTTCCAGCCAGACTCCTCGCGCTCCTCAACGCGCTCTTCTTCGGTAGGCACGCGGTTATAGCGGCTAATATCGCGGTGAAGACTGCGCATGAGGATCATGCCCACCATACCACTGAGGAACAGCACGATCACGAGGGCGTTGATGATGGAGAACCAGTGCACCTCATCGCCACCCGAGCCGGCGTCGAAGTATACATCCCACCGTGTACGCCAGTCGTGTTCGTTGTCCTGCACCCACTCGATACTGTAGGTCCAGAACACGGGCATCTTGCCATCCTTGTTCTTGCGCACGTACAGCGGGCGTTTGAGTTCGCTCGAATGTTCACAAGCATCCATGCGGTTGTTCTCTTCGTCGTAGCCCCTGGTCGCGTACTCGAAGCTGTAGGGGATGACCTTGAAGTCGACAATGCGTCCTTCATCCTCCGAGGATTCCGCAGTGCCGACAGGGTTGTTGTTGTAGCCAATGAGGATCTTGACGTGGTTGTTAAGCTGCGGCACCACTTCCACTTCGGGGTTGAAGCTTCCAAGTGGGAATCCGACAGTCATGCCACCTTCGGACGACACGGAGGTGGCTGGGAGGTTGTCCAGGATCCAGTTGACGCGGTACGAGTCCTTGATCTTGTTCTCCCACGTCTTGACATCTTTCTCCTCGTATTCCTGCTTACATAGCACAGCACACTCCTGTCCCTCCAGGAACTTGATCTCGTACGGGGAGTTCTGGATGCGATTGGCCGTCAGGTACTCACCCAAGTTCTCCGACTTGTACTCGATTTTCTCGGGCTACATACGCAGTAAAAACAACACCTGATTAGAGACAATTCATATGTCCTAATTGAGTCTTCTTGTGCCTAGAATAAAAGGTATAAATACCTGGCAAAAGGGCAACTTGTAGTAGTCAAGAGGCAGCAGCGTCTCGGCCGACTTGAGGCTGTTGACGAAGATGGGGAGCGTCTCGCCCTTGGTGTACGTCGTCATCTGCACACCAGGCAGCGAGAAGCCCTCGATCTCTGGGGTCGACAGTGCGACCGCCCCTAGCGCCACGAGAAGCGACTTGCTCAATCCATACGCGCGCATACTTGGTGCTCCCTCCTACGCTTGGCTTGCTCCTTGGAAAACTGGCCGCCCCTTCCAGCACGCTCTTCCTACAATATCAAACCCCTCGAAAACCGATCGGAAATAGCAGTGTACCTACAATGAAACGACAACAAAAATGTAGCCATGCCACCAAAGTGTAGCCATGTCACAAAAGTGTAGGTTCCATTTGCTTGGTAAGGCATTTATTCGCCACTACAATTCATCGCCTTCCCACTCGTCGCTGTCGATCTGCTCCAGTCGACGAGTATCGAGCTCCTCGCCTTCCCAGCCATCGCCTTCGTACACGTCCTTGTCCACAACGTAATCGCCGGCCAGCTCGCAGCCGGTGTGAACGGCGGTGCCAGCCTCCAAGTACTGCACACCCTCCGGCGAAATGCCGTCAATCAGCACGTCGCCGACCTTCGTGGCACGCACTGGGTGGGGGGAAGCGCAGGAGCAGCCGTCAACGTCACAGTCGCGGATCTCGTCCTCGTCCATGATCTCGTCGTTGAACAGTGCGAGCTGAAGTCGTACTTGACCGACGATCGTGTCGTCCGCCTCGATGGGGTAGCTCTTGTCCTCGAAATTGCGACCGATCAGCATCTCTACCTTCAAGCAGAGCTCTCCGATAAGCGTACTGCACACAGACGCACAAGCAACGACGTCAGAGACTCATTGGTTCCACTAAGTACTCTCTCACTTACTCCTTCACGGTGTTGTCGTTCATAACGCGAATCACGAGGAAGTCGTGTTCTATGCATCTCACGCCAACCGTGATACCCTCGATCCAGCGCGGGTTCTTGCCTACGAATTCACGGCAATAGAGCACAAAACGCTTAGTAACGGCAACTACCTATCACACCGGTCGACACCATACCTCCATTGTCATGGGTTTTCGTTTTATACACCAGGTCGTTAGTAGTCGGTGTGCGGCTGCGTCCGACGTACACCTCGCAGAAGGGGTCCTGGGTGCCGAACGACTGGATATCGCGCAGTTTGCTGCCAGAAATAAGACCCAGGTAAAGCTTGGTCTTCCCGGGGATGAAGTGCTGCGGATACTCGCCAAACTTCGCACGAGGTTGTGACGTCGGGTTTTCTGACCAAAGACAAAATCAGTTGGCAACGTCAATACGAGTCTCGAACAAATCTCCAACACTTGAACGCACCATGACCCAGCGACAGATACATCAGCACCTTCAGAAAACCCTTGGGAGTCAACGCAAACTCCTTCTCCATGGACCGTCCACGAGACAAGTCCCGCATCGCCAGCGATATTTCTCCGATCACCGTGCTGCACAAAATGAGCAACAAACAATCAGCAACTCCACCCCATCCTTGCTTTACCATATCCCATCACATTGCATTGCACCACTCACTTCTTTCCCCAGTTGTTGTTCTTGATGCGGAAACGCACGACGTCCGACGAGATGTCGGGGATCAAAATGTGGCCCTTGGCGTTCCACATGGGCTGTGTGCCTGACAATTGGCAGTGTCAGTACCATCACTCCAAACAATCACTCTATCGCAATACCCACCTCCATTGTCGTGTGTGTCCGTCTTGAACGCTGCCTTCTCCTGCTCCTTCCCTCCCGTCGTCAGGTACACACTGCAGTACGGGTCCTGCTCTCCCAACGTCTGCACCTTCTTCAGGTCGCGCGCCGATAGGATCGTCAGGTACAGAATGGCGTCGTTACGCAGAGCCGTGGGTGCCCCCGCTACGCTGCTGCTGATGGACGAGCGGTGGCTTATAGACGACTGGCTGTAGCGACTCATGGCGGCGACCTTCTCGCAGTCGGTGGGTTAGTCGAGCGTGTGTTCGAATGTGACCACCTCAGGCGAGAAATACACCCAAGTGTGTGTAATTTACACAAAACCTGTAGAAACCGATGTACAATGAAGCCCAGTCTAGCCTGATTTGAGATCAGGATATCCAGCCGACGGAGGCAGAGGGCAAGTTGCAGGTTTCTACTGTAGCCTCTTGGCTGAATTACGGCGCTAGCTTATGTTTATGAGCCGTGCAGCGGCCAAGAAGATGATGACAATGGAAGCTCGCAAAGCTCAAGAAGAGCTTGGCAACCACAGATTGGCACCAGTCTTCATTTGGGCACATTGAACACCACGGTGGCCTTTAGAGCCTGAAGTTTAGGCCAATGTCCTCTCATCGGACCGCCACTTTGCACGGATATTTTCGCGGTGTGTGTTGGCGTTGCAGCGACAAGTCGATCAGATTACTTCCTCAACACTGTACGTAATACATCTGCACAACAAGCGCATTCCACTGCTATTATAGGACCACGAGAAGCGAATGGGTGGGAATCAACAGCAAGTCATGAAGACGAATACGGATAAGAAAAAAAAGTTTATAAGGAAAGGCAAAAATGCATTAAGGATAAATGACGAGGCATTTCTCTTTCTCAAAACACATAGTCAACTTGAAGTACATCGCCAGCAACGTTATCAGCAGCCAACGACGCCTGCTTCACCTTTCTGCTAAGGCAACGCGCGACAAATCCGTCTAGTTCAGGAGAGCAACCACGAAGGCCGACGCCACGAGGGCGATCGAAGTGACCACCGAGGTGGCGTCGCTAGAGGACGAGTCGCTCTTGCTCTTCTTCTTGCCAGTGCCGCTTGAGCTCGAGTCAACCTTGCGCGTGCACTGGTCGCCAGCGTAGCCGTCGTCGCACTTGCACACGTTGCCGTCGCCCGAGGACGAGGATGAAGCCATGCCAACAGTCTCCATCAGGAAGCGAGCAGCCGAGCTGTCTGAGCCAGCAGCCTCCACCGTACCGGCGTTGGCGGTCGAGCCCGTAGTGGAGCCAGAGGTGGTTGCGGAGGAGGAGCCCGAGGACTCGCTGGAAGCAGCAACACATGTGCCGTGGCCGTTGCAAGCCTTGGACGACGTGGGGTCACAGTACGCGCACTGGTCGCCAGTGGTGCCTTCGTCACACTCGCACTCCTGGGTGGTAAGGTTGCACGTACCAGCCTGGCACTGGGACTCAAGCGTACACTTGTTGGACACGACCTTCTGGCAGTAAGTTCCGTTGTAGCCGACGTTGCACTCGCAGTAGTAGTCCATTGATCCCGATGAGTACGGGGCGCACGTACCACGGCCGGAGCACACGACGTCCGAGTTCTCGTTGTTGTTAGGGTTCACACAGCCCTCGTTGATGACGGCTGTGTAGTTCATCTGCCCCGACAGGTCCCAGTTGTCCGAGTCCTTTTCGAAGAGGAGGTTAGTGCCGTCAAAGTCAACGCAGCCGTAGATCACACCCACACTCTCAGCGGTGGAGCCTGATCCCTCGGTGATGTCCACGCACGACACGTAGCCGGCGGTGTCCGAACCCGAGAAGGAGCCGTTGAGACACTGGTCCGTGCCCGAGGGCAGCTGGTAGGCGCACACACTGCTAATAGACTGGAAGGCCGTGTTCCATGTGGAAAAGGACGGGCACAGACCCGGGAACGTGCCGGAGCACACATCACCCTCCGTCTTGTACGGCAGGCACTGCTTGACATCCTCAATGCCCGACCGTGTGGTCTGCACACTGATGCACACGTAGTTGACCTCGCAGGACTTGTCGTCCTTGCAGTAACCGGGCTCGCCCGAGCCGGACTCGGCATTGACGGCAGCAAGCATGGCCGCAATCGCCGCGATGTACGCCGCCGACTGCATCTTGGTATTAGATGAGCTTGGGAGGAACCTGAACACGAGTCAGTTGGGTCTCTTTGCAAGCAAAAGAGGGAATGGCGCACGAGCTACAAAGGCGCCCAGCATCGGTGAAGAGCCGGCGAAGGGAGAGGGTGGGAGCGTCGTCACGTTGTGGTCAAGCATTTGACTGGCACTTTGTATGTGGGAGGAAATTTCCGAATTCTCTTCCGAATCGTCCTCAAACAGCTGGCGTGCGAAGTGACTTTGGACCAATCGTAATGTGGATTCATTCGCTTTTCAACCAATCCCTGCGGCAGAAAGGCGAATCAGGCAAAGTAACTGATACCGCCGCTGGGCCAAACAGTTCACGTTGTAACCGCATGACGAGTCGAGCTTAGTCGTGCGATATGTGGTGGCGTGGCGGTGGCGCTTTGCCAGCGAGGGTGATCGCCGCTCGGGCATGTGCATTTCAATTAAAGGTTTTCACGCTGTTTGCTGCAGGAGCTTGGCTTGAAGCGAGGCATCAGATGCGGCAATTGTGCTTGATGCCCTTCCGCACATGGACTGCGCATGTCGCATTACGCACGATTTGTCGCGATCTCTAAATTTCAGAAAATGACAAGCATCGCCACCGCCACCTCATGTTGAGGCTGGCATCTACTCCTTTGCTGCATGCGGTTGGGTAGTCGCACCTGGCAGCTTTACAATAAATGTACCCTACGGTATTCTGACGGACAATACGTTCTTGCCCCATGTGGCAGCGCTGTCCAACGAGACCAACCCCGCGTTTCACGCTACGGTCGGAACGGCGTCAGCCTCGCTGTGCGCGACCGGCTGTCCTCTCCGCTCCAAAGGCTCCCGACCGAGCCTCGCGCGGTATCTCCCTTGTCTAATTGAGATGCCGACGGAAAGCACCTTACGAGCCCTATCGATGCTGCGGCTTTCGTGTGTGGTTGGTCGCCAAGATAACGTTATTGTACGATCCCAAATGGGTTAAGAATCTCGGCGAGGAATTGATGACAGGAATGGCCGACTTTGCCATGGGGCGCGATCAATGCCGCGAAAATGAGCACCGACTCATCTGGCCATCACGCTACGATATCACCAGCTGGCCAGCGTAGCGAGCAAAGCTCCTCGGTGAGTACTACCGCTCTTGAATCAGTCGCGATGTCGCTACAATTATCAACCGCCGCGTTGTGCGTCTTAAGCCCTCTCGGAGAGTCTCCAGCATTGCTGCACTATTTCAACCGCGGCGACGGTGTGCTCACGGCATCTAGCTGCCCGCTACCTGTTCGTGTGCGTCATGGGCGTCATCTGCAATCGAAAAGCGCTATTGCTGGAGGACCGCGGGCTTTCGTTGTTTGTAAACACGTCGTCTGCATTGGAATGAAATTGAATACAACAACTCACCACAACGAAGAACCGCTCGTCTTCACGCCCCGAGGAACGCGTGACAAACCAGTGAATGCTGTCTGCAGTTGAGTATTATCGGGTATCGGTAGGTGCAACGAGACTCCCTGCTGCTTACTAAGAGCCAAAGTTTGGTGCTGCAGGCAGCATGCGCCCGCCTTCCTGTAACGGAGTTCACAATATCGGCTAATGATGTTGGCACTCGCTTACCGCCTCCTTTGTACATGCGACACAGCGAATGAACCTGTCGATGATGGTTGCAGACAGATTATGGTTGTACCGCCGTCTGGTGTCAAAAGTAGGTAGGTTTCCAAGGCATATGATTGGTCAACCAAGGGGCATCACTTCAACTTGCCCATGCACAGCGTCCTGATGTCATCAAACTGCAGATTTCCTGCCCACTCAGCTTCATTTTCAATTCAGCGCGCTAACCAGCAAGTTACGATCGTCTCTAGCTTCTGGCTCGACATCTACTGCTTCACGTATGGTTTCTTCCAAGTCAGCGAAGGAGGAGGTCGTCGATGCGCCTCTGATCGCCTACGACAGTGGTGAATCGCTCATGGCACATGGATCTCTCGCTCTGCACGACCACGTGGCTACACGAATCGAGATCGCGCTCAGCAAGCCGATGCCGCAGATGGAAGTGCGCTATCGAGACGTCACTGTCACAGCAGAAGTCGTGGTGAAGGACGAGACTCAGACGATTTCGGAGCTGCCGACGATCGCCAACACCATCAAGATGTGGTTACTTCGCTTAAGTGCCAAGAAGCACGTGGTGGAGAAGAAGATCCTTCGTGGGGTGAGCGGCGTGCTTAAGCCGGGCACAATCACACTTGTGCTTGGTCAGCCTGGATCCGGCAAACAATCACTCATGAAGATTTGAGCGGCAGATTTCCAGCCGACAAGCATGTCCACGTGGACGGTGAGGTCGTTTACAATGGTGTGTCACAAGACCAGCTCCGCAATCGACTTCCCCAATTTGTGTCGTACGTGGCTCAACATGACAAGCACTTCCCGACCTTAACCGTGAAGGAAACACTGGAATTTGCGCACGCCTGTAGCGGCGGAGGCTTGTCGAAGCATGAGGAAGAACACTTTATTCATGGATCTGACGAGGAAAATGCGGCCGCACTGGAAGCAGCTCGAGCAATGTACAAGCACCACCCAGACGTGGTGATCCGACAGTTGGGTCTTGAAAATTGTCAAGACACAATCGTGGGAAACGCTATGCTGCGTGGTGTTTCAGGTGGTGACCACGGGTGAAATGGCATTTGGCAACAAGTACGTGATGCTAATGGACGAGATCAGCACGGGTCTCGACAGCGCCGCAACGTTCGACATCGTCTCAACACAGCGCAGCTTGGCCAAGAAGTTTCGTAAAACTGTCATGATTTCGCTGTTGCAGCCACCGCCTGAAGTGTTTGAGCTTTTCGACGACTTGATCTTACTGAACGATGGTTACGTCATGTATCACGGTCCCAGGCACCAGGGTCTGGGTTACTTCGAGAGCTTGGGGTTTAAGTGCCCTCCGAATCGCGATGTTGCGGACTTTTTGTTGGACCTCGGCACAAACAAACAGTACCAGTATGAAATCGGGACCGTCCCAGCAAACGCACGTCAATTTGCTGAGTCTTTCCAGCGATCAGAGATCCATCAGCGCACGATGGAAGGCTTGAATGCACCGTTAAACCCACGTTTGGTTGAAGATAACGAGCATCACGTCCAGAATTCCACCAGAGCGTTTGGCAAGGCACGCTCACTCTGATGCAGCGCCAGTTGATGCTGACAATCCGGAACACAGCATTGCTGCAGAGCAGATTCCTCATGGCTCTGTTCTTGGGCTTGCTAAACTCGAGCACCTTCTACCAATTCGACGAAACAGACTCGCAGGTGGTCATGGGTGTTCTCTACGTCTCGATCAACTTTGTCATGCTTGGTCAATCGGCACAAGTGCCAACTTTCATGGCCATTCGAGAGATTTTCAACAAGCAACGCGGGGCTAACTTCTTCCGCACGTCGTCGTTTGTTCTCGCTACGTCTGTGAGCCAAATTCCGCTGGCGTTGCTTGAAGTGTTGATTTTCGGGACCATCATGTACTGGATGTGCGGATTCGTGTCGACTGCAGCAGGCTACTTGCTGTTTGAGCTGATACTTTTCTTGACGTGTGTGCTGTTCACAGCTTGGTTTTTCTTCTTGGCAGTTGTCTCCCCAAATATGAACGTGGCTACCCCGATCGCGAACCTCTCGCTGCTCCTGTTCACTCTGTTCTCGGGTTTCACGATCACAAGAGGCCACATCCCGGACTATTTGAATTGGATGTACTGGATCAGTCCATTGGCGTGGGGAATCCGTGCTCTCGCCATGAACCAATACACGGACGCTAGGTTTACCGTGTGTGAGCGTCAAGGCTTGAATTACTGCGAGACGTACGGTATGACGATAAGTGAGTACGCGTTGACTTCCTACGATGTCCCCACAGGGCGATTTTGGTTGTGGCTTGGCATTGTATACGTGATTGGCGTTTACATTTGCTTCATGCTTCTTTCCTGGGCTGTCTTGGAATATTGGCGCTAGGAAAGTCCTCAGAACATTACACTGAACGTGAATGACGGCGCTGGAGGAGCAGAAGCTTCATCATCGACGGCTGATTATGGATTGGTGTCGACGCCGAAGACTGCAGACGTAGCAATTCCAATCTCACCAGCTCCTGAGCGAAGTTTCGTGCCTGTGACGCTCGCATTCCAAGATTTATGGTACTCCGTGTCGGATCCTGCCCAGCCCAAAGTGAACATTGACTTGTTGAAAGGCATTAGTGGGTTTGCTTACCTGGTACCATGACAGCGTTGATGGGATCCTCTGGAGCAGGAAAATCGACGTTAATGAATGTGATCGCTCAGAAAACTGGTGGTAAAATTCGCGGGCAAATCCTGCTAAATGGACATCCAGCATCGGAGCTTGCTGTTCGACGGGCTACGGGCTACTGCGAGCAAATGGATATCCACTCGGACGGGTCCACTTTCCGTGAGGCGTTGACATTTAGTGCATTCCTGCGCCAAAGCTCCGATATCCCTGACAACAAGAAATACAACTCGGTGAACGAAAGCTTAGAATTGCTAGGACTTCAGTCCATTGCAGACCAGATCATTCGTGGCAGCTCGACAGAGCAGCTCAGGCGACTGACAATTGGTGTGGAGTTGGCAGCACAACCGAGTGTGTTGTTCTTGGACGAGCCTACAAGCGGACTGGATGCTAGGTCGGCGAAGTTGATCATGGATGGCGTGCGAAAAGTGGCAGATACGGGCCGAACCATCGTTTGCACGATCCACCAGCCTTCGACTCTCATTTTCCAACTATTTGACAGCCTATTGCTGCTGAAACGTGGCGGAGAGATGATATTTTTCGGCGAGTTGGGGAACAAGTCGGCCAAGCTAGTGGAATACTTCGAGAAGATCGATGGAGTGCCCGAATTTGAGGAGAACTACAACCCAGCAACGTGGATGCTTGAGGTGATTGGCGCCGGAGTGGACAACAATAACACTTCCAAGACGGACTTTGTCTCTCTGTTCAAGGACAGCGAACTGTACCGACAACTTCATGAGAACCTGAACCGAGAAGGTGTAGCACAACCTTCATCAGAGCTGCCACCTTTGACATTTGAGCACAACGTGCTGCCAGTAAATTGACGCAGGCGCGGTTCTTGGTCGAGCGGTTCTTCGACTACTACTGGCGGACACCGTCCTACAATGTGACTCGATGCGTCATCGCTATCCTACTGGGACTTGTGTTTGGGATAACATTCCTGGGTGCCGAGTACAAGTCGTATCAAGGCATCAATTCCGCTTTGGGCATGATCTACATGACGACTTCGTACATGACGTTCCTCACCTTCGATAGTGTCCTGCCTATCACCTGCCACGAGCGAGCAGCATATTATCGTGAGCGAGGTGCGCAGACGTACAACGCGTTTTGGTACTTCGTAGGCGCTACTTTGGTGGAAATCCCGTACTGATTTGTGTACTCGCTGCTATTTCTCGGGTTTTCTTTCCAATGGTGGGCTTCACTGGCGTCTCAGAGTTCTTCATTTACTGGCTGCAGTTGTCCATGATCGTGCTGTTGGAAGCCTACTTCGGGCAGTTCTTGATTTATCTGCTACCAAGTCTGGAGGTGGCCTCAGTGGTGGTCGTGATCATCAACAACTTCTTGATCCTGTTCAACGGCTTCAATCCCCCGGCGAGCTCGATCCCTCACGGATACAAATGGCTCTACGACATCACTCCAACGAGATACAGCTATGCAAGCCTCACCGCCGTCATATTCGGAGACTGTCCAGAGGATGGTGGTGGTGCACGAGGATGCCAGAAAATGACAGGCACGCCTCCCAGTCTCCCTGATGGGATCACAGTGAAGGAGTACTTGGAAACTACGTTCTTGGTGCACCATGACGAAATTTGGAGCAATCTGAGCATCATGATCGCTTGGATCATTATTCTCCGTTTCCTATCGCTTCTGGCGCTGCGCTACGTGAACCATCAGAAAAGATAAGCGTTAGGTGAATCACAGTCATGGGTTCGTTCAGCAGGTTTTTGATTCACTCGATGCCTTAATACAGTGACAAACAAGTGCAGCTCATAACTTCATGAAACCGTTTCGCCTGAATATCGCGTTAATCATCCTCCGGTTTTGCCAGAAAGGTAGTTTAGTTTAGATTCGTTGCTGTCCGATGCTACTTTTTAGCAAGTTGATAGCTATAGCTTTGTATTGGCTATGCCAATTCCGCTTAGGTACGCCATAACTGTGTGATTACCCTTACATCCTCCGCGCTCAAATCGATATGCAGTGGCTTCCAGTCTCGAAGAAATCGCACCTTTGAAAGTAAAATCTGCGAATTACATGTGGTGCTGTGCTGTACGCACATGTTTGTTGACTGCAGGCAACCACTATTGAGTTCCCCGTGACGACGCTGGGAAAATATTATTTTCATGTACAACTTCAAATGATTTCTTAAAAGTTATTTATTCCATACGCACCTTCCCCACTTTTTCTGAGCGTTCTGCTAAAAAAAAATGACTTTCTGGTAACCCGGCTCATTTCTCAACGCCGATCCCGACACTCAAGTGCCACCGCTAACCAAGCTCTCAACAAGCTCAGAGAACTTTAGTTTTTGGAATATGGCAAGCTTTGGAACAACAAAAATCTGAATAAAATCTGAATAACTTACGATTCTTCGCAGATAAATTACCAGTGGATGTTCCAATACTTAGTGGAATAACCATTGTTTCACGGGAAGATATTTTTGGAAGAACTCATTCCAGCTACTAAAGTGCTCTATTACAATGCGGACATCTTGTAGATCCACCATGATACACCCCAACACGAACACTACATTACACTGATTATTGCTGTCGACTCGTCCCCACCGCCTCCTGAACCTGTAGAAGATGCACCAGCATTTCTTCATTTTATGCATCCCAACTGAACCGTCACCGGAATTTCAAGTTTCCGAACTCCTTACTTTGAACTGAACTCCATTATATCTTTTTAGAGTCGTCGAGTTCGTTAAACCAGAATCCAAAAGCAAGTTGGAACCAGGATATGAACTAGCTCCTGTTTCCCATCGACTTCTTTCATCAAACGTGAACCACTGTTCTCGTAAGATCCTGACAAAAAGAATTGCATCCTCCTCAAACTCCTCGTCTTCATCGCTCCAAGGCTGGAAATTTGGCAGTACCACTGCATCCTCCAACGCACCCGTTAGACGGCAGGAAACGTGGTCGCACCGATGCAGCTGAAAAACCTCGTAGCGTTAGTTGAAGTTTTGTTTACACAATCCAAAACTAACGGAATGAAGGACACCTCTATGCTGTATGGAACGAGTTGTTTTCGTACTTTTATATATGTCCGTAAAACCATAGCACCAACCTTACGAGGTCTCGGTCTCGACTTGCTTGATCCACTCGATAGCAGTCGAAACACGCGAATACACGGCGGGGCCACAGCTCGATCCCTGGCTCGTCAGACCAATGAGGACGTCATCCGCATCTCCCTGACCATTCTCCTTGACCAACGGGCTGCCCGTGTCACCAATGCACGTGTCCTTGCCAGAAGCGCCACCAGCACACACGGATGAGTTGTCAACAGTGAAGGACGGTCCACACTCCCTCAGCTCCACGGAGACACCCTGGAGCTCGTTGGAACGGGCGCCGTTGTTGTCACCCCAGCCCATGACAGAGGCCCACATCCCCTGAACAATGTCAGAGTCGCTCGCCTGAGGAAGAATGATAGGAGTGAAGTTACTGGGGGCCACCAGTGTCAGCAGAGCGAAATCGTACGAGCCGGTGCTGGCGTTGTAGTAGGTGTGGTTTTCAGCATGGTGGACCTCGATCTGCTCGCCATCCTGTGAGCCGCTAAGGTAGCGCGAACCCACTGAAACAAACCGAGCCTCATTAAGGCTGGTGCATTTTGCAGTGGTAAGCACGCGGGTGGGCGTGACAAGGACACCACCACAGAGATTGGTGCCGTCAGGAGTAAAGCGGACACCGGCAGTGTACGACTTCGTGCCAACAGGGACTTCACTTCCTTCGGTGGTCATCTGACACTCCTCAGCGGAAGCGACGGCTCCAAGCGCAATCGAGGCAGCAGCAAGCGCGGAAATGGTCTTCATGATCGGGGATACTTGGGAATGCTGTGCGTCGTAAGCGGCAAAAACCGGAATGACTTGGGACGTACGGGTCAGCGCATAAGCGATCGATCGTGTGCATGTGAAGTGAGCCAGTCTACTTGCGGCTTTCCTTGCGAGCTTTGCATCGTTGGTCGAGTTTAGAGTCAGCCAGCATTTTAATTCGAAAGACTCAACTCGAATTGAGAACTTGTCAGCAGTACGGCGTACAGTACGGGGCGTCTTAAACAGCCACCTGATATATTCGAGTTAGACAGGAAATGTCTTGATAGGATAGCTCCGGATATATTTTCCTTCATACTTGAATAATTGATGTTATTCGGTATAGCAGGTAATTATTTATTAGGTGGATCTCTAAGACGCCACGCACTGTACTTTGAAGCACTAGTAGGCAATTGGGGGACTTGCACGACGCCCCAAGAGAATTTAACGCCGTAAGTTTGGAGCTTGTGGCAGGTTTGCAACTGCTCGAGCCACAAGCTTAATTGATACTGTTGGATCCACAAATGAACCTCGATGGTATGCTGTTGACAACGCAGGCGGCTAACAAAGCTTTTAGTTCGTAGACGGATCAATACGTTGCCTCAACACTAAAATCTGTACGTGTACTACACGGTGTAGTAAACTTACAGAGCTTGCTTTTCTTATCATTGGATCCCCGATCGACTCTTCGTTTTGTTGAGATTGTGAAACACTTTCACAAACTGTGAAACAATTGTTTTATTTTCTCGTGCACATCGCTGACGAAGGTTGGCAATCACGTGAGGCGCGAGGTCCTTTACAGTACTACGTTAATGCAACGTTAATCAAGTTGCATTAAGGCTGATCACGCAACGAAAGCCAGATTAAGGCAACATAAAGCCCTTCATGCAACGTAAAATGAGGACGGATGTCATGGGCCTCAAATCCTCAAAATCGATGGGCTCCTTGGAGTTTTCCCTGCCCTGATCGCAATAATGGGAGTCTTTCAGCTCCTTAAAATGGGTCGAATGTAGCCGATCTAGGCCTAGAGAAAGCACCGGTTTGCAGCGCGCTCTCAGGATGTACCACGCTCAGACACTAAACCATGTTCCCCCTCCTCCCCAAAAACGTGCGTTTTTTAACTTTAAAATGCGACGTTAAAGGCCCTTTAGAGCAACGTTGTGGACATAAAAGCTGCGCTCAATAACGTTGCAGGACGCACTTCGGTACAGTACCGAGGAGTACCGACGGTACTAAAGGACCTTTTCTAAAAACAAAACAAGTTTACCAGTGGTAGTTTTCGTGACAGGGTATTATGCTGAGCATCACGAGTCGTTATTCACAACGTAGACCCAGGAACATCCAAAGCCCCAATGAGAGCTGCCGCTGCGGACTCATAACAGGCAAAAACTGGATACAGTGACACGAACGTGACGGCCGTCGAGTACGTCGCTCCCACTACGCCGAAATGCGGAGATCTGGAGCCGAGATATCTACAATTGTTATCCGCACGCTCCGACGACGCTACTACTCGGATCACTCAGATCGGTATGTAGTAGCGTCCAGTCTCGAAGAAATCGCTCTCTCTGAAGTACACTCGACGAGTTACATGTGGTGCTGCATATTCGAAGATACCAACAAGCACGTGTTGGTCGAGGACAGGTAGGGGTAATTGCCGCCTTCTTTTTGTATCACGTCGTTCACTGCGTTTAGCGCCCATAACACTCAGAAAAGCAATTTTACTTTTCATCGATAGAATGGAGTGCACCACGGGGAGTGACTCGAGATGGTGCGCCTTGAAGTCATTATAGTGAGCCAAATGCGTGCGCTGGGCAACAACATCCAGATACTCCAGGGTACGGTTCATCTCCAGCATTTTCAACAGAGCAGCGTTGCACTCATCAATCAAGTGATCAATCGATCTTTGATCCATTCGAACTCGCAAACGTCGTGCACATTTTGCCAGCGGGTTTTCTGCGTCGCAGAGCGCCTCAGCGATTCCTGTAATGTCCCAGAAGAAAGAAAAGTGTGATGTGGCGTCAAGCGCCAAGTCCCGGAAGTTGTTGTCCCGGAGGCAGAAGCGCATCTCAATGGTGTGTGTGCACACGGCTAGTTCGACCAGGTTAGGACAGCTTGCCACGATGCCTTCCAGTTCGCTTGAATTAAAGTCCTCGAACTCGAGAATCAAATGCGTAAGAGATGTCCCAATAAGCAGTAATAGACCTTGCAGAACCTCAGGATCGGGGTCTTCTCCAAACTTGATCGCTAGGGATGTTACACCTGCAAGTCCGTTGGGTGGAAGAGTGAGCTCTCTGTACACCAAACTCTTACGCTGCACTTGACACCTTCCGAAACCAGGTACCAGAACTTCTACCCAGTCGCCATTATCATCCTCACTCATCAGATTAACTCCAGAAATCTCCCTCTCCAACTTAAATGAATGGCTAGCGTTGAGAACTTCATCCAGAGATGTCGGCAACAATTTTATCAGTAAGCCCGACTGAATGCAGATATCCGTGGACGCATCAGTTGCATGACTCGGGTAGCCGAGCAAACTTTCTTCTGTCCTATCCGATGCTAGCACCTCGGCCATGGACTGCACTGCATCCGTTGTAATGACAGCATTACGAAGAGTGAGACTTTCTAGTCGCGAATGAAGACGAGCTTTCTCCGAAAAGCAGGCAAAAGCAATCCACTGCCACCTCCAGCGACAAAGTGTCCAGTCTCCAGTGTTGTTGTCGTCGTCTTCATTGCTTAACTCCAATTCCAACGATAGATGTTTTGTCGTTTGGTTCACCGCGATTGCCGAGCACATCCGTTCGAAGACCCAGTTTTGCATCGCCTCACAGTCAAAGTGCATAAAGCTCAGTGTAAGCTGGTTTGCGTGTTCATACTCCGCCGCCAAAGGTCCAGTCATACTCGTTTCCTCAAAATCAAAGTCTCCCCATTCAGTTGCCGCAGTTTTCTTCGTGCCGCCAAACAGACCAAACATCAACTTCCCTACAGTTCCCCGAGCATCCTCTAAACTTCCATTCGACGTAAGCTGGTGACCAAGTTCTTGCCTCATGGCTAATGCCGAGATTCTGATACCGTCGTGAGCCAGACTCTCCACAAGTTCCGCTAACTCGGCGTTAATCTGGGCATCTTGCAAGTCCACCATGATCGATTCCAGCACAAACACAACGCTCAATGGAGTCTGTTCTCGATCAACGTATTGCAGCCATTGCGTCCGAATCACCCTCACCGTCTCCTGAACCTTTCGAAGATACACTATCATTTCCTCACTACTCTGTGTAAGCCAAGGTCCCAACTGCACGGTAACCGGAATTTCAACCTCCGTCGACCCGGTACACGACTTTTTACCATTCATTGCTGAAATTTTAGCCAGACTTCGCTTATAGTCTGCACTTTGAGCGGTATCCTGCTCCGTCCCACAAAATTCACTGACCCCTTTTAACAGTTCGCAGTTACTGTCAAGTCCGTAGCCGAGCAGTGCCAATTGAAATCGAGGCATGAATTGCCCCTCAAAATCTTCCTCTTGGTTACCCATTTTCAGTTTTCCATTTTCCACCAACATTTTTTTCCACGTTGCATTATCAACATGAGCCACTGCAGCCAACAGACCCAATGCTTCTCTCAAGTCTTGACAGGGAGGTTTTCCATCATCCTCTACCTCCTCGTCGTCGGTCCAAGGCTCGAGACTTGGTAATTCCACTTCAATTCCACGATAACGTTGTCCTGGTGCATCCTCCAATGCCCCCTTCACATACCGCAGACGGTGGGAAACTTTGTTACACCAAGGCAACAAGAAGTCCCCATTTGGAGCGCAGCTGTCCTCCTCCATTGCGTGCGAAACTGGCAAACAGCCTACAAATCCCACGTTACTTTTTTTAGAAAGTACTTTTTAGCCGCATTTACTAAACAAGTAATAATGTATACTTAGTACGATGTTAGTGCGGAGCATGCCACCCAGGTGCTGCTACACAGTGGAAGACGGCAAGCAGCGCAATCATTTAGCGGAAAAGGAAGTGCACGTATCGCAATCAACTCCAGCCCAATCAATACCTTTGGTACTTGCGCCAATGTGAGGTAAGATATTCTTTGTCCTTCAGGAGCTCGTGTCAGTTTTCACACAAAGTTCAGTCTTTGGGAGAGCTGCTCCAGAGTTGTTTCTCTCTTTGCCATATCTTGAAAAGCACCTTTCCTAAGTCCACGTCTTGAGTTTCTTTGCTAGATCAAAAATACCCCTCTCTTGGCATTGTTTTCCTCTTTTCGTTGACTGCATTATTAATTAGTTGCCAATTGGTCGAATGCATTGACTACCTCGGAAGTTGTTGCTAGAAGGCCTCGGACAATGTCGTATTTGCCTTGAGGTGAGAGCACCCCGGCTTCGTGTCCCAGTAGCAATTCGCAGCAGCGCTGCGACTTCCACGTATCCTCCAGCAACAGCCCGCGATAATGATGTTTCTCCCATCATATTCTTCGTGCTTGGTGAAGCACCATTTGCTAGCAGTACACGAACGACTTCGAGTCTTCCTTCAGTGGCCGCGAGAAGAAGTGGTGTGTCCCCGATGCAGCTTTGAGCCTTGACATTAGCCCCGTGGCTCAGAAGCAGATGGACAACTTCAACGCGACCACGTAGAGCGGCAGTGGACAATGCTGTGTATCCGCGAGTGCGATTCGGTGCGTCCACAAAGGATCCGTTCTCCAGCAACATTTGAACGACGGCAGCGCGTCCGCTACGAGCAGCAATCTCCAATGCACGATTTCCATCTCCATTGGCAGCTTCGACGGTAGCCCCACGGCTTAGTAGAATCTGGACAATGTCCACAGACCCTCTTTTGGCAGCAGCCATAAGCGGTGTATACCCTCTCCATTCCGCGGCATCCACAGCAGCCCCACCTACATCCAGCAGCAACTCACACACCGCTTTATGTCGCTTCGACGCTGCCAAGTACAGCGCGGTGCACGCTGTCTTGCTCCTGATCTCCACAGCGTCTACATCCCTTTGAAATGACAGTGGCAGCAGATTTTTCACAATGTAAGCATGACCGTGTTCTGCTGCGTACATTAGCGGCGTCAAGCCTTTGACTTGATCACGTGCCATAATGTCCGCTCCAGCACTTAACAGCTCCCGTACAACCTCCAGTCGTCCGTTACCAGCTGCAAGATGAAGTGCTGTATGACCAGATGTGCAGTGGAGCTCAAGACTCGCTCCTCTAGCGATCAGGAGCTCCACCAACGCAACTTGACCGTTCCTCGAAGCGAACATCAATGGCGTCAACCCCTCAGCATCAACCGTATCCACATTGGCTCCAGCACTAAGAAACATCTGAATAATCCTCATTCGACGACATTGAACTGCAACGCTAAGAGCAGTCTCCCCCTTAGTATTCTGTACCTCCAGTGATGCACTTCGACCCATCAAACTCTGTACAATCTCCGTATGTCCTTCACAAGCTGCTAACATCAACGGTGTCCAGGAGTTCATATCAATCTGATCCACTGCAGCTCCAACATTCAGCAATAACTCAACTATTTCCAGTTGTCCGACGGTAGCAGCTACGTGGAGTGCAGCGCTCCCTTCGGAGTTTCGAGCGTCAACACAAACTCCTCGATCCAGCAAACAACGAACGTTGCTCGTGTGACCTCTCCCCGCTGCCAAGATCAACGCTGTAGTATACGTCTTGGCGTCTCTTGCATCCACCACGGCCAGACCTTCCTCCTTGAGCACTCGTAGTACGTCCAATTGACTGCGAGCCACTGCGAGTTGTTGAGACGCTTTGCGGTCCCTGTTTAATGCTGGATATGTAGTTATACCACAGCTGAGTTTTGTGTATTTCAAGGTCATGTCCATGGTTAGTGGCGTCCAGCCATCGCCACTGTCGACGGATGTTCGGGTGTCGGGAACGGGCATCGGGGTGTTGCTCACAAACGGGCAAATTAAAGTGTGAGGGAGGATCATAGCGGTGGGTGCACGGATTCGTGGCGTCGTGAGGACGGATGACAGGGCAACAGTTTAGAGGAGTCGGTTCATGCTTTGGATGGCCGTGATGGAACGGAGTGTTGAGAGTGGCGTGAAGTGCTGTTTGTGAGCTCAAGCAGCTGTGACTGAATACGTGGAAGCCCCAACGAATGCTTCTGTCTGCAGTGATAAGGTTCGACGTACAACGGGTAAAACCACTTCCCATGCATTACCTGCAAAAAGTGGTAGCGTCGAAGTCTAGCGCCATCAGTGGTTAGACAACTTTGGCACAGTAGAGGTTATATTACGACCGTCGAGACGTCGGTGCGAGTTAATCCGATCATCGCTTGATAAACCCGGTGCTCACAAAGTCGCACCATTACTGGGTCCACAGAGGGTTCTGCCGATTCTTACGCTTCCATACGAACCAATGAACACACAGACAGTGGCGCTGCTACATGTACAGTGCGTGGCGATATCCCTTTTTTTGGGTCAAAGCGCAACTCGCTTTTTGGGGTCAACTTTGACCCATGGCAAGACTGTACTTTACCACATGTGATATCGCTCCCAAACTTAAGTTTTGCCTACTATGATAAACTATTTAATTTTGAAGGTGAAAATTTAATTGCTTTACTTTTGCATTGAAATCCTAGTATGCCTGTAGGGCGTGCGCTTAGATAAGCCGTTGCTTATCGGGTGGCGTGGGTTCAAATCCCACACCTGTACTACAGGCTGTAGGGGAGCTCGATGCTTGAGGTAAGCGTCGTGTGCAAATCCTCCGTCAGATCTGAGACATAACCAAGGATTTGGGTCGTCCGGCACGCTCTTCGGAGTGAGACTCCTATGGATCAGGCTGCTTGAATGCTCACGCGTAATAACTCACCGTGAGGATTCGGTCGTTAAGTCGTTTGGCGGACGGTAAATGGGACCATTCCCTGGGCACAAACGTTCTCGGTTGGCAAGAGCACCTACTTTTAAATTATTTTTCAACAACAATACAGATAGTGAAATCAAGTCACTTTTTAAATCATTGTAAATTTTAGAAACGTTTTCCTGTGAGGACACAAATTATAAAATGGGTAAATTGAAATTGATATATCCAGGTTATCAAATGCAATATACGTATGTGATCAAATTCAAATTGGTATGGCATTTTGTATGCCCTTCAGTACTCCGGGGACATTGACCTTCCAGAATCATTGTCCGAGACTGCTTCATCGTCCGAATCTGGATCACCTGAGCCTTCACTGTCTGAGTCAGAGTTCACAACCCAATCAGAGTCGGACTCAAATCCTGGCGCTTGTTGAGGTTCAGCATGGTTCGGAGCACGAGCCTTGCGGTTTAAAATGTCGTCAATGAGTCGGACATTTTCAAGGCTCTGCTCCTCGATGACGCTGATGAACTCTACCACGTCTGGGTGCGGTACCGAAAAGGCTTCGTTGAGTGTGCGGTTGTACCATTCGAGAGGATTATTCGTCCTGTTGACGATGTCTTCATTCAGGCCATTCACATTCCACCATTCGGGCAAAATTTCTTGATCCAGGTTTTCTTGAAGTATTTCCAGAATTTCTTCCTGTTGTCCCTCGAATAGGCGATACCTTGGTCGCCACAGTCACGTTCAATCATACGCCGGACATCGCGGATACCACGGAAAGCGATGTCGCATCGACGGATCACGGTAAGACGGTCGATGCACCTTCTCGCATGGCCAAACTTACTTCGTCCTCGGTGATCTTCAGCTTGATCATTTTCCGGCGTAAGGCTAGCTTGAAGAGAAAGCCCACAATTCTAGCATCTGGAAACTGGTACTTGACTGCCTTGGTCATTGCGTACTCAAAATCACAGACGACGTGAGCCGGTTCGAGACGCTTTTTAGACGCTACACAGATGTAGTGAAGGAGGTGCTCATAAATTTGAGACGTCTTCCCAGAAGTCAACGTGTACCAAACAGGAAGGTAGATCTCTGAAATGGGGTCGTACAGCATCACAATCACCAATTGGAAGAACCGAGTTGGCACACACCGGTATGTTGCGTCGATGAAAATGGAGCATTGGCGCTGTTTCATGCGGTCCATCAGCTTCGGATGAGCCCAGCCAATCACCCTGTGTAAGACTTCATTCTCGTAATACGTGACGTGGAACTTGAAGAACTTGAGACCTAGGCTGTGTTTAACATCACACAAAGGTTTCGTTTCTGGGCGCCCAAAACTCTCCCGTCCAAAATGGTTTCTTCTGGTCCGGTACAATCGACCCAAAATCTGCTTCTTGGTTGCACCCTGGACAATGATGTTGTCGTCGCTGTAGAACCGTTGACGGATAAGCCGCCAAACGTCTCCTGGAGTGAGGGTCACATCGCGAATACCGATTTCATCGGTCGCCAGCAACATTTTTTGCTGCTTCCAATTCACGAAAGTAGCTGTAGGTCCGGTTGGAACTTGGCGCAATTCTGGAACGCAATCAGACTTGTGTCTCCCATGTACGACGACTCCCATTCTTGAGATGTACAGTTTTACTAAGCACCCGATGCGGTGGTACACATTGCAGCGATAGTTCCTTGTGGTCCCTCTACCATGGTAGAACACGAAAGTATGCCCCCGATAGGCCACCGATTTTGAACCCGTTTCAACTTGACGACCTTCACTCTCTTGATCAAAGCCTTCACCACATTCACCTTCATGACCATCACTATATTGCGTATCAGAACTCGATGACTGGCTTGATATCATCTCGGTGTCACGTGTACCCATTGCTTCAACTTGATGGTCTTCACTCCGTTGGGAATCAGAGGCTGATGACTGACTCGGTATGATTTCGGTGTGACCAGACGATACGTCGCTCATGGTGGGGCCTTGAGGGGAACCTTCGTAGCCACTGTAATCTGGGCGAAACGTATCAGAGTGGAGTCATCGGGTCGATACATGACGCCGACGTGGGACGTGATATTTGTCTTGGTAGGAAAGTAGTGGTGGTCGCTTGGTAGAATTGAAAATGGAATTCGTGCAAGCGATAGAGGAAGCACCATTGCCATCACTAGGTGACAAATGGGACGTGTGAAGCTCTTTCACATCGCACCTCGTTATTGCTAAATATGGGCTACTTTAGGCCACACTAGATAATTTTACCCACAGTTAACATTTATTTTTATACTAAGCAGAACGCGAATCCACTATTTAAAGTTTTGTAGCAACGCAAACGGATTGGCTAAAATTGCTAAATTTGCAGATCTAATTATAATACCTGACGGTCGTGATATTTTTTGAACATCAGTTGACCCGCGCAGAATTTGACCCAAAAAAATCACACCGAATGCGTATGCGCAGTTTATGATCGTTTTGAGTTAAGGCACAAGGCCCTGATCGTGTCCACGACTGACAAATCCAGCATGAAAACATGCGAGTTCTTTTGGATCCGTCGGGATTGGATTTACCGCTGGAGCTCTTGCAATATTATGACTGTGGTGCTATTGACCTGGCATTGCATGATATGCTGTTATCGCCCACAGGCATACTGCTAAGCCGCGAAGGATGCGCAACGAAATTTCAAGTGCGTAGCGAGTACCATGATGAAATTCAAAAATTATCGCTTCCTAAATTCTCGATCAGGAATGGTTTCTTCATTGGCAAACTGGAGGATGACCTGGCGAGACCTTCAATCATTGAACGTATGATGACTCGCGTCATGCGTGAAAGTTCACATGGCTCAACTCGCTCCCACTGTATGGCGTTTGATGCAACCCGCCCCCCCAGCAACGTTGCTTCCGACAACTCTGGATAAGCTTGGCTCCTACAGAGTAATTGTGGCTGGATCTGTTACAGGCCAGCAATTGGCAAAACAACAAAACCTTCACGTCGTTCGCGGTAGCGTGGTGCAGGCGTTTCTTCAGTTTTACAAAAACCATAACTATATCTACACAGATGTGCGTACGCCCTCTTTATGGATCCAATCGAATACAAAACATGGATAACTATTATACGTCCGTGCAATTGCTGCAAGGGTTACGACTCAACGGTTTATACGCACGGGGAACTATGCGTGGTTCGAGGGTTTTGATGTTGCGAGCTTCCTCAACGCTAATGGTATGCTAGTAACGGTAAGTACCTGGTCCGTTACAAATTTACTACGCACTGCCAGCGACCACAGTGCCTTCAATATTTGTGTTTCGTCATCTCGCGATTGTTAACGTAGCCAACACCGGCCAACATCAATAGCAAATACGCCGCAGAAATGCATAATAACCTTTTTTGCATGTAAGCAATCCTGTTGAATAATCTAGAAATAATCTGTAAATAATGGATAATGAGCTAGCATGTTACCTACCTTTATTTTCGAAAATTGGGTGACGAATGTTGAGTGAGGTTTGTGTCGATGGGCTCACGTACCGTTGTTATGGAGCTTTATCTGGAGCCTCTTTTGGAGGAATTTCTATATCTCACTGATTTTCACTGGGATTTGCCAAATCGATTGTAATGTTACAAGAACTGAGTCAGTGCTTGAGTCATATCATTTCTATTCAATTCAGTAGCATCACGTAGCACTTCGCTGCTGTATTCAATGTACGAACTGAATGAAGAAGAAGGTGTCGCACGGAGTAGGGCTACCGTAGGTGTGCCTTTCGTAACACTTAATTTTCATTCCCGCGCATAAATGGCACCCGTTCTCCGACAACACGCAAGAAGAAACCCCTTCGACCCAAGACGAGAACATGCTGGTGTTGCCATGTAACCTTGAGTACCTCCAATAAAATTCAAGAACCACTTGACGTGCAAGTCGGGCTGCGGCCCGAAGTCCATAGTGCAGTCAAACGAGAAACGGAAGCAAGCAGGTCGCTTTTCTAGCAAGGTGGACGCTTTCAAGCGTGATCTAGCCAAAGTGAGGTGGTGGGAAGTGGAGGGTAAGTAAGAGGAAGGGGGAGGAAACCAAGGATGGGAGCGGAGAGGAGGCCATGACAGGGGATGAACGCGCTCCTATCTACGTTTGGATCAGTGGTTCAAACTATCTTCAGCGCGCGAAGGACCTGGCCAGCGTTGACTAGTCTGCCTACATTGACTTGCGCTAGACAGCGACACATTTAGTAGTAGCTGGGGTAGTATTAGCGGACTAAACCGCTCGCTCACGACCGTTGGTAAGCCACGGAGTCTCATTCACCAACATCTTCTGTAAGCCTCGGTGGGGTTCATTCACTAATATACACGCGGCACACAAGGGAACACTGCGTCGGTTCAAAGCGATCAAAAGCTCCCTGCGAGGACATGTGAAAAAGTTGGGAGTGGATCCCCATGTTGCTAGGATATAAAATTTGACATGCTGCTAAGCTAGCCAAGCGCTCAAGATCGTTGGTCCTTGACGACCGGTTCGAGCGGGGCATCCGGGACCGAGTGACGGCGCCTCACTGCGCAAGAGCGGAATCGGTGACAAGGGCAATGTTGTTGCATCGCAAGTTCAAGACGTACACCAGCTTCCATGGGCTAAACGTAAACCTGCTTCCACGAATCTGTTCCTGATGGATAAATGGTCGGCGTAAACACTTCAGAAGGCGTTTATTAAAGACGCAATTCGCGGTGGAGTCGGGAAACAAATGGCAGACACGCCCATCGCTTCTGTCGCAATTCCAAAAGGACACTAGGCCGCTAGGAATTTTGGTTTGTTCCCCTCTGTGTATGTGGGTAAGGACCGGACCTACGCACCGCAGGACGTTTACCACGTCGATCGTCATCCAATTGTACCGAGGCAACGTATTTCGTGATACTGAGTCGGTAACCCGGACATTGCAATCCTCGAAGTTGTTGGCGTAGCCGCAGGTGTGGCAACAAGCCACGCCTAGTGATGTCTTCGTTGGGTTCTTAGTCGGCACGTTCGCGCGGTACCGCAGCATTGGATGCTCGCCTCATTGTCGGTACTACTGAGCTGGTGAACTGGGATTCATTGCAATCGCCAACGACCTTATCGCCACTGCGGGTGTAGCGTCAAGTCACGGCTATTGCTGGCTTCCGTTGCGGTCTTGCGCAGTACCACGTTCTGTCGCGCGCAGCACCACAGCAGCCGCTCCTTAACGCGTTGGCGGTATAACTACAACAAGCAAACGGAGAGTCGTTGTTGGAATCCATGGCGACCTTGTCGTCGTCGCTGCAGGGGCGTCGTTGGAATCCTTGGCGACCTTGTCATCGCTAAGGTGGGGTGTCATTCATAGTGGGACCGGACGAAGGTTCACGCTGTAGTATTTGTCTTGTACTGATTTTGCAACAGGTACTGGTTTCGAGACGATTGGGGTAAACTGGTACTGTAGTTGTATTAGGAAATGTTCACCGAAACAATGCTTGGGCGGCTGTGCCTAGATCCCACACTCTCAACAAAGCAACACTGAATTGACGAGCAATGTTATGATGTCATTTATGTACTTGGATATATTTGGTCTCCGTCTCGCCCGCTTGGCAGGGGGTTCTCCCTCGTCCTCAGCTGCATCCATCTGGCTCTCCCAGTACAAAATAGCTTCGTCTTGGCTGTATGTCTTCTCCCTCGGCAAATCAAAGCTGGTGGAGCGCGGCACCAGCGGAAACACGTAGGTGGAATGCTCCGAGGCACCGACAAACACCATTCCTAAGCCGTGTAGCATTCATTGCTTCCAGTGCGTTGCGGCCTTGTACATAAAAAATAACTATCACTGCGGCTGTCTTGATACGCGCAATATGCAGGAAGAGCCCGGCATAGATAGGTGGTTCTTCCTAGCGAAGCACGTATCTATAGCGCGACCAAGCGTATGCCAAATTAGTGTTAGCACGGCAGCATCATGCAAACGCTTATAACCTGACCCAATGCCCTTGATTGCGGTCTCCTGCATCTGCACGCGCAAGTCATTGGGCGTGCTGACTGGGGCTTCTCCCGTTTGTACGCCCGTCAGCAAACTCCGCTCCTCAATGACAGCAGCCATCTTGTCGCGAACTTTTGCAATTCGCTTGCTGTCTAACAGGTGTATAGGATAGCGCTCTCTGAGGACGTTAACGACTTAGGACATATAGCCCACGGCGGTTGCCTTCGCTAGAGTGCTTCCCGAGCACTTGGCTTTGTTTGCAGGAAAATCGAAAAGGCAGTTAGTAACGAATAGAAGTTCTGACTAAACAGGTGATCAGAAGTTGACAGGGACTTAGCAATACTACCGATGCAGTCCTCATTCATGTTACTAAGACTGAAGAACTCACCGAAGCATTTCATTGCTGCTGCCACCTGCCCTGCTGGCGCTTAAATGATATCAAGCCTTCTCGCTGCTCCCAGCGTTTTTTTCAAATGCTTGCTGGCTGAACGCTGCTCTGCCACCATCCAACTATAAATGTCTAGGGTAACCCTAGACATTTATTCCGGGAGGACACCTGTATGGACAGCCTCACATAGATTAGTTCGTTCCAAAACCGTATGCTTGTAGCACAGTCAACGTTCACGCAACATCACGTGTCGTGACACACTACGCTTACACCTTTACTCTGGTCGAAGTCACAGAAGCAGGAAAGTCATTCAGCTAAACTTCCCAATTATACGCTGGTGGAGATGAAGAAGAGAAAGCGCGTGGCGGTCGAGCGCGATGAGGAGGCGGTGCTGAAAATCTTGGTAGTTGAAGTACTTAAAGCGCGCCGGTTTGTTGAAGATGGCTCAAGAGGCTAGAACATGCAATAACGTTTCATGGTAAATGGAAACTTCGCAACGATATATATATATAATGGCGATGAACAAGGTGACAAAACTGGCAAAGGTAGGTTCGCTTTGATAAAGCTGAACCTTGCTGTCGTATTACATTCGGTGGAATTTGAAGAAATGGCTTGGCAGTTGCTCACTACCGCTGGTTATGGCAGACCAGAGGTGACGCTAGGTTTGGCCGATGGGTGACGTCACACGGGCAAGGGCTACTACATGATGAAGGCACGCAGGAGGGACCGTGATGGGTACGGACCCAAATGGGTACGGATCCGAAGGTTACGGATCCGACCCGAATCCAAGCGTACGACGACAGATCCGCTGTGAATCAAGAGTGGAAGAGCGGATAAGGTGATGAGTTGCTGAGAGCCAGCTTACGGAAGATTCCGTTTTGGGATGGGATGCTAGGATTCAGGATAGGCATTGTCTAAACATAAATCAGAACCGAATTTGCGCCGTAGCACATAAGTGTTTTCATTGTATTGGGGATAGTATTGGCCCACACAAATATCAAGATATTCACTACCTGCGCTCAAATGACAGGTACCAGAATCGCTTGGCTGGCAATTGCCCTTCGGTCCTCGCCCGCTCAAAGATCCCACTATAGGAAGCGGTCAATTTGCAGAAAGGAACAAGGAAAAACACTCCCAACAAGGCATCTGCTCCGGGTCCAAACGGACTCACAAGATCTACCGCCAAGACCACAAGGTCTACGTACCTGGGGCTGTGTGAAGGTACCCCCACGCAGTTTCGACCTCCCAAGTCCCCGCCGAGGACGGTCAAGGCCTCGCATCTCTGCGCTTCTCAAGTCATCACGAGAGCGAATCCGTCCGCTGACGGGTACACAAGGTGAACCAAGTCAGCCCCCCCCATGGTTGTCGGAGCGCCCCCTCCGTTAGTCGGCGTCTGGGCCAAGTGTGTAGAGCTTGGGTCCCGCGAGAAATTCACGGATCCACTCCACCACATTGCCACACGACCACGTGAGACTGATGGTAATTATTTCGACTAGTATCAAGCGCCGACAATTCCAACTGCTTCCTCTACAGACAGGATTCAAACTAGCAATTATGTTTTCTACGATCCAATTTGGTGGGAAAACGCAAAGATATCCGCATGGTAACGATGAATACGTCAGTTCCGTTGGGAACTGTGTTCGTCAAATGTCGACATATTTATCGTTGATTGGCTCTTGGGGTAGAAGCTTTTGTTGTTTCCGTCTCCAAGAGAGGGAGGCACGACTAGAAGGCCCTGCTACTTTCGTGGAGAATTCATACTGCGATTTTGCTTCACGCCACTTGGCGACTGCGTAATGACATTTACTTTGGAAAAACACCAGCGGCCGCGCCAACCTTTGCTAACCTGCAGGCTATCATTCGAAGTCCTAACCAATTCATGTTTCGACATTCGTCATAATGGAATGTTGACGGTGAAGCGTACTAACCCGTTGGAAGTTCGAGTCAAATGTGTACTTCTATGGGCCACCTAACAAACGACAATTGCCATAAAACCTCAAATAGGTGTGGGTCGCGTACTGCTCTGTGATTTGCTATAAATCCCCTTTAAGATTAATGATTGGACAAACGTTTTGGGCACTAGTATGTGGCTCGATAATCATCAACATCTAAGGTGTCGTAAAGTGGTTCCTAAGCGTGCTAGACAATAAACACAGATACGACTGCATAGAGAATTGCTTCCAGATTACACAGATGCCCTTAAATTTTAATATCACGAAAAGTACGGTATTAGAGGTGTAACGGGGTTCCACGAGAGGTTATCTTCGAGGTGTGTGATACACATAAGGTTACTCTGATCGAAGGAAGGCCCTGCGGGCCACTCATTAGGAGTGATTAGCTTTATCTATGGTACATAGTGAAGTGCATACATTTGCACTGTGCGGTGTAGCCGCAGATAATGAATCTAATTCAGTTTGCCTTTTGCAAAGAAGTCTTAGTGACTTGAGGTTCTCGGATAGAACCTGTGTTGACTCTTAGAGTCGTACGTCTTCCTCTGATGTTTACTGCTACGGCAGCCCCGCTGCAAGAGGCCTTTTGGAGCGTGTGTGGTTTGTGGTTTGCAGGATAGGCGCTAACCTACAACCTGCAAACTACAAAGTACGAACTTTTATTTCGGAGTTTGCAGACTGTGGGAACGCCTCTTCGGACATGTCCATCACAACCCCATCACCCCGCAGCGGTTTGATGCTGCCGCAGCAACATGGGTAGTGCTGCGCGGATCTGTTGCATTAACCCTTTTGTTGCCCATACATTTCCTATTATTAGATTTATATACTTTAATCAAGACAAAACGATGCATAGTGCCACGTTTTGTGAGCATTTCCGGTAACCCAAGTATGAATATATAGAAAAATCAAGTACAACATTTGGGAGAGTTTTGTAAAACGCGGTATTATGCATCGATTTACTCGAGTTTCCGGCAACATCATTATTGGTTCAAACTATAATCTTTACAATTGATTGGACAATATTTGCAAAACGATGCATTATGCAGCGTTTTACCTCGGTTGCCGACAAAAGGGTTAAGTAATCTCTCGAATTGCACTTTATATATAATAGAGCCCACAGCAGACACAACCTTATAATAGCGTTTTTATTTTTGTTTTTTTGTTGCCGTAACATCACGGAGAGAGGCCTCGTCTCTCCATTTAGGGACCACGGTACAGAAATCGATGATTTCGAATACGCCTGGGCGTCGAAAACCACTGGGAAAAGTGCAGCATCCGCAATCTCGCCGAACGGAGAGACGTTCGGACCCCTATAAATCCGCAGCATCGCGTATAGTGGCGGCTTACTTGGAATCTGTACCAGCGTGTCTACTTTGGTGTCCCGAACAACCTTGAAACGAGTATTTGGAGCAAATACCACGCGTTCCAGAGACCCGTTAGCGGTCCCCTTAGTTGGCCGAACGGTCCGGGCTACTTGTATTAGCCCGCCTTCCACAAGATCCGAGAAAGGCGCCATGCGGCCAAACCTTGAAACCGGTAACCCCGTCACGTACTCTACGTCGTGCCGACTGAGACCGGGCAGACAGCCCTTAACGTTTGCTACAAGACGCACCGGGTACTGTCTGCGTGCTAGTCGCTTGGCGGTCGCTTTAACAAATTTGTTGTAATAGCCGTGCGAGTTGTATTGTCCAGCGTGACAAATACCGTATCTGCATTCCAGTGGGTACCGTGATCATCTCTTACGAGCCGCGAATTAATTAGATCAATAAACCCTGAGACCATTCCCTCAAGCGTGCCGCTGCATATCCAGCACCCCACTCCGGATCATTACGAAAACGTACCGAATTTCTCTAGCACAACAACTGTTTCGAAATGGCGCCATAGTGAAAATCCCTCGATATCGGTAGTGGCAAATCGCTGCTTGCTGCGCGGGTCTACGTATATGGGATCAGCACCAACTGGAGGTAGCTGCAGGAAGTCGCCGACAAGAACAATATGAATGCCACCAAAGGGTACGCCCGATACTCGCTTTTACTTTCTGAGCAGCCTGTCCAGCTACAGCCGTGTGCCGCAGCACACGGCTGAAGCAGTGGCCACGTTCCTGATGAAGCACGTTGTACTGAGATTTGGGCCTTCAGAGAGCTCTTGACCGACGGAGCACCAGAATTGACGGGGAAGACCATCGAGCAGCTCGTGGTCATGCTACAGGCGGAACAGATTAATCCCGTCCCGCATCGACCGCAAATGATCGGGCTCATGGAGCGCTTCCATAGAACGTGGAAGGATTGTGTGTCAACTTATATGCACGCAGACGCACAGCATGATTGGGATGTATGGGTGGATTTCGCTGTCTACTCCAACAATTCAGGAAGACACTCGACGGTGCTTCTCTCACCCAATGAACCGGTGATGGGCAGGAGGTCGAAGGCTCCGATTTCGTCAGCATTGACACTTCGTCAATTACAACCATGTCAACTCCAGGAAAATCTACAGTTTTAGACCGTGCCAACGAAAGCATAAAACTCGCCAATGTCCGCCCACGGATAAGAGTCGCAGCTTTCCCTGTCAAAGCGGTTTTTAACACGCATGAACCTCTTCTCCAGCCAGTACAGAGCCGTGATACTGCCTCGACGATGCGACTCTTCCCAGTCCCACCTGCGCCTCCTACATAAAAGAGGAGCTGATCCCGAGACCAAGATTCTTCAAAATTAAGACCCTGGTAGCTACCTTCGCTCGGTTCTGCTCTTAACCATCTCGTTAATAGCGCCTGTCCTATGTTACAAAACGCTGCATGCTGAAGCGGATTCAGGGTAAACTCCTCCGATACCGCGGCCAAAGTTGGGTAGGCAGATCTAGCCGGAATACGGCCGCTACCGAAATCCCTTAACATGTTCACAGGTCGTAAGGCGTCGCGAATAAGCTCAACAACTTCGGTTGGACGTATGTTGGGTCCCTCGCGGTTGTCATCAACAACTAATTTGTTGTCCGTTTTGGCGTCTTTGACCCATTGCTTCAGAAATCCAACTTGCAGAAAGTGCGAGCTTCTGCTGCAAGTCGATCCTGGCTTAACTGAGCCAGCGCTGACGCCGTACGGGACGCGGGATTCACAAGCATTCCATTATTGAGAATAGCATTGATTGCATCTTTCGAATGCTTGAAGGCTTCCTGAATACCCGGGTACCGAGCTGGGTTTAGTTGAGCCGCCTCGCAGGGTTCATATTTCATGTCACTACCAAAATCGTAATCAAATTCATCGCTAGCGAGCTTATCGCCGGCTTCATCAAACATAGCATCACTGCCCAGATGTAAATCACTGTGGCATCTTCAGAATCGCTATCTGTGGTTTCGTGTGTCCCGAGCCACTTGCGGTCGGCTGCGACCTTTTCCCAATCCAGAAAGTAATCATCCGTATTCGCCATTATTGTTTGATTGAAACTGGTCCGTTGTCGTTCCCATAGTGTGTAAGCCTGGATCCAATCCGTCTCTGCCGGCGTCGAGTCACCGACGAGATCTTGTAGGGTACGGAACGGTTTGAACAGCACAAGTGCTATTCTCGAGCGCAGTGCCTTTATGTCATCAGACGAACTTTCATTCACGTACGGCCCCTAGGCCCAAGTATAACAGGAACCAGATCTCGAAAATGTACACCAAGACAGTGTGTTTTATCGGAGCGCCTGGATGGTATTATCACGCCGGGAGCAATTACAGCCTTGCAGAAAGAATTGAAAGAACTATCAATTGTTCGAGGCCAGGTAATGGAAGTCGTGAGACCGTTGTTTCATTCCAACCGCGTGATAAATGCCGACAATTACTACATGTCAGTGCAGCTTCTCGCTGCTCTGCGAGTAAAGGGCCTCTATGGAAGAGGGACGATTTGCGCAAATAGTGCGCACTTTCCTCATCATGTCGTTCTGAAAAAGAAGGAGTGTCAGCGCGGAAAGTATCGACAAGCTGTGTCGGTGGCGCATGAAATGGTTGCAGTGGCGTGGTATGATAGCGCGGTTGTGAAAATGGTTTCGAACGCAGATAATTCTTCGAGTAGTGCCCTGACGTGGATAGTTGGCAGCCAAATGCAGCCTTTCGAAGCTCCGGTATGTGTTGGCCAATATAATGCCAATATGCAGGGTGTCGATAGACTGGATCAATTGCGAGGGCGGTTCTCGTTGGCAGATAGCCATACTTTCAAAAAATGGTATAAGAAACTTGGCATGGCAATTGTCGACGTCGCCAGAGTAAACGCTTACATGTCAAGACGATTGACCGTTGATATGACAAAGTTTCGAGACTCACACCGCTCATTTGTCGCAGAACTAGCTGAGGAGCTCATTTCCGGGAGATGGAAAGAAGCTCCTAGCGATAGTAGAATGTTCTACTCAGCAAGTGACCAAGAAGAGGTTGTGACGGCAATTGACACTGCTACTAGGTGGCACGGCGGTGGGACGGAACCTTCGGTTATCAACAGTCCCCAAAAGGTATGTGTTGCTCTCAACTCGAAGCAGCTCTTCGCAAAAAAAAGGCGGAGGCGCAATTGCGTGGTTTGTCGCTAGGAAGGTCGATTTCCGACTGTTTTTACTGATCACTGCACACTGCACTGCATAAGCCTCAGCCAAATTGTTCACACGACCGCATCAAAACGTACTTTTGCCAAGAAGTCACTTGGACATGTTGGGAAAGTACCACAATTATTACTTGCCTCAAAAGCTTTTCTCGAGCAAAGGAAACCTAAGATCAACATCGAAGTTGTTCCTGAAGCGCAAGGAAGCTGGAGACGACGTGATCGAGCCTGAACAAGAATTCGTTTAAGAAAATCAGACTGCAAATGTCTATTAATCTGATTGTCAGCTTGTATCTTTTCAATGGTGTATGTTCACGCGCGTATAGTTTGTTCGGTGTATAGATATATAGACACTGTGCGTGACGACCAGCTCACAGGCACCTTTACTGCAGTTCGCAGCTTCCACCGACTACAAAAAACATTGGTACAGGAGGAACTGTGTCGCGGACAAATCTTACTTGTGAAAGCAACTATCCAGGCATCCGTCAGGAACAGCAGCTCATTCGTTATGTGGTTGGTAGTTGCAGGCTCAAATCGCAAGTTGTTCGCAAACACCATTGTAGCATTCGCGAACGGGTATATCATTGACAGCTCCACCTCCTTCACATCTTCAGCGTATACCTCAACCTTTTGCAGATCCGGCCATTGCATCACAGGTTCCACCAATATCTCGTTACAGCGATCAACCAAATCACGACAAATTTCAATGCCAATACCTGCTCGAACGGCTGTCATAAGCACAAACTGAGCAACGGCATTACCCACTCCAGCGCCAATATCCATAAACACGTCTCCGGTTCCAATAGCTCTGATTTGCATTATTGCCGAGATAAATGCGGCAACCCCACTTGAGAGAAGCACCCCAACGTTCAAATGGGGTGCACCATGAGGATAAACAACTTCTTTCCTGGATATGGCACCAAACATTGTAACAACAGCTTGGTTTGCACCCTCCTATACCAAGGGAGCTTGAGCCAACAATTGTTGCACCGGTGGATGACTTCCCACACCAACACTTTGGACCCCCCTTGCGGTTCCACCAGCTTGTGTCGCTGCGAATTCGAGAATTTGCATTGACACCGCTTCTCCCCCACATCTTGAACTTGCCAAACGAATGTTTGCCGACAAGGGCTGTCCTAATTCCTGGCCCACGGTATTCTGACCATCGCCTGCCTCGAAATCTACCTGCAAACCTGGAGTCGACCCTACAGCATCTCGCTGTTTCTTCACCTCTGCTCGGCTTGTTGCCGTCCTGGTAGACTTGGTTTGAAGGGCAGGCGTTTTGGAAGTCTGGATCGGTACTTGCTGGCCACGACCCTGACGAATGCGTACAAGATGATCGCCTCTGCGACCACGCGCGGCACGGAGAGGGGTATAAAAAGAAGGTGGGAATTTCGACAGGTCAGTGCCGAATGTGCGCTTCAGCGAATTCACTCTTTGGGCAAGCTCCGCTGGAGACCGCTTTCCAACGCTTCATCTTCCGCGCGACGCCCTTCCACGCGATGCGCGCAGCTCCTTTCATCGCAAACTCACGCGCAATCTGCACCAGCTCCTTGTCCTCGCCTTCCAAGAAGGTAGTGCTTGGCATCTCCACCGAAGGTCCAACCACAGTATGAATATGAACTTCACTATGCAAACAAGCGGAGAACACATCTACATACATTTTGTCTTGAGTATGGATTTTCCTTCATCCACAACTTAGACTAGCCATGTAAATTCTGGAACCAGCAACGTAGCGCGTTGTCGGGATTGGCAGTAATACAACATAGTGGCCTTATGATGGTCGGAGTGTGGTAGTCAAACCAAAACGCGCCATTCTGGCACGTTTGAACACGACTTGCAGTGCAACGCTTAAGACTGTAGCCGAAATGGACCGTAAAAGGGTTAACCCTTTCGCGGCAAACCGGGCTGTTCGGCTAACCCTTTCGCGGCAAACCGGTTAAGGGCAAATTTTAAAATGTCCTTTTGTCAAATTAACCCTTTCGTGAACGCGGCATTTCCACTCAATTAAACGATACTATACAAGTCAAGTTGTTAAGTTGTGAAAGGGGGCATTTTGCCCGCTTTCGTTTCTCCACGGTACTCGTTTCGGGCATGTCCTTTCTGGCTAAGGCAAGGGAGATGAGAATTTTGAGGGCTAGGGCAGTAATATAGACATAAGGTGAAAGCCACAGACGAGATAAGTAAATCCACAGATGCTTGTGGGTTAAGTCTACAGTGATTTGAAACTCGAGGGATTGCAACATTGCGTCATTGGAACTCCTCCAATGACGCAATGCTGTCGTCTACTGTACCCCCAACCACTCAGTAGTTGGCAGTGCTGACTTGCTGGTATTCAAAGCAACCCGAAGGGAAGAAGTGCTCCTAGCAGAGCCCTCAGCAACTCGCATCAGCTCGCAGCACCTCCATAGGAACAGCGCCCCGGCAGCAGAGCCCCCAGCAACGGCAAGCACGACCTCGGCAGTAGCGCCGAGCAGGCTCCCCAAGCAGCAGAGCCTCCAGCAACGACGCGCAGTGCCACGGCAGCAGCGCCCAGCGGCCCCCCCAAGCAGCAGAGCCTCCAGTAGCGGGTTGCGGCGCCTCAAGTTGACCCCAGAAGTTCTTGAGAAGCGCGTCTCGTGCTTCAGCGCCTTGTGAAGCGTCGCCTTGGCAGTAGCGGGTTGATATTCGCCGGCAGGACCGTAAGGCGGGCAAGCACTGCGAAAAGACGTACTACAAGGACAGAAGAACTGAATTGGTTTATTATCGGTAATATGGGAGGCTTTTCAAAGTCTGAGCTTGCAATGTTTTGGAATAACGGATATGTCCTGGCGAAACGCATGGTCCCTGCGGAGAAGTGTAAGCTGGCGTTAGCTGAAGTTAAGTCGCTTGACTTCAAGCCAATTTTCCGAGGTGTATTCCAAGAAGTTGGATCCATTTAGAAAGCAGGTGGATTAAGACGAACTGGACCCGCCAATGCAGTACATCGACGACACCATTAAAGCCAACGTGTACGCCGCCCACGATGACTGGGAAGTACGCGATGGCGCCTGGCATGCATCAAAGTCTCTACCAGATGGAAAGAATCAGGACCCTCATCAAGATTTCCCTACGTTTGAGATAGCGCGGGCCTTGCTGCAGCACGAGATAGTTCAAGGTTCGATCATACTTCTCTGGTCCACCTAAGAATGGACACTTCTCTTCTGATTTAATATCTCCTGACGTAGCAATCACTTTCACACCGCTAACACCGCAAAATGAAGCGGGAGAAATAACACATGTTTAGAGGTGTTTTTCGTCATTTTCGCCGGAAGTACTTCATACAGAACCTGTACAGGCCGACGTCGTTTTGTTTGGTCGGACGATACATGTAGTCATCAAGTGCAGCTACAGAGCGATACACACGAGGGTTACAATCGCTTTGTGTGGGCCTGCCAATCTCCACCAAATCACACCCATAGTCACCACTTCCCAAAAGATGCGCCAAAATGTTGTGAAGTTGCAGATTTTTGCACCGAGGGCTAAAGTACGCATACGATCCACATTGGGCACTGCCGGGACAGAGCCCCACATAGAAATAGAAATCTATGGTCCACTCTGGCACCCATGCACATCTCCGAACTGACGATCTTCGCGCCAACAGCGCACAGCCCCACTTTTTCCGCGCTTCTGGCGGAGACCTCGGCTCCCCAACTACGTTTACCCTCACTTTTAAATAGCGCCCCACCAGCACAAGCAACCACCCCACCCCAAAACCACCCCAGCAACCATGGCGACCACCTCCACCACTACCACCAACGCAACCTCCACCACCGCGCACCCCGACCCTTCGCCGTACGCCTACCACCTGACGCGCATGGCCTTCACGTTCGACGGCGTGATGAGGGCCACGTCGGACGAGCATAGCTGCGTTGCCTTCTACCAAGCCAAGGGCCTGCTGGCAAGCCGCATGCTGTGCTCCGAGTGCGACGGCACCTTACGCCTGTGCCCGCCCGCATCCGGAGCCATGGAAGACCGCGCCAAGCGCTGGAGATGGCGCTGCTCGCGCAAGGGGTGCAGGAAGGAGTGCAGCTTGCGGGCTGGCTCCTTCTTTGCCAATGCGTCCGCCTCATGCACTTTTGGGCCTCTAGCCTCCCTGCCGGAGTGGCCATGGCGTGGGTTGGCGTGAGCGACAAGGCAGTCACGGACTGGTACTCCTTCTGCAGAGACATCTGCAGCAAGGAGATGCTGGCGTGCCCAATGCAGGTATTGTTTACTTTTTTTCAAAATGTTTATTGTCAATTAATTTATTTTGTATGTTTAATTGTGTTTTACAACTAGGCGGCCCTGGTCATATCGTAGTAATTGACGAGACAAGTTTGAAGAAGAAAAGCAAGTACAACCGGGGCATCCGTCACGAGGACTGCTGGCTGTTTGGCGGGGTCGACCGTACGTCGGTTCGCTGGTTTGGGTTATGACGTACGACGACCGCACGAAAAAACTCTGAGCCTTCTCATCAAGAAGCATATCAAGGTCCAAACTACCATCATGTCCGACCAGTTTACTAGCTACGTGTCGACGAACCTTTTGCACACTCTGGCAAACAGCCGCATGCTCAAGAGCATGCGCTACACGCACAAATGGGTCAATCATTCCAAGCACTTCGTCGACCCAACGACGGGTGCGTGCACGAACCGTATTGAGGGCACTTGGGGAGTCCGCATCAAGCACAAGCTCAAGAAGATGCGTGGCATCAAGAAGGAACTGTTGCCGGCCTACTTGGATGAGTACTTGTGGAGGTCGTAGTACTTCGACGGCACGGTGTCCCCCTGCGAGTACTTCGAGGGTCTCGTGAGTGGAATCAAAAAGTATTACTGCCACTAAGTCAATACACGAACTGTTTCTAAACTCTATTTCTATGTGGGGCTCTGCCCCGGCAGTGCTCCACGTTGAATGTACAAAGCTGCGAGAGGTCCCGCCATCTCTTGTCGATTTAATAAGTTGTATGTCATAGCGGCTACTCGTTTCCTGCAGGCTTGAACTTTATCCGCCCGTGTCATTCTAGATTTTGACTCTGCCTGCTCTTGTTCCTCTCGGCGCCGGAACGCAGCTAAAGCTACCGCCGCAACAGATTCAATGCGAATCTGAGCATATTTACAGCAGCAGTAAATGCGATTTGCCACGTCTACCCCAGGAGGATTTGAATATCATGGTTTGACTTAAACGTGGCCGTGAGCACAGGATTGATTCCATTCATGTACTCATGAGCTAGCTTCCGACACAGTACAACGACGATCATCGTCCATTGGCAGAAGCATTTCAATCAGTCTCATGATCGGATCGTCTTCAAAACTATGCTCCAGCGCCAAATGCTGCTCATCGGGACTACCCAGTATCTCGTCGTAGCAGCGGTGTGGATATTCGTACTGATTAATAACCTGAACGGAGTGCATAAAATCATCGCGGCAACTCGCCTCGACTTCGGCACGGCGATTGATCTCTTCCAACGTCATATCATCGAATGGCGGTGGCCATACTGATGGCCGCTTTTTCAGTAGGACACCTCGTAACACGTCGTAACACGCTCTGCGAGCTAAATTCACTCTGACAGTTACCACATTTCACTAGCAGAGGTTCTTGTAGTTTTTTTTTCTTTTTAGGGTCCATGTATGCTGAGGCAGGTATTTTGATAGGTTGTAAGTTTTCGTACGCGAGCCCACATATCGGACAACAGTGCGTCTCGACAGAAAGCGGCAACGTATTGGTTACAATACTTGAAGAATATCCCTCAATCGATTGTACCAACGATATTCGTGTCGCTTCATTTTCAGTCAGGCTCTCAAATTCTTCGCTGTTGCGAGGGCAATCGCTCTGCTAGATGATGAAATGGGCATGCAGCCCCCTCCTCCTCCTCCTTGTGTCTCAACCTTTCCATAGTAAGCCTTAACAGGCCCAAATAAACCCGAATAAGATTTACATGTTTCTCTTTTCTTGTCCACCGCAAGTACATCTTCGATAAATACATCAATGTATCTCATGAACTGTCGAGCAGATGCGGTGTCATCTCGCATAACCGCTTTACGGTGCTCAGCTTTCGATGGGAGCTTCGATTCTAAGCAATCAAACATGCAGTCTACCGAAGAGATATCGGTGTACTGCGCCATCACAATGAATTTCCCACATTTGGCGTTAATGTCACAAATAGCGCTGATTGCCCGAATAGTGTTTGATATGAAAACGCTTCTCGGCGACAACACTGGCGTTCAAAATTACTTCCCCAAAGCAAACTGGTTCCTATCTCTACAGTTTTGAGAAATTGTTCTGCAGGTGAGTGACTGACTGCGCCAACTGCCAATCTCCCTTGCTGGCGAAACTCATTTTTGCGAAGCGCAGCTGATAGCTGCTCGTGTGTAATTGCGTCATACCCCCGGAATAGCGTAGGGTGTCATTGATATGTCAGTGAAATCAGCATGGACTTTTGCTGCGTTGAAAGTCATCAAATGTTCGATCCTCGCCGGGGTGACCACGCCCGAATGGGAATAAATGAGGAAATATCTTCGCGTAAATGCTACCATCGCTATCACGAGAAAAAGTTGACGAATTTCGCACAAGAAAACGGCGCTCTGGGGACGTTGTAGTCGCGGGAAGCTCTGTGACTGCTTGTAAGTTATCCGGATGTGTGCTCGCTTCGTTTACAAACACCATATTCATTTCAATCATTTCACCTTCGTCTCCCAGTGACAAATCACTTTCTGCACCGCACCGGGCCTGATCTTGGTCGACGCGTTCGATAACGTTTCCTGAAACCGTTTCGTCAAAGTCTAGTGCCGAATTAGCAACTACTGGGCCTGAAGAATTGCTAATGCCTTCCTCTGACACAAGTTTAAATCCAAGGTAAATTCTCTGGAATTTAGATCCAGAGATTCTCCAGGAGTGCGACTCCGACCTAAATTTCCTTCGATACTTAATACGAAGTGTCAGCCGGCGTTCATCGTACGCGATGACGTCCACAAAAAACGTTTTTTTTTACTGTTATCTCAGATTATTTACGTCGAATTGGCGGTCAAAAACGTGTGATTCCCTTCATGATTCAATTTTAGTGTACCTGTTTGCTGATGACTAGAACACGTTGCAATCAGAGTAGGTTGTAGTACCTCCAATCGTATATCACCGGTGGACAACACAGCAAGGCAGGAGGATGTTGCTGGATGTCGCTTTTGTGGTACCATCAATCCAATCACCCAATGAATGTTGCTTGAAGCAAAGGGGTTATCGAAGCATTCAATAAAACAATAAATGGGTCGCTTGGCACAGTTACGCTTGCTTTCTTTAGTGCTGCTCCTGCTCGGCCACTTCCAGGATCATTACTTGACGGTTAAACGATATGTACTTGGGCGCGGCGCGGGAGATGGCCCGCTACACGCCCGTCCTGTGAGTTTCTGATCCCGCGCGTTGAATGTTATGTATCTGGATTGATGTATCACCAAATTGCGTTGAGTATGTAAGTTGTTGCAGATTCGACGAGCCACATACACCTCTAAATAGGTTTATAGCTCTTGCTAACGTGTTTAAAAACGGGTTGTGTACGGTAGCATGTCGTATTTCGGCGGGCATTATCGTGCAGATGCTGCGGCTGCGAAGCAGGCGCATGAGGTACCCGTGACAAGCGTATCCCCGCCGCAGGACGGATAGCACTTAATTCATCGTCGCGATCGTACGCGATTTCCATTCCCAGTCTTTGCAGTACAGTACTTGCTTAGGCTCTTGCTATCTCAGCCCCCAGCTCTATTTATTTGAAACTGTTATTGGCTATGAAAATCCGGAGCTTCCCCGTGTGAAACGCGGTCTTAGTTTAGGCGCGTTACGTCTTGACAAACGGCTAATAAATCGAAGATATCATCCCAGGAGTCAAAGTAGCGCTCTTTTCTAAAAGGGGCACGTCCATACAAGGATTGGAAGTCTTAGGACGGAGTTGTGACTACAGAAAGTCATAGTTGAATAAAATGTTGGGCACCTTTTCGACAAACAAAAAACGTTTTGTGTAACATTTCAAGTTTGGGGTAATAGTTGAAGCTGGATTAGTAATCAGATAAAGTACCTTGACAATTTACGGGCTACACGGGTAGAAATGTGGGGCAGCTACCAGGTATCCGTTTTAAGCGCTCCTGCCTGCGTGTGCCCACGATCTAGAGGGGATGAAATGTTCTTGATAGACCTGGGAGGTTTCGCCGTTTTTAGCGAGGACTGCGACAATGGTGGCAACACGTTAAGGTTTTCATCTGCAGCCGTCCTGGCCGGTAGGGACGGGGGTGTTGCGGGGCGGTTCTGATCGATCCTTTCTCTGAAGGTTGGATCTCGCCGAGTGTCATTCGCACCTGCATTGACAATGTAGGAGGGTCTGTGTGTGGATTGTCGTTGTGCTGTCGGCAATGAAGCAGGACCGAGCACTCGACAGATGTTGCTGTCCCTGGCGAACCGGTTGATCCACCAGTGCTTTGCAAAGTGTTGACGGAGCAGACGCAGGCGTCTGTTTGACTCTATGCTCTCGACAAGATAATGTAGGCATGGGCGACCGTGCACGACATAGAGAGCTCCTAAGCACGCATCTCTTATAAGTCGTTTATAGACAATCTTGCACGCCTCCTTTAACAGTGCCTCGGTCGTTGTCAGCGCGTACATTGTGCTGACCCGGACCATGTCAGCGTAGCGATTTGGCTGGAGGATATAGGGAGTGATGACGATATTACGTGTCACAATGAGGCGAGTGTCTGACGCGGCACCTGGCCACCATGGCAAATTTTCTTGTACACGGTGTACATGCTGGCACGACTGTTGCAAAGCCAAGTCTTACACTTTGCATGGGTACCCCACAAGGGAGGTATCGCGCACACCGACGTGAGGATAGAGGTTGGTCCAAGCTCATACAATCCTCTCCTTGTACTCCCATTAGTTGGCACTAAAGTATGTAGCCATGTAAACACTGTGCGACTTTAACCCACTGTGAAGTTACTCGAACTCGGTTTCCGTCTTCGCGCCAACTGTCTCATGGAATGCCAGCAAAACGCCGTTGGTCTCCCACGTATTCTTCGTTATCTTCAGCCTTCTAAAGGGTCTACCACGTCAAGCTGGCCGAGGTGTTTGCGGGTAATTGCCTGAACGTTCTTGTTCATGTGCCAGCGGCATACCATGTCTGGTATTCGGTCAACTGCGTTCATACACGCTTGTTCGCGATTCGAGAGGACGACCCCAGGCAAGTCCACGACCTTTTCTATCGAGAAAAGACGCAACATATTGAGATCCACACGTTGTCCTTCTGTTCTTACCCTCAGCCAGCACTGCGCAACTGGAAGAACGGTGTTGAAGCCCGTCACAGCAATGACGATGAACAAAGGTGTCTTAAATTTGTTGTTTTTGTACGTGGGATCCATCACGTGGATATCGTGATGTCGTCGGTACAAGGCAGTGGTGCCGGGGTAAGCCCCGAACAAATACCGCTGTTCGTGAGTTTGAGGATTGATGTCGCAGTGGTAAAAGAAACATTCCTTAGATAGCTCAGCAAACATAGCCTCCATTGCGGTCTGAGTGAACGGCTCATGACGTCGAACCGCATTCCTAGTGTTGGTAAAGTTCTTCGGAATTGCGAAAGAGTTAGGATCTGTTTGGAGAAGTGTAGCGCAGACGCTCGCCATAGACACAACAGCAGCAGCCTAAGCCTCCACCAGAGACTGGACCGAATCGCTAGCCCTGATCCTGATTTCATCGGGTGCGCACGCTGTCGATGACATGTATAAGCCCGAGCGGTTTTTGTCTCAGGGTGGTTGTGAAGGCGACTGCCGTTTCGCGACGGCCTCCGCCTTGATCCAGTTCGGTAACCAGCCACCTGTATGTTTATTTTATAAATATTTATTTCTTAAAATTTTCAGAGTTCCTGGTGGGCATTGTCAAGTAATGTGAAACGGAAGGAGTATACGTGATAGGCACGTTCCGTGACAGTTGTTGAGCCCGCGATAACAGGTGCTTCGCTGATCCATTCGAAGCAAGAGGCATCTCAAATAAAAGGAGGGAGACTAGCTCTGTTTCATGGTGCACAGCACGATTTTCTTGTATGTATTAACCTTCGCAGAGATATCGGAGTTCAAAGAGACTGCACAAATCTCCTGCCACATTCCGTGACAGTGCGATTTCCATCTGCTGGCTATAGAAAACGGCTTTGGTAGGGTTGGCCTGATGCAATATTGGCCATAACTTCGAGAGATCTCGGAATGCACAAGCCTAGTTTACATGTCCGGATAGCTCATAGTAGCGTCTTCCTGATCACCTGACTCCCTCATGCGGCTGCTTCCTTTTAGCAAGAATGCAAATCTGACATCTCTTGGTACACTGGATTTTTTATGTCATTAAATTCTCTCCTGAGGTGTCCCCGGGCTGTTAGAAGACTTCTAGCTGCCCTTGGAAGCAGGGGTGGAGAACGCTGACGGTATGCAAGCTAACATAAGATGTGATGGGAAGTTTGTGACTCTCTTTCAGTATTGCTGAGGCGGTAGCGGGCGATGTGAACACAGCATCTTGGACATAGACTCCGTTTGGGGGATCTCGTCAAGCGATTGAGATAACACACAGATGCACTAAAGCGAGACAAGTTCATCCAGATCACTTCTATCATAAAGCAAATGGATCCATGGTAGCAAAGAGCTCTGAAATTGAAGCACCACTCTGTGCGGTATCGACCAGACACATCTTGACAGAATGACCGCGACCTATCACAAAAGGTCCCTCACTTGATACCACTCACATTATGACTGGTGCATATTGCGTATCATCTGGTCTGTGATTCACTAAACAGACAGCCATCATGGAATGAATCGCTGTCACGCGTTGTCCACCAGGGATACTTGTTAGGAAAAGGTCTTCTTTCAGTTGTGCGATGCACAAAGTTTGCTTTTTTTATTTACGGAAGACTTATCGTGTGTTCTGTTTGAAATTTCCGAATGAACTGCTCCAGCCCAAGCTCCAACCATACTAGTTTGTATGCTTCCCATATTAAGTATGAATCCAGTCTCCAAGAACAGTTGTTTTGTTGTGGATAATGACGTTTCCGCTAATGATTTGAATTTGTATGGTGGCGGATCGCCCGAAGTCGGCAAATTTGAACGGAATTGACAATATCACTGCGGATTTTTTTTTTGGTCAACAGGTGCTCACCGCTCATTGGTGTTTCGTCGCTGCCATCTCCAGCGACCCCCCATTTATGACGCGTATGATCTGAGCCGTACAGGCTGCAGCTGGTACACTTCTTTCGAGTTCAATGCCGCCGAGGCATACATGTACTCCATACTCGGAGGCCAATCTGGCAAAAATCGGATTCTTCGGCACTAACCCAGAAGATATTCGCAGATCCCGTAGAGCTGCCAAGACGAACTACGATGGAGACGATGAGTAGAAGGGCGTGAACGAATTTCACCAACAAATTCAATGCGTGGATTGTGAAATAGGCTGCGAAGGGAATAACCCACGAAAGCTTTTACACTTACTCGGGCCTCCCAAAGAAATTACTTTGCGCGTATGGCCTGGCGGGTTTATGAAAGAAAAGTCATGAAGACTCTCCATTACTTTTCTTTTGTCCTTCTTTGAAGAGTACAGTAAGTGGCGCAACTACAGAAGCTAATACTGAAACAAGATCGATGCTTCAAAGCAGTGCTCTGTAAATAAAATAAAAAAATGAATTGGACAAGGAAAGCGGCCATAATAAATCATGGCAATAGGCAACGATTCAATAACAAATATTGCAATTATTTCAGTATATTGCAAGGGTTAGAACGGGGCAGTGGTGTGAGATTGACCCTATCACACTGCTGACCAGGGGTTCAAATCCCACCACTGCAGAGATTGCTGGTGACTATCAACCTAGTTGGGTAATTTTAACTAACATAAATAAGCTGGTGGCGACCCCGATAACGAGCCAGCATGAGTAGCGATTTTACCATTTTTATACAAAAATGACAGCGTGTTGCAGCTAATTTCGAATGTAGCATTGTTTAAGTGCCTTACAAGGAAAACCTATCTAGGACACTACTTGCACTGCGAGAAAAGACGCTCACACCGATTGCTTGTGGGCGGGATCTTCGCCAGCAGGCTCGAGTACTTCGACAATGCAGCGGGGCGGGGCTTCTTCCCGGTACGAAGGGCGGCTGTTGCAAAATTCACCATCTCCGTCGGCGCTGGTTCGCTGGGGTCGCTTATAGCAAACCTAGCAACAGCTTCTTCTTCCGTTGCTTGGAGCGAACGGCCAGACAACACCTTCACGACTGCGCTTTCAAACGTCGGCGAGCGAACAATTCTCGCATCAGCTTTCAGGTACTCGACAGTGACGGGGTACTTGGACATGACAGCATCGAGCAGCAGTCGGACGTCCGCCAACGTCCAGTTTTCGGATTGCAACTTGATACACACGCTGTCCAGATCAGCGAGTCGGTTAACGGGCTGAACAATGCGGCGGTGAGCGATCTGACGCGGCACGCGATCTTCGACATCACTCACCATCTTGATCGCGTCACGGATTTCAACATAGCGCTTCAACATATTGTACGTTGAGGACCAACGAGTCACGTTTGTCTTGAGCGGCTTCAAGTCTGTGTACGCCGCAAGCTTAGCGCTATTGTTTGGAAGCCGGAGTTGAACGCATAGCGTCTGGACTTGATCGACGAGAAATTTGTAGTCAGCAAGGTAGCGGCAAACCGCTAGATTAATGCGGTGGCTAGCGCACCCTACCAGCGGAACACCAAGTCGCGTGGCAATGGTTTGATTCGTCGCGCAGTTATCACCAACAACGAAGAGAAGCATCGTGCGCTCCTTGTTTTAGAGCTCGAGAACGTTGTTGATCATCTCAATATGGGCATCTGCGGTCTGACCATGCTCTGCGTTTGAAATGGAGAGCAGTGGCTGGTGCAACACGCCATCCTTCACGCAGATCGCGTACACAGCAATGAAGTGCAGCATCCCCCAGGACCATCCATCAAACATCAGTCCGAAGATTTTGCCCATTAATTCGGCGACGTCCTCCCCGACCAGGGCGGCAACACGACGCATGTAGCGGAGCATCGTCTGGGACGAGACTGGATTAACTGCGGAGAGAGCCCGCGTGAGCGGGTTGTCGAGCTCTGAGAGCGGCTGGTTCCGCATGATTACCCACTCCATCCACCTGAACACTCCCGTAGTGCGAGCGTCAACAAAGTCATGGGCTTCTAGAGCCTGGTTCTGGTGCTGTCGGCTCGCCGTGTACACAGCGAGGTAGTCGGGGTGCTTGGACGCGAGATGGCTCAGCAGATTCGTGTACCCTGAGCCTGGGGCTTGCTTGCGAGACGTGTTGCATTGCTCGCATGTGAAAATGCCGTTTCCGGCATCAGTGAAGAAGAACTGGCATACAGCGCGGGTAGTCGACATGGTGAGCAGACGGACGAAATGAGGGTGACTCCAAACAAACATCGCCAAACTAGTGAGCTCTGAGACCAACGACACTCTGCTGCTCGGAGAACCAACAATCTTGGTAAAAACCATGATAAAAACCCAGTGCAATTATTACGGGCCCACTTTGATATTTTACGGGTTTAGGGTCTTCCCAATAATAAAATATTTGATAAATACAATTCTATAATAGCTTTATTATATTTATTTTAACGAAGCACTGCTTCAAAGAATGGTATTCATCGAAGTCACAATTTCAGGGCTATCGCATAGGCGACTACATGTAACCTATAAACAATCCAAAGCAATAGTCTTACAACGTTCGTATGAGGTTGTCTAAAATTTGCTGCTTCTTGGATAGGAATCCTTTCTTAGGCTAGGACCTGCACCGTAACAACGCAGATCTGCTCTCGTAAAGAGTCTTTACGAGAGCAGATCTTTACTAAAGACAACTCGGCCGTTTGGTCGCGAATTGACTATCGTTCCCGAAAAGATTTATCGTCGCCGGTTGAAGCTCCTGCATCAGAATTATTAATACCAGCGTGAAGCTCAGCCGGATAAATCAAGTGGAAGGTCCAAGTCGCCTCTGGTCGATACCACGGAGCATAAGCTCAAGTGTCGAACCTTTCCGGTGGGAAGGATGAGATCACCCATAGGCGTCACCTGTTACGTGAATATACTAGTAGTATCACGTAGTATCATATTACTACTTGTACAGCTTGAACACGGTGCACATAATCCAAAATGCAAGCCTATCTCGGTTATCGTATTAGGGACGAACTTCAAAGACTAGACTGATCACTACGCATACAAAGGACTGCGTCTGCATGTTAGACGCCTTACATGGTGTACATCTTGATCTTCATGAAGATGGCGGCGGACAGGAAGCCCAACGTGGTCATAATGCCACCCAGGAACACCGGCAGCTTGTAGCCGAGCGAAGTGTCCACAATAGCCGTGCCGATAGCGAAGTTGAGCAGTTGGCCGAAGCAGTTGGCGGAGTTCAACGCGCCAACGTACATGCCGATCTCCACATCGTCGCCCATCACGTGAATGATAACCGGCACAATGCAGGAGAACCAGACCGAAGAGGTCATGCCACAGATAGCCACAACGAACACGTCGAAGCCCTTGTTGCTGGTCCAGGCCATGATCAGCAGGAACATCTGCGGTACGGTGGACATGGTGAGGACCCACTTAAGACCGAACTTGCTCACCAAGAAAGGTAGACACCACGAGTAGACGTAGCCGACAACATTGTAAGCCAGATCAGCGTCACCGCCAGCAAGGCTGACACCGTCGTTGTAGGCGATTTGCTCGTCCGAGCAGGGGCTGCAGTTGTCGGCGTATTCCGACGTCCCGCCGTACACTTCAAGGCCGAAAAACTGTCCCTTGTTACCGTTGTAAGCCGTGTAGCCGTACTGCACGAAGAAGAAACCAATAGCGTACACAACGAGCACCGTGGGCAGAGTCTTGATACCGAGCCACACCGAGTAGAAAGCACCCTTGACTTGAGTCCAGGCGGACACCTGCTCCACTTTGCTTGGGTCGAGTGGGGTCTCGTGGGCGAAGATGGTAGCAACAGCAACGCATACAAGCATGATAACTGAAAGCGTGCCCATGAACCAGTGCATGCTCAGATAAGCGGCACCGAAGGCCTTAATGTAGACGGCCACAACGATTGATCCCAGTGTGGACCAAGCCTGGCCGAGAGCGGCACCCGTCGTCTGACGGTCACCGGCGAAGTCGGCAACCAGCAGCATGGCCGGAGTCTGCACAATGTTGACGGTGATGTCCATCCAGGCGTAGAAGAAAATGGTGAACACGGACGTCCACGTGCGATCCATCACGCCATCAGATCCGTCGCCATGGTCACCCAGAGCGTCACCAATTTCACGCGTGTAGCCCATGGTAATCCAGCAGATAATACTCAGAACACCAGCGACAACCAGGTAAGGGCGACGACGCCCGAGACGAGAAGTGGTGCGGTCACTGAAGACACCAATACTGGGGCCGACAATGACACCGACAATAGGACCGATGAATTGCGTCGCTTGTACGGCGGAATTGGACAGCATTGTCGACAGGTAGGGGCCAAGAGCGGCCCACTGGGCCGACCAGGCCATGTTGATTGCCATACGCGGCATCGACACGGCTAACAGCAGCCAGATCGACGGGTGTGCAAGGGGTTTCTCGTCGCCATTGACCGACCCAGGCTTGGGTGAGGCGTGGAGCTCGTAGCCAGGGGTGCCGGCTTCAACGTCCTTCATGGTTCCGGAACGGTGAGAAGGAGCGGAGTGGTGCTTCGGAAGCAAGTTGAGGAATGAAGCGTGCATCGCGATTCAAGCGATCGCTGCGGCAAATCGGTCAAGGATAAGGAGAGGCGACCTAAAACACAAGGCAGCAGGTGCAGCCCAGCTTCAGTTGAGTTTCGAGGCTTACCTCAAGCCAGAACACTATTGCAAGTCGCTAAACGTTGACATTTTTAGTTCGCTGTAAAGACAATCGGATTCCGAGCCCAGCGTGAGCCCGCTGCAGGAAGCAAGATTTACGAGCGCGGCCGTGCAAATCCTTGAAGACGTGTCCTTGCTGGCCATTTTCCGGGCGGCCGCGTCAGACTGTTGCGGAGGAGTTATCCACAATACCTAACGCAATAATGACATCATCTGTGCAATGATACAAGTAGGTGAAACTGTTTTTATAGTGCCACACCGCTCGATACGATAGCCTTGTCTAGTACCAGAACCACATTTGATGACCCCTTCGAGTTTAGAGCTCAGCTCCCCACGCCATTATCCAGGCCTCTGCGCCTTCCTATCACAGAAATACATGTACTAATTTAGGATCTGGCATTGTACAAAATGATAATCTTAGCGAAAAAGTTGATTAGGTACTTCTCGTTTCACTCCGCGTGACAATACTCCTGGTCCATGTTATCGACGAGGAGCAACAAGGTAAGTTCAAAGCCGCAGGTGTGGGATTTACTTAATCTTGGAATGAGAGCTACTAATGTATACAGTATACAGTCTGTATCAAGCCCCACTCAGAGCATGAAACTATTGCCATAACAATTCCGTGAATGAGCTTCAGTAGTAGATAATTATATTTGCAGATTTCCTATTGCAGGACAAGAAAGGAGTAACTTCGCCTCATTTTGTTAGATACGGTCATTAGCGAGAGTAGGTTGTGGATATCTCGTCCCTGTAAGACCAGAGCCTTTCGCACCCGCAATGCCGATCACAAGGAGGCGAGCGATTAACCAAGAGTGGGATCTCGCGGTGATAGACGGTCTTGTTGTCGGCATTGTCGGCGGATGGCAATCATTGTTGTGTGGAGGCCGCACTTGCAGTTCGGCTTGAACCTGCCCTGGACCACATGCGGTGCTGCAGGGCGCCTTGCTCTCTGCACGAGGAGCCACCGGCACGCTGCAGCAGGAGTCCTGCAGGACTCATCAATACATGCTACCGTACAATACAGGTGAACATCCCCCGATAGCGTGATGCTTTGGTAGACACCTCGAAGATCGGGGATTCGCTCATGAAAGGCCGTAGACGCGAATGGCACTCGGATCCAGAGAGCTGCTCACAACACGGTGGTAGGATTCCGTTACATCTGCAGCTCTCTTTCCTCGACGTATGTGTATTCCGGATGCACCTGTGGGATGAAATAGATCGATCCATCTGAGAGATGCAAAGGGCTGAGCCGGCCCGCTGGCCTTTTATCGCCAGCAATGATGTCAAGCTGGTGCAGGCTACGTGCTTCAACGCATTGTCGGTGAGCGACTAGCGGAACGGGGGTGCAACGCTTCGCAAGGAGAGTTGACACAGCTTGTTCGGATCAAGACTGTCTGTGTTTCACCCGAGCGCGTGCGCTGTCGCCCCGTGCACTGCTGTGAATGATAGACTCAAGAAGAATACAACTTGGTCTGGCCAAGTTGGCCAACGGAACGGCCTACAGTACAGTACATGTATATATATTTCAAGCTCTCGAGGCAGCCGATCGCTTCGTCGACTGTTAAACAATCAAGGCGCTTCAACTTCAACTTTAGGAAAAGCCTCCACACGTATCCGATTACAGAAGGAGTCACTATCTTCCTGCCGAGTTGGACATCGCGCCGCATAGAGCGCTGTCAGGATGGACGTGTTTTAGTTTGAGCAGCCGAGCGGCACCGACGAACGTGCCTTGAGCGCCTAAAACAATATTTTAGTCTGAGCCTTAGAACATTGTGCATGTAACTGCGCGCAGTGCGCGGCGCACAGCAACGCAATCCAGTGACTGCAAGCCGCAACCTTGTATTCCAGCACATGTACATGTAGTACAGTCACTAAGCGTGGTCACTGCACCCACCTTAAGGGAGGCAGACCGCTTTGACGTCACATGAGTGGCAAAAGCGAAACGTAACGATTACCCTTCCAACCGCACCCACGGAAGTTCCGTGACGGAACAAGATGAAGGTAGATGAATGCAGTGCGATGCACAGTACTGTACACTACTATTCCCTGCACCGTGCAGGCTGCACGGATACCACATGCACTGGAATAGATACGCCCATTACATGTACCTGTATCTGTGGCAGGAATAACCAATTTACACTTTATAAAAATGTAAAAAATAACGTTATTGCATGTGGAAAACAGGTCGACTTGCCCAACGCTTTCGTCGATACCAGGCACCAACAATATCGGCGCGATGCGTTTCTAGAAACAACTTGTACAAAATGCTACTGATAGTAGCTGCAGGTTTGTAGCCGCACAGCACGCACGCTGTGCAAAAAGCTCGTAAGCGCTGAACGCCGACGCACGCTCCGTGTACGGAGAGTACCGCGCCCTTGAAGTTAGCGCAGCTCAGTAATTTGTGCTCGCTTTATGCCCGGCTGTACGGATTGTCCTGTCGACGAAGAAACAGCTTTTACCAAAGACTCGATGATAGGTGCTCGTTTTGCTCGATGCCGCAGAGCTCTCCGACATATATGCCTACGCCGAACGCCTCAACACTGTGTCAACGATGAAGGGAGACCAAGTCGCTCTGCTTGGCATTGTCTGTTCTGCAGACTGCTCCTTGTCCGGAAGTCAGTGAGTACCTCCTCAAACAATGGTCTTGCTGGTCGAGGATGCACAAAAAGGACAATTGGTCGCGAGGACTCTAAATCGCCGCAAATCTCCTTCTGCTGTGCCGAGTCTCGCGGCGAAACTCGCACGACGGCGCTGCCAATGCCGGCAGTGGTTGCCCACATTTGTCGAGAAAATAAAACAAAATTCATTATCGTACTAACAGCATAGGCTAACATGTCCGCCAAGTGAGCCCACCAACCTCAAGGAAGTCAGAGTAGATCACTTCAACCTGCGCCATCGGTCACCGATTCGGTGGGTGCTCGGCACTGCAGTGCAAAGCTCGCTGCGCATCAGGCCATCACAATCCCAGCAGCGTGAGGCGTGCAGCGAAGTGATGCTTTGTTAAATCCAGCGACGCACGCTGTCGAGCACACAATGTGCCTTTCCTCCATAGTTGCGCGGCGCCGCCGCTTGTAAGCTTCGGTCTACAACGTGCACATTGGTACTGTAGATACAGTGCACTTTATGCACACCAAGCGTCCAATCGTATTAGCGCCATAGTTGATGCCATCAACTTGATGGCGCGCTGGTACATGTACATGTACACTACTGCAGTCTGCACTTCCGCGGGCATGGACAGACCGCCGGACAGGTCCCGGCGACACAAAGTGCTCTGATTTGTGTTGGCCTGAACAGATTTGTTTGCGAGACCAAAATCTTCAACTTTAGTTTGAAGCGCCTCCACTCAAACTGATTGCCAGCAAGAAAAGATGTCTGCCTCGTGGTTCGTCCGCAGGATTTGGGATGTAAAATGGGAACCCTGCGCTCAGGCACAGCTGGCAAATGGAGTCTTGGGCAACGTGGTTGAACTTATAATTGGGCTTTCAGGATGGATGGGAACCTCAGGAATGGCCAAGCAGCACAAGTCGCCGCCAGCTGGTTCAGAAATGAGAGCCCCGCTCAGCTCTTCCCAGCAAAACTGAAGTCCCAGGCAGAAGATAGCGAAACGGCACAATGCTCAAGTGCGCCTTGGCAAGCAACAAACAACCAACGCAAAAGCAGAATCTGCGCTACATGTATTTGGGAGATGGATATCACCGTTGACCTGTGCCGAGACATTCATCTGCCTGCACCACAGACACCATCTGCACAGAACCTATTTGATGTTGCTCATAAATGTCCTCGCAGGACCAAACTAACGTCAAGGTCTCTTCTGTCCTCAATCTGAGCGTTATGCACCGCTTTTGCGTTCTGTTGCCGCGCCGGCGCTTCTGAGGCTGCTGCATTGCAATGTTCATTCTTCAATTTGCTTTCCAGAGCAAACTACCACTTCATCTTCATCGTCTGACCCCTCGACGACTACAACACCGTGAAGGACATCGAGGCCGGCACACCCGGCTACGAGCTCCACGCCTCGCTCAAGCCTGGTTCCGTGGCCGCTACTGGCAACGAGGAGCCACTGCCACACCCGTCCATCTGGCTGCTACTCGCAGGGTCGATGCCGCGTATGGCGATTCAGATGGCTTGGTCAGCGCAGTGGGCTGCTCTGGGCCCGTACCTGTCGACGATGCTGCCCAACTCCGCCGTCCAGCTCACCCAATACATTGGCCCCATTGTCGGTGTCATTGTCGGACCCAGTATTGGTGTCTTCAGTGACCGCACCACTTCTCGTCTCGGGCGTCGTCGCCCGTACATCATCGCTGCCGGTATCCTCAGTGTGATCTGCTGGATTGCTATGGGCTACACGCGCGAAATTGGTGACGCTCTTGGTGACCATGGTGACGGCCCTGAGGGCGAGACTGACCGTACATGGACGTCGGTATTCACGATCATCTTCTACGCCTGGATGGATATCACCGTCAACGTTGTGCAGACTCCGGCCATGCTGCTGGTTGCCGACTTCGCCGGTGACCGTCAGACGACGGGTACTGCTCTGGGCCAGGCCTGGTCGACGCTCGGATCCATTGTCATTGCTGTGTACATCGACGCATTCGGTGCCGCTTACAAGTCAATGCACTGGTTCATGGGCACATTGTCCGTTATCATGATCATCTGTGTGGTCGTTGCTTGCGTCTTCGCGCACGAGACTCCGCTCGATCCCAACAAGATTGAGAAGACATCGGCCTGGGTTCAGGTCAAGAGTGCCTTCTACTCGGTGTACCTCGGCATCAAGACTCTGCCTGCTGTTCTTGTGGTATACGGCATCGGCTTCTTCTTCGTGCAGTACGGTTACACGGCCTACAACGGCAACAAGGGTCAGTTCTTCGGTCTTGAGGTGTACGGTGGTTCGGCTGCGAACGCCGACAGCTGCGACCCCTGCTCGGACGCCCAGAATGCCTACAACGACGGTGTCAGCCTTGCCGGCGGAACTGCTGACCTTCTGCACAACATCGTCGGCTACATCTACTCGTGGTGCATCCCGTTCCTGGTGAGCAAGTTCGGCCTTAAGTGGGTCCTCACGGTCTCTACTATTCCGCAGATATCATGGCCTGGACTAGCAACAAGGGCTTCGATGTGTTTGTCGTTGCCATTACGGGTATGACCTCTTCGATTTGGTTCTCGTGCATTGTGCCGGTCATCATTCACGTGATGGGTGAGGACGTGGATATCGGCATGTACGTCGGTGCGCTGAACTCGGCTAACTGCTTCGGCCAACTCCGTAACTACGCCATTGGTGCTGCCATCGTCAACACCTCACTCGGTTACAAGCTCCCGGACTTCCTGGGTGGTGTCATATCTGCTCTGGGCTTCCTCGTATCTGCCATCTTCTTGAAGATCAAGCTGTACAGCTTGTAGGTGGCAAAAACGCATAGCTGGCGCGTACAATGTGGCTGACGCGTATGCCGGCTTTAACTTGTTTGTAAGTTGTTGATAATGTATCTCTTTTACCAATCTGGTTTTCGTCTTCACACTGCATTCGGTCGAGATGGCTGCAATTATGCGCTCTAGGATAGCTGCACTTTTGGTTGACAACACAACACCATTTCATGTCTGACTGCTACATGTAATCTACCAGGTAGTACTATTTTAGTACATTGTACTAGTATTAATAGTAGTAGTACTGTAGTACACTGCTGCAGTGCATCTGCATGTACATATTTGGATATACATGTACTGCATACATGTCCATGTGTGTGTGCTACATGTAGCATTTCGATGCTCGACCCGAAGGACGTTCTTTGATTTGACAGCAAACATGTGTGCGCTCGTGTTATCTTGCCTCCAATCTCATGAAAAGTAGGGGGTGTTACACGGTGTAACTTACACCCCCTAATATTCATCGATATGCATTGCTCGACCAATGCGCCAAAGCTCCTTTCGCTGGAGACACGGATCTCACGCGTCACCTTGACGAGAAAACTATGTCTGTACTTACAGTATCATCTACGCTGGATGCAACTGCTGGTATTGTATACTCCCCATTCTAGTATTACATGTACTACAGTACATGTACCGTAGTCGGGTGGTGCCGGGGTTTACAATAAACCGTTAACCCCACGTAATTCGACGCAATGGAGAACAAAACAGAAGCTTACTATTGTGGCCAACACGCTACGTTTCGGCCGCCTCCTTTTCCCCCTCTACAACTTGTGTTTCGACAACTCTTCGTTCCTCCGCGGTCATCTCCACGCTACCCTCTGTTTTGCCTTCTGCGTCCACAGTTTCAGCATTTTGCTGTGTGGCTGCAGATGTGCAGTTGATACTGGTCTCAGCCGCAGCAGTTGTAGCAGGGGGGACATCACCAGAACTTTCAGCAGATACCTCTGAATCTGCACTGCTGGTGTTGTCTTTTCCTGTAGCGGCACTGGGTTTTGTTTCCTCTTCGACATTTTCCATCTTCACATCCGTGCCACCGCCTTCTCCGTTAGACTCAACCACAGTAGCCACAGATTCGGCGTCTGTCTCGGCATTTTCAGCCTTGCCAGCAGCCTCCGCTTTTACAATTAAGCCATCATGTACAGTATCGGCTTTCGTGTTCTCGTCTTCGGCGTCTGCAGATGCCTCGGTATTTTCTGTTTTGACAACAGAGCTAGCATCTTCAGCCTCCATAACCCCCACATCAGCTTCGACTTCTGCTTTAGCAACAGAGCCATTGCTATCTTCTGCAGGCTTGGCTTCTTCGTCAACGCCTTCTGACTTGGTAGCCACATCCGTTGACTTTGCACCTGTGGAAGTAGTATCTTCTAATTCCACATCTGAAGCTCCACCTTGCGCCTTGGCATCAACAGCGGCAGGTTCGGACTTTTTCTTTTGCACACTAACAACTCCAATCTTGACATCCGACGGTAGAACAGCGAACAACTCTTTTTGCACGACAGGACACTTGGACAACATTGGCTCGTAAAACTGTCGACACCCAGCAAACACAGGGCTGTTCCACATAGCTTCAAAATTCTCCAAAGACGAGCAGCTGCTACGTAACACCCCCAAGGTTTTCCTGAGATACGAAGTGATCATCGCGTCGCCGCCCGCCGCGGAACCTCCCTTTTCAACCGTAATCAACAGCGACGACAGCACCATTGCCGTTTTCTCGTGGAATACAGGAGTCGGAAAACTTTTAACCACATGCTGACGTTTGCGTTTCTTCGACAGTTTTTCGCCCATGTCTTGCTCCTCATCGGCCGGGTCGACAACACCATCAGCAAAATGCACAATAGATCCAGTCGCCTCCTTGGTCGCCTGGATACGTTTTGCCAATACCTCAACGAAGAAACTGTCAAAGATTTGCTTCCATACCGGCAGAGCCTGCAGCTGCTCGCTCAAAGTCATCGTGACCTCACCATTTTCAGCAGAACTCGACCCGCCATCACTACCACTGCTGCTGCTAGTGTTCGCGGCAGCCAACTTCACTTGCTCTAGCACGACTTCTGCCACTGAATGAAGAAAAACACGATCACGTAATAGGGTTTCCTCCTCAGCCGAAAGCAAATGAAGCAGCAGCTGCGACCCCGCATCGATCTGGTGGTCTACCAAGCATTGCACGGCAAATGACTTGGCCATAGAGCGAATAGCAGAGCTGGCGCGCAGTACGTTGTCCCACAACATGGCACTCAAGGCGTCTTCCTTCGCTTTCGTCTTTAAATCATGCTGCAACCCAGAGGGAAAAGCGTAGTACACACGGAACCCCACCATCGTGCGTAGCAAAAGCGGTAGCACGACGCGCATAGTGACTACTTGCGGAGCACGGAGCACGAACTCCTGCTTCCGAATCATCCGGCGCACACTGGATGGATTGCCAATTTGAAGAAGTTGGACAAGTGCACGGCAGATCAGGTTATCAGTAGGAAGCTCTTTTCTCTGCCAACACACCACCAGGTTCTTCATGAGAGCATCACAGATAAGCTGTTTTACGAGAGGATCTGACAAAACGAGCGCCACATCCGCCAAGAGCTCATCGCACATGCCTTCCGGAATCATGCCAGATTGGTCAACATCGCCGAAGTCCTTGATCGTCACAACACCAGAGCTAGTGAGCATGCTAAGAACTTCGCTCGTGGGACCGCTTCCAGTCTTGCGCCGCTTCTTAGAACGGATTCGCTGAGGTTCGCCACGCAAAGCCGCAACGTTTCGTTCGATCAATTCGTTTCCTCGTTTACCAATACGCTTTCCTTCCTTGTAGAATATAGTCGTGTCCGGGTTGAAAGTCATACAATTGCGGATCATTAAATTAAAGTCCGCCGCAAAAGCGTCCAGTGTTTTGTACTTGCCACGCTTGGCTTTCCTCCGCATTGTTGAAAGATCCATAGGGTCCTTAATAATTTCCCGATACTTCGGCACATCATCAGGCACTGGCTCAGCAAAAATCAAACGAGCATCAATTTTTGCGATCTTGTCAAGAACCGCAAGCAATTCATCCACAGGCGGCGGCCCCAATACAACTTCGAAACTTTCCTCCTCCTCCTCGGGACCGCTTTTCTTTCGGAACTTCTTGTTGGGCGGCAAGTCCGACATGCGTAGCCGACCAATAAATCCTAGCAGCTCGTGAAGCTGAGCAATCTCTAGTGTCTGGTTCTTCAGTGCACGATCCAAAAACCAAATGAACTTGTGTAGTGGATCAGTTCGTAAAAGTGGCGTTGTTTTGTCGCGCTGAAGGTTGGCGAGATCACTGCGCATAGATCCAAGAAGCGATACATAGTCCACATATTCTTTCGGGTGATTGTTCGTGGCACTGCCAGGAATATTCGCAGCCACCACGTAGCCACGCCAAATCTCCAATGTCGACAGGTATAGCGACTCTGAGTCGCCCAGCATCTCCACTAGCTTCATAAGGGCTGGGTTATTACGTCGGCGTTCATCAGGCGCGTCCGAAGGGCGTCGCTCTCCACTAAACCCCGACACTGACGACGAAGATCCAGCAGCATCAGCGGAGGACGGAACGTGACTTGAGACGTTCCACAGACTGCCACCTGCCGATTCATCCAAGCTGCGTTTCCTATTCTGGTTGCCCGTGCGCATGGAATTATTGCTGTTCCTCCTGGACAATAAGCGGTGGGTCGTCGCAGACCCCGACGTCGGGTGATCGAGATACCACTCCAGCTGTTCGGCAACATACTCGCGTGTGCACTCCTCCACCAGAAGCTGCAGCTCCCTATTGTCCACCTGCAAGATCTTCCTCCTCACATGCACGGGTAATTCCCCAAGAATGCGTCGGTTCTCGGTCAACTCACGTAAATATAGTTCCGGTGTGTCTTCTTGCCTAGCCAATACAGCAATCGGGATGGCTCGCAGCTCTCGGAACTCAATATACGGGAAGGTCTGCTCCAGCACCCTCGGCAGCTCGCTCTGTGGCAAGTCTGCAATGCGCAGCAGCATCTCCTTCTTCATCTGCTCCAGTAAAGACTGGTACATACTCGAGCGTGGCACTTGCAGCAGATCCAGCAGTTGCACGGCTGGTGTGAAGGTAGTGGGCTTCTCTTTCCTCTTGCTCTCCTTCTTGCGGACAAATAGCTGCGCGTGCGCCTCCGCGACGCCGTGGGCCGCCTGGAAGTCCCGGATGGCCACCTCGATGTTGGGCGCCGTGCTCAGCAGCTCCTTGACGGCGGCGCCACCCCGCGCGCCGATCAGCAGCTTCTTCTGCGCTTCCTCGGCCACGGAGGACACGGACATGGAACGCGGCAGCTTGAGCTTGAGCCGCAGCTTCATGGCGTCGCCTGCTGCCTCGCTCATGCTGCTTTGGGTCCTTGTATACCGTCACTTGAGGGGGGCTGGAGCCTGGAGCTTGGCGCTGGCTGGGGGTCCCTGGGCGCCGGCGACTGGCTTGGCTTGGCTTGACTTGCGGAGGAGAGGGGAAATTCAATACTAAAGCGCCGCTTGCAGCGCGCGCAACGAGCTCCCCAGTGCGGAATTGCCAGAGTGCATGTTTTGACTTAAAGTTTGTAGCAAACGGGGAGCAGCTGGTAACTCGTACTTATACGAATTCCGCACTGAAAATGCACACCCTTCACGGCCATCCACAATCCAAGCGCGATCTCATTGACCAAGAAACACGAGGGCAACATGGTGTCGATCCGGAACGCAACGGTGAGTGGACTGTGCTGCAATTAAGGGGATGTAGATGGCGGTGCTGCATTCAGCACATGCGAGTCTACGAACGTGTAGCGTGGTGTGCTGTGCCGCAAGCTGTGGGCTGCGAAATTTGACGTGGACTTGACGTTATTATTGACTCCCCCTCTGTTGTTATATTAGGCGGATGACCTGCTGCAGGTGCAGAACTCCAACCTCTGGTGTCTGCCGGAGAACTACCAGATGAAGTACTACTACTACCACATCATGACGTGGCCCCAGCTGCTCTACGTGGCCGAGGAGCGCGGCGGCAAGATCGTCGGCTACGTGCTGGCCAAGATGTACGTCGCAGTGAGAGATTATTCTACTTGAGAGAGACTGATGGACCTCTCTGTGTTGTAATGCTGTAGGGAGGAGGAGGCATCGGTGCCCCATGGCCACATCACGTCGTTGGCAGTGCTGCGCACACACCGCAAGTGCGGTCTCGCCACCAAGCTCATGCAGGCTGCCCGTACGCTGCTTTCTTGCTGCTAGCGCTATATAATTAAAGGACGAGGACTCATAGAGTGGTGTTTTGTTGCAGAACGCGCCATGGTGGAGAGCTTTGGAGCCGAGTATGTGTCGTTGCACGTCCGTGAGGGCAACGTGGCTGCCATTCACCTGTACCGCAAGACGCTTCAGTACCAGTACGTACAGCGATACTGAAGGTGTAATTGGCTGTTTATTAACTTGGTCTGCGTGCTGCTGCAGGGTTTACGACATCGAGAAGGGCTATTACGCCGACGGAGAGGATGCCTACGACATGCGCATGCCTTTTACGGAGAAGTGCAACCAGGCCTTCGCCTCGCAGGTGAACCGATTCAAGAAGGTGCTGGAAGAGAAGGACGCAGAGAAGGCCGCCAAGGCGGCGGAGGCTTCTGCTTAATTGCTTGCGGCGGAAGGATAGGAGGCCGCACTTAGAAGGTGGAGACCACCTGTTAGATGCAAACATGCTGCTCGCGGCAAGGGTGATCGATGGCTAACGTAGATATTTAGCAACTGACCGGCCCAGCCATCTCTCGATCTATTCAAGTCAACCTGCGCCGCTGATCGCAGTACGGTTTCTATGACTGTTGTGATATTTTATAGGTCCCGTGAGCGCTGACTGAAGGTTCGCAATACCGTTGTCTGCGGTGGTGGTTCTTCAATCGATCCTACATCTTCGGGTGCAGTCACTGCGGCTGCGGGAGCTGTACCTGAATCACTGTCTGGGCCAGCCGCTGTAGTTGATGACTGTTGCTCAACTTCTGCTGATGTAAGTGTATCGTTTGATGGTGGGGCATCTGTTGCTACTGCTGCAGTGCCAGCACTTGTCGAATCACTCACAGTGTTTGAGGCACCGTTCGTGCCTTCCGATGACTTTTCTGTGGTTACAGCACAATTGCCCGGATTACCGGAAGTGCTGTTTTCTGAACCAGCGTTGCTGCTAAGTTCTAGGTCCGCGGCGGAAGCTGGATCTTGCTCAACCAATTCGATGGTGGCTACATCGACATTGCTGATCTCGGCCGACGCTAAAGCACCTGGTGGCAACTCGCACTTGTTGGAACTATCATCTGGCTCAGCCATGGAGATCATCTCGAGCGACAAGTTTACCGATTCTGCGTTTGGCCGTTGGCCACTAGCTGCTGCATCGACCGTTGCAGCTGCCTCGATTGGTGCTAGTTGCTCATCTTGACCCACTTCGGCCTCGCTCATCATGGCACAATCGGCTTCAACAGTTGAAAAATCAATTTCATCGTTTACGATGACTCCTGAATGATCCTGGATTGGCGTGCGTCGGGGAGTACATGTACCTACTCCGATTTCACCACGCTTTTGTACGGAAACATACTCGTTGTCTGCTGCAGTCGAGGGCGACTCCCGGACTTCAGAACTCACACGACGAGCCAGTGAACATGCCTCGACTAGTTCAGGTGCCGCATTCTGCCGTGTGTTGACAACTTTTGGTGGTGCTGCGGTTTGAACATTTTCCAGTTTAGAGGAATTTGCGCCAAGATTTTTCGTGTCAGCCACGCTCTTCTTTGAGTGGACTGCTGCAGGCTCTGCGGACCTGCTTTTGCTTTGCTTCCGTGGGGATGGAAGCACTCGCAGACTTGGACCAGTGTTGACTTCCTGGCTTACGAACTTCGTTTTGATGGAGTTACTTGCCGGTTCCCTCGAGGTCAGGGTCTTCGTATTTTCAGTTTCTTGCACGGGTAGCGGGGCCACGACAGTCGTCATTGGTATCGCTACGTGAGTCTTGCGCCTCCGTGTTGAGTGCACATGCACCCAGCAGCTTGGACAGAAGTGTAGGCTTTCCTCACACTGCTGACATTCGAGTACAGCACGCTGGTCGCCACACTCCTCGCATCTGCCACGGCGAATAGCACGTCCACGAACCATTACGAAAAATTCGGCGCGCACCTCACAAGCATGCTTTCGTCCTTGCATTCCGCGTGCATAGCGTTGAATTGTCATAGCAGATTGTTGCTCACGTGTGATTCGTACTCGTTGCTGCTCCTTTCGTCGCACAATTTCTATTGCCAATTGCGTGTTGGCCTCGACTTGAGCTTCCACATCATGAACGCGGCGCCCCACTTGAGTAGCCACATTCTTGATTCGCTGCTCAACATCTTGTTCAATACTTTTTGTTCTCGCAGCTCTCTTAGCTCGCTGTTGTAGCTTGTATAAGTCACAATTGGCCACCGCCTCTAAGGTGCAAACTGGGAATATGTCGCCTTCATTGGTGACATTGTTGCTGAATTCAGCGCTGTAAGGCTTCTCAATCAGCAGAGCTCCGTTGGTAGGCAAGTGTGACTGCGTGCAGTGTGCCCTCCACCATTCGGATGCCTCATTGTCACTAACAGGTCCAGTGGGGTGATAATGTAAATCCTCAGTGTTCTTGTCGCCAACTAAAAAGCGCTCGATCTCAATCGATGGCCAAGTTAAAATCGAGGAAGGACTGCGTACTGGATCAGCATCGTGCTCCTTCTGGTTGCTGTTTTCACTGCGAGGCCAAACCCAAATGTTGTTTTCGTTTTCCCACGGGCTTTTTGCCACTACTACCCGGCGAATGTCACGCTCGTCACCAGCAAGTTGGGTTTGCCACCAATTGCGTTTATCCAACACGGAACACACAGCTCTACGATGATGATTCCATGCTAGACCGCGTCTTACTGGATCCCATTTCTCCATCATCTTCGCTTCATCATGGCCTTGTTGGTTGTCCACTTTCGATGGTGTCATTTGATCGGGTGACTCTGCATGAAGGTAATTTATTCGATTCTCGCAGCTTGCTACAAGTTGAGCTGAAAACAATTCTCGTTCTGGCCGTGACGCGCGCGATTTACGTTCGTACTGAAGCACACGGCGAGTCGTAGCGCGTTTCATAGCTATCACCTGCTCGTACAATTCGCGCCGCCGATTCACCACTGGTTTTAAGCCTTCCGTCGTACCAGAGCTCACCGTAGCTCGAGGTTTTGGAGTAGATTCCGTCTTGGCTTTCTCTTGTGTAGCCTTGCGCTTGATTCTGTTTACAGAAGTCCGTGAGAATACAAGCAGGTAGGCAGTACGATCACCGCATTGCGTTGGACGTACTGTTCCTGAATCGCCTTCCTCCTTGCCGCATATACTTCTTCATCTGCAATTCCAGCCGGGAGTCTTCGGGCTGAAGAAATAGCGCGATCCTTCTCGTTCAAAAGAAGTTGTGGGGAGCGTTGTGAAAACTCAACACATTCATTATCACGACCCCAGTGACTACGCGCTTTTGCGCCAGGAGCTGCCAACCCAAACGGGTCGAACGTATAAATTCGATCACTCGCGGCAAAAATCTCTTCCTTATCCCATTTCGATGAGGTTGTGGACTGAGTCACGGCACGCCAACTTCGCTGGATCACCCTAGCAGAGTGCTGCTGCTGGAAAGCACGAACTTTCTCGAGGTCCGCTGCATTAATGTGCTGCAAGAAGTAGAGCTCCTGTTCATTACGCCAAATACGGATTTGTCGACGTCTTGTTGATTGCTGGAAGCTCTCCTACAAAATCATATTCCCAGCAGACCCTGTTAGTCCATCAAAGCTAACCAGAGTTACAGATACGTCGAGACTTGACATTACCTGCTCTCTCGAAAAATCTCGCAGTTCAGCAAACTCACGACGTGTGAACCGCCCACGCTGCAGAGCCTGAAGCTTAGTTACAGCTTTCTGTCAAGGCACAAGTTTCGGTGAGTGCATCAGCCAGCGTTACGCATCACTAAGTCAATCAAAAGTATCTTACGATGCTTCGATGCTGCTCCTTTCGCCATCGAAAGCCTCGGAAACGCGCTTGAATACTTGTTGCTGCCCGGTCTTCCATCGACATTGTGCACTGCCTCACTACTGAACTCGTTGCCCATGAAGCGACGCGACTGCTGAATAACAACTGGCACTTTTGGTGTCATAATATTATTCGGACCGCTATTAGACTGGCAATTTGCAGCCCAAGCTCGAGTGTCGAGCTCGAGCTGCTCGCTTGCAGGCTGGGGTGGCTGTTAGATACTATCTACGAAATAATAAGGAGGCGAGAAGCGCGAACTTCTCTCGAGCTCACCGTCGTCCGCCAGGCGACACACACGCATCAAAATTGACGCACCGGACTTCGACAACTAGCAGGCTGGGATCTGAATATGCTGCGCAGCAGCACGGAATAACATCAGGTTCACTGGGCTATTAAGTACTCCTTGCATGAGAGAGGAAATTCCAGCCGAAGTTCCACATACTGTCGTTGGGGTGTTGAGCTAGTAAATAAGGCTGAGGATGGATGACCTCAATCAAAACTTGACCGACGCAGAGCACAGTCCACGGAATCGACCGACATAGGAGAAGTAGCTTCGAGAATGGGCACGAACTCCTCGCTCATCTTGTAGGACGGCAGACTCTCTTCCTCTTCTTCTTCGTCTTCCTCATCCAATAAGACGTTCATGCTCTCACGGCATAGAAGTTTCGCAAGCGTCGGAGTGAACTGGATTCGTGTTGATTCCCGTTCGAGCTCCTCGTCGTATTCATCGTCGTCTCCCTCCGAGTCGTCATCACTATCGTCGTCTGACATAGACTGCGACACCTCTTTAATGCGGGCTAGCTGCATTTTTCGCTGCTCCATCTGCCACTGTTGTCGTTGCTGCTCGCGAGCCTTCTCTGATTTGACCTCGAAATCTTCATCGTCCTCTTCATCGCTTTCACTGTCGCTGAAGTCGAAGCGCGAGCTGTCACGTTGGTCGACCGTACTGGTAGCTGTGCTTGACAGCGCGATCGATGCCGACCCGTTATTCAGCGACTGTTTCCGTTTGTCCAAGGAGTCCCGATCGGCGTCAATATCATCATCAAGGTCCATACGGGAGCTTTCACGGGGGTCCAAGGTACTGGATAGCACACTCAGTTTGGTGTGGTTACCCGTCCAGCGCTGGGTCGCGCTCGGACTGCTATCATACTCGTCCAGGTCATCATCGTCGTCATCTTCTTCCTGGGGAACTAGTGAAGACCTAGACGACCTTGATATCCTTGTCGTCCGCGAGATCTCGGCCATTTTCATCCTTGAGCGCTCTGCATTTACAATCAAAACACGTCAGTCTCTTTTACATGACAGGTAGGAGACAAATGATCACTGCACTTACCCAGCTCTGATCGCCTCATCGTGCCACGATTCGCGTACGACGCGTCCAGCCCCGCCGCAACTGCTGCAACTGGGGGAGACGGTGTCGACGTCTCCGATGTCTCAACAAGACTGTCAAATGACTCCCCGGGAGGTGTAGTCACTGCCGAAGTCGATTCTGGGTCGCTGAAGGCCGAGGCGTCTTCATTCGACGCCCGCTTCGGCAGTGGAGAGGCCGCCGGGGAAACCGACACATCACTGGCGGGTTCAGAGTCGTCAATGGACTCGTTCGACGTAGCACTAGCACTATTGTCCCGGGTCGTAGGGGTCGTCGGAACACGTTTCTGGTCATCGTCCTTGTCGCTTGCCGACTTGTTGCTGCCGTTGCTGCTTCCCAAGACAGTAGAATTAATAGGCCGTCCATCGAAGCGCCTAGCCGATCTGTGGTACTTGTGGTCACGCCTTGACATCTTCTTATTCTGTCGTGCCGCTATCTCTTCAGGAGTTTCCTCAGCAGGTAGACTGAGGTGTGTGTCGCTATTCTGGTGGTTACGCGGTCGGGTGGATGCTGTCGGGTCATTGTCTTCCTCTGGTTGTGGATTCTGTAGCCTCGATATGGAGAGGTCTACGAGTCTCAACTGCAATCTGATCCGTCCTGCGCCCTTCTTCCCGAGTCTCAAATCGACCCATCGATCGATCGTCGCTGCTCCCTGGAACGTCAAATGTTTCAATGGGATCGAGCACGCACCAATGGCAGGGGTCGACATGAGTCTCGCCGACTTGACTCGGATGCTCAGCACGTCTTCGTTCGGGTCTAGCACGGGGATGTCGAATTTCTCGTTCCAAACGGGATCCGATCGCTTGCCCTTCTGCACCTGTGTCTTCAGTACTCTCATCTTGCTGCCAGAGCCGCTGAGATCCCCTTCCGACGACGACGTAGGGGGAAGTGGCGTGGTCGGTGGTTGCGCCGTGTTGCCGCGACTGCTGTTGCGACCGAAGGGAGAGTGTAGCAAACCCCCGAGACTGTGTGTGGACGCAGACGACGTCAGCTTCTCCTTGCGGCGCGCGAAGGCACTGCTACCGCGCACCATCTCGGTGCTACCCATGTAGATCTTGCAGTAGGTGCCGTGGCTGGACACATCCCGTAGACCCTCGGCCGCGTACACGCGGAGCAGCAGGCGACTGGGCGGCGGCGGGCGGGCGAAGTACGACGAGGTGGACGCCGGCCGCTCGTCCATCGCCGAGGAAGTTGAGGACCCCACAATGGGTGGGAATGCCTGCAGAGCTGAGGAGCTGCTTGGCGAGTACTCGGCCAGGCGAGTGACAGCCGCGGACTTACAGCCGTAGAGCTCTTCTCCCTCTTCGGCTGATCTGGCTTTGGCCCTTTGGTGTGCGCGTTGTGTCATTTCTTGGCAACGGCCCGTCTGCGTCCGTCGTTCCGCTCTCTGGCGCTTTCGCCAGGGGGTATAGTCACTGCGAGTCATAAGAGCCTATGGCATATCACACATACTACACATACGATAAGTGGCTTCAGAACAAATGATATACTTTAATCAAGCTCTGAGGAAAGATGTAAAGACGTACATAAATGGATGTCAGCTCTCAGTTTAGTGAGATCAAGATAATGTTTTGGAATGGCTCAGAAACTACCTTTAAAAGTAAATAACTGTCGTATTTGAATTAGTTATAAAGGTTTCAAGGAAACTGCTCAGTCAGGGGTTTTGATCCACAATCCCTACCCAATCCTCGACGCAGAGACGCTTAGGACAGAGCCAAATACATACATGTACGGATATGGACAGGCTTGCAACGTTAGCAGTTCGCCAGCATGACATCTTGCCAGGATGGATGCCCCTCTTGATTCAACAGTGTTGGTGGCGAAGACATCAAGACGGCCAACCCTCGACCGCAATCGCGTCGGTCCAAGTGCTCAACAGCTCCTCCTTCCTAACTTGCTGCCTTGGCCAAGCATTTTGGTGCTGCGACTGGGCGTTGCGCCCGCTGACCGAACGAAACCACTGGATATTTTCGGCGTCAACGAGATTATCATTCGGGGGCGGCGCGGTTGTAACGTGACCGTCGCCGACACAGTCTCATGTGTGCAGCGCTGTTCGAGCTCATCTGGAGCCGCACGGAGCGGTCGCTTGAGGCGAGCGTTTAGGTGCGATGATGCGTCTTGCAAGCGTCTCCAGTGCAGATACAGCAACGGCATCCGCAGTTGAGGAAACTCGACTGCAACGCAGCATAACCGCTGAGAGGTGGTACATGGAGGTGAGCCTGCCATTCGGTGTATTTCGGGGTGGCGGTCCATGTAGAACACACGGCTTGATTGCTCACAGAGGCTCTACCGACTCAGTTCGTGGCCACAGGGCAAATGTTGCGCCTTCACACCAAGACAGGAACACTCTCTGCAACACGGCAAGACGAACGGGTTCAACCATCCTGGATGCAGACGGCACACCAAGACGACGATACGAGTGACGCCTTCTTTTCCATCCGTATGACTTGCACAACGTATGGGATCAAAAGCTAGTCGCGCCTGGCACACCATCAACACACAAACCCTGTCGAACACGATTGCTCGATCTCATCTGAACAACGTGTTGTTGCAATGGCCGATGACGATGTGGTGGAGGCGCCGTACTGCGTCGTGTGCCGACGCTCGAGTGCCGTCAAGTGGCGCAAGCACGTCTTCTCTCGCGGTCATCAGCAGGCGGCGCAGCAGTTCCTTCTGCACCAAGCGACCCGGCTCCAGACGCTGTGCGGCGCCGCGACGTCCGACTCGCTGCCCGCGGACTGGTGGCGTTGCGTGTTCTGCGACGCCGCGTTGGCCATAGTTGACGCACTGACGCATTTCGGCAGCGAAGCGCACAAGAAGCAGGTAGAGACATTCTGCCGTTATCACCGCTGCGATGCGGACCGCAAGACGAGGCCCCAGCTCTGGCTGAGAGCGGCGAGGCGTCGAGAGGTACGCTGTCGCTGCTGCCGTCATGGAGTGAGCATTGGACTGGATCTCACCACTAGTGCATTGCGTGGAGCAGCTTGAGACGGCAATGAAGAAGATAAAAGCAGATGATAAAGAGGGAGATCTGCAGAACGAGAAGCAACACGATGAGGTGGAGACTGTGGCGAACAAACGAATTGTGGCCTTCCTGTCGTCGGCGGCCTCGAGGCTGCAAAAAGTGGAGAGTGAGAGACGGAGATCAGTGCAGGAGACGCCAGTTGTGGAGGTGGCGACTCGAGAACTGCAGCAGGAGGAGCTGCTTGGTCCGCAGTTGGCGCTGACGGCCGGGGTGAGGCGATGCAAGACGGTATCATCGGCCGAAGGAGTGCTGCAGAACCCACTCGGTCGGCATGAAGGCAAGCGCGTGTGGGGCGGGGGGATTGTCAAGCTGCGGACTGCCGAGTGGATACCTTGGGCGATAGACCAACTCGTAAAGGAGGAGCAAGCAGACCTTCCGGAAACGCGGCAGGCCGGAGAGGACAATTCTTTTTTCCTGCATCGGGTAACTGAGATCGCGCGGGGCGAAGGTTTGAGCTCCATTGCTTCGGTGTCGTGGAGTGCTAGCGTGGGAAATGTACACACGGGTGCTGTACCGCCCTGGATGGTGCTGACCGAAGAGGACTACAAGCAGTGCAACCGTAGGGAGCAGGCGACACCATCGTTGGCACCACTGACAAAGAGGAACAACGAAGCAGAAGCGAAGGACAAGAAAAGGAGAGACATCTTCACGGAGCTTCAATCAAAATCCGAGTATGGACCGGACTGGCTGCCGAACTTCGGCGGTGTGTGGCAAGAGGGCCCTCGTTCCAAGACAAAACAAAGCTTCAGGAAAGCAGTAAATGCAGCACAACTCTCGTGCGGCCGTCGGCCGATAGAGCCCAGTCCTTCGCTGATTCAACGTGCGCCACCTGCAAATTCTCAAATGCTTGCACCACCGCTGCCACCACAAGTGCAAGAGCCTGCACCCTCAGTTTCTGTTGATTTGCCGGCAAAGCCACAGCGCGCAGCACCAACCACGTCACCACCAGAGCTTCCGAAGACCGACGAAACCGAAAGTAAGGCTGCAAACCCGTTAGATGCTAAGAAGCAGTTGCTACTGGCTCAAAAAGAAAGACTGCGAGCGAAGCTGGCAGCAAGAAGGCGGAAGTAATTAATTGCGAGAAACTTATTGCTGTAAATCATACTGTTGACCACATTTGCTTGCTTGCAGCCTCAAAATGCGAGTTCTTCTCTGTACGAAGGTTCATCGATGCTGCGAGGAGATCGCACAAATCCGTCATGCTCATTTGGGAGGATCCACGCTTGGCAAGACCCCCATCGCACAGGACTGGGTTGTCCTCAACCTTGACGTTACATGGAATTGACAGCACGTAGCGCGCCAACCGCGCTAGGAACGGATACTTCATGCGCATATTGTGCCACCACTCCAAGGGGTTGGCGCGCAGCACGATACGCCCTTCTTCCTGGAAGAATGACACCTCCACTTCCAGCAGGTTGCTGGACTTTGTGATCTCCAATGAAGATTTGGTAGCGCTCAGTAGCATTTCCTCTTGTGCACACGACGCCAAGTTGGCTTGAAGGTCGTCCCACAAGTCTGAGCTCTTGCCCACACCACTCCCGTCCAAGTGAGCATTGTCTTCATCCAAAGATATTGAGCTCTCTCCGAGATCATTCCCAGTGTCTTTGTCCTTCGTCTTGGTGCCAGCAATGTTTGCTGCCTCCGCCTTGACAATTTCCCAGAACTCTTGCTGAGGAAGAGATCCTTTAATGATGAACGATCGTGTCCGAGGGTCCAATATCGTAGCAGACCACAGCAGGTTGAACGTTTGGCGCTTCTCGACACCCCAGCTAGCTTCTGGGAACGAAAACAAATATCCGAAACAAGCCGACAAGTTTGCGAATGCCAAATCCCTCAAAGCCTCGATGTCTTCCGGCAGATCTTCCATCGTCTCATCACGCCTCTTAGCAAGGCCATTACTGGATGACTCGACAGTGAGTCCGACATTCGCTGGATGCGATTCGCGCAGCTTTTCGATCAAAGTAAACACTGAAGGCACGATCAACGAAGATACGACGTACTGCTCACCGTCCAGCTTCGCGGTAGCTTCAGCGAACGGCTTCAATATCACCGTGAGATAGCGAACCCGGGACCACTCGTACCGAGATAAGCAGGATAGCTGGATCAACTTAGAAAAGTCGGAATCACTGTCCTTGTGCACGGAGAAGTATTGCTTCAAAGTCGGCATCATATCCCCAACCAGTGATAGCACGGAATGAATTTCACCCAGGGATATCGCCATGTCTCGAAGGCGATCGATAAACAGACGTTCGTACGAATCTGCACTCATCTTGCACTGCTCCAACGCTAGTCTTCGTAACACGCTTCGCGACCTTGGTGACTGCTTGAAGTGCGCGAGTAGATACATCACCTTGTTGATAAGATCGCGATACATGTGTCCCGATAGACTTGTCGGCAGTTCCTCAAGAATACTGGAAGCGACCTCCACTGGTGAGATGCCACAAAAGGCATCACTCGACGAGCCGGTTGCCACTGCAGCTGAGCTGGTCTCAATGTATTCACCCTTATCCAACCGCCGGTTCCGGAAACCCGCATATGTGTTTGTCAACACCTCGCTACCAAGACAATAGTTTCCAGAAATCTGGACCCCATTAGTGGTGGCAACCATGATGTTTTGAAGCACCGTAGGAACACTCCTCAAGAAATGCAGCTTGTGATCCACGCAGAAAGACTGGTACTCGCTGCACGGAGGCTCCACTGCAAGAATTTCTGGCATGTATCTACAAGGAACGACGCGATCCATCGCCTTCTTCAGCTCTTTATCTCCAGCAAGCTCTGTTGCGATGGTGTTTCCATGCCCTGCACGATAGCTCCCAATCGACGTGACGTGCAAGCATCTACGGAACGGGTTAAACTCCTGGTCAAGTCCAACTGCAAAAAGGGCGAGAAAGACGTTATCAGCGTCGCTGGGAGGCGCGGCGTAACCAGTGGTTGAAGCCACCGCATCATTTCCACCCAGGTAGCCTGACGAGCGCCATTCAGAAATCATGAGGTGTGAGAAGTCCGTCATCTTCATCTGCATCACAGTTCGCACCTTCACCTCCGCAGCCATCTTCTTAGTGTATCCAAACGCAACTTCCTTGTCAAATAAAACAAAGCTGTTGGAATCACCCACGTATCCCCCAGCACCTCCAGAGCATTCCACCATGAGATTTCGAAACGCGCGACTCGAACACAGCTCGAATGGCAGCATTTCATACAGACACAAATATCCTATCGCCTCGCGCACCTTTTCCGGATTAAAATTCCCCGCCAGCATTGCACCAGCAGCACTCACTCCGACTGCAGCGGTAGCTGCTTGTCGACTAGCTTGCTGCTGCTGCAATACACTGCTCACAACACCCATCGGATAGTCTGAGTACACATGATGATGCTGTCCCCCTTTCTTCGCCTTCTTGGCTGGTGGACGCACAACTGTCGTCAATTGTCCATTGCAATCTTCACGTGGTTGTTCCAGCTTAGCAACAGCTCCAACATCATGCTCGACAACCACAGTCGTCGCGTTAGATGTCGCCGTAGTAGGTGGATTGGTTGGCATAACCTTCTTCTTCCTCCCTCGTTTCTTGACGCCCACGACTCGATGCATCTGCACGCTTTTCTTCTCCCCTCTGTGCTTCTCGTATACATCTGGATGGTTCTCTTTCAAATGTCGCCACAAATTAGAAGTCACACTCTTGCTGAACCTCACGCACGTTTTGCGCTCCAATTTACCCTGCTGTCGACACAATTTGCACTTGGCAATGGACGATTCCTCGCGTTTCTTGGCGCTAAAGCTCTCCTCCACCTCGTACCAGCGATACACAGCCGATACGTTGCTGGACCCGGTGGATTTATCCTTTGAACCTGGTGTAGCGGTGGCTGGTCGACTGTTGGAAGGTGTTGACGCTGCACTGCATGATGCGTCGACGACGACACCGGATGTGGCCATGAGCTCGCGCGACGGGTGCTCGGTACTGTTGAGTAGTGCTAGTGTGTGGTCCTCGTCATCTTTGGAGGCTTCAATCGCTGCCTGTAGTGTCATGTCCACATCTGGATCGGCGCTGGAACTCGCATAAAGCGCAGAAGTTGAAGTGCTCGAAGATGTCATGGTGAATCGCACGTGCACGGGGCGATTCAATGGTGAATTTTGCACTGAATTGACGTTTGAACTAGAATGAAATTTGTGTAAGAAATATAAAATGAGGTACGACACACAACGGATCAGGTGGAAAAAAGAGGAAAATTTTCATTTAGCGACGTGTCGCTCAATGTGCTTTTCTGGGAATCAAAAACACAAAAATCAAAATAATTAGTTGGCAGCATCCTACGGCGTTGCACGCCTACGGTTGTTTAGGGGGGGGGGGGCTCTGCCAGAAGCTATTTAGTTTCTTGCCCCCCCCCCCGTACTTCAATACGTTTTCTCGCAGGAGGATTTCTGTTAAAGATCTTTTACGAGTACTTACACGTCAACGCGCGTATGTTAGTTAGTTGCGGGTCTATTTCTCGAACTACATTACTGGTACTACAATGTAGACGCATCGCAGCCCACAACAGTCATTCATCACAAAATTAATTGAACGCTGCGCATTCGAAACATATTTAATCGAGAATCGAGATCGCAATCTTCCAAGCTCGATGGAACATCGCGGTGGACCTGATCAGCAGCGGGAGAAATCTCAATGTGATCAGCACCTAGAGCTACACCAGACTCCTCGCTGTTTGAAGAAGCTACCGAGTGGGCGAGTCATGACTGCGAGAGATTCACGTTTGTGCAAACACCCGTCTCGATGCAACCGAAATCGCTCTGTCAAGCGGGACGGAAAACTCCACTGGCTCTGCGAGCGGCATCGGCACCTGCAAAATGCGCAGCAGCGGGAACAATATCAGTGGAAGAAACAGGAAATCGCTGGAGTGGAGGAGGCGGCGACTTCGCCTTCGGGCGGACGTGAAAGCGCGCGAGCGACTCCTGCGCCTTGCACTACCGTCGTGCTGACAGTCCTGTTTACTTCTCTTATGGTCCGTCCACAGGGAGTTCCGAGTTGCGGAGATTCGGCAACCGATTCTGCTCCTGTTCCCTTTCGCGAGACGTGCGAGCACTCCGCGCGATGCAATCGAAGCTGCTCTCTGACGCGAAATGGAGAGCTGCACAGGTTGTGCGCGCTCCATCTACAACAAATAAACGCGAAACAGCGGGAGCGGTGGCGATGACGCGAAGCGGGTGAGCGCTTTTGGATCGCTAGTCAGGAGTACAGCACGTTGCCCTTCTAGAGAGGTCCGAAAGCAGTCGACCTTCTGGATATAAAGTCCGAAAGTCAATAGCCTTCTGGAATCCCGAGGTGGTCTGTTCTCCGAAAGAAGTACTAGGTACTCCGACGGAGTTGGCGTGTGACCTTGCGTATCCTCTTAGGTGTCGTTTGCCTTCGGCAGAACGTGATCTCACCAAATGAGTTGTTCGTATAAAAAATATGAATCCGGATGCCGAGCACGAACGTTACTTCCGAAACGCCGTCCCTACAGCTGGCGGTTGTTAGGAGACAAGTCTTCACAGATAACCAAAATACAATACAGAGAGTTATACACAAATGTACAACCGCTCTTATTCTTTAGGACCCTTTAGCGGTGGGTCTCTCTCGCACCAGTCAACTGGAGTCTCACTCAGAACACTGGCAAGTCCCAAATGTGCTCTCCAACGCGCACCACCTCCGAAAGGAGGACAGCTTTGGAAGTAAAGTCTGAAAGACAATGAACTTCCGGACAGAATATATATACAGTCCTATCACACAGCAGTCAAATCGATGATTCCAGGGGTGACTACTACATGTAATAACCTCTCTAAAATTGCGATTAATGTTAAATGGTACCCGAAAGTGAAAACCCAACTAGGAAATGAAATAGGACAATTCGTCTCGGACGCGCGCCGTCCAAATCCTCGCTTAACTTGGTCTTGATCTTATGGAGAGTCCCACGACGGTCTTCGCGGTCACGACGCGTCCAACGCTGGTCCAGATGACGTAGGGCCCCCGGCGAGGTTCTTCCTCCCGGTCAAAGGCTTCTTGCTCTTTGTCTCTCTTGACAGTATCCTCAGGCTTAAAGAAAACCCAAAGACACTTGCGCTCTTCTTGGCAAAACGAACTCTCTGCGTATCTGTTTGTTAGTTGTCTGCTAGACGTGTCGACTAGCAATCTCTCTGAAAGCACTACTTTATCTTGGTTTCACTATGGGTTTTCGGTCATACTCGTCATCCGAAGTGTTTGCAAATCAGTGGCACTTGGAGGATTCTTGGCGGGTTCTTCAACTGGCTCTTGTGCATAGCCGATCTGGACGGTCGCTGTGGTCGGTCGTTAATATATGACCTTGAGTATAGTTGGATCTCGGGATGTGTTCTGGGTACAAATCAGCCGGCTCTCTCTGGGTACAAATCAGGACCCCGGATGCGCTTGCCGTCGGACTCCGAATGCACTGCATCCGGGTGCAGCTCCGAGTCTTGAGGTTCCTTCTGAAGTAGTACGTCCGAAAGATGCTCACCGCGCGTCCGAATGCACTCTGACTTCGGACGCACCTCGGCCTCTGGATGTACTTGGACTGTCACCGGGTGTAGGTTCGTACGTTGTACCATACGGGTCCCCTTGCTGAGATTATCAAAATACACCGGGAAGAAGTTGCTCGGCGGGCAGACGTAGACAGAAGGCTACTCGAGAAATGCAATGCTATCTACAAGGCACATATGAAGAGAACACACGCAGAGGAGTAAACCCTAGTAAATGACATCTATTGTAGTTTCCTATCCGATTTTTCGTCAATTCGTTCAGCCCACTTCCACCCGCGATGGCGGTTTTCGGTTGCGATATCCAAACCGTGCCTTGTTCCCGATATGGGTAAGCTATACCCTTCCTTGTACAACCAGGATGACAGTGCACCGTGCGCTGCGCTCGAGCCTTTAATGTTTATCAACGGTGGACGAGAAATAAAGAGGGGGGGGGGGCAAGAAGTTGGCGGCCTCGCATTTTTATCGAGGCAAACCAGCCGCTCTGTGGGTCTGTGCCTCCTGCTTCATCGCGCGAGCGATTGGTAACGTTCGCTCAATTTTTTTCGCGACCGCCAGTGCTACCCGGGACTCTTCCATCTCAAAAATGGCTAGCCTGTCCGGAGCGGTATGTAGTTCGTCGTAGGTTAGGGGCTGAGTAAGTATAATAGATGATCTTTGTCGGACCCGAGATAGGGCAACATACGCAAATGCTACGCTTGGAATCGAATTGCGATAAAAACTACTTGATCACACGTCAATCCCTGTACTTTGTGGATTGTCATGGCATACGTAGACGCAGCGGGATGCCTCTTCGAACCACACGGAAATCACTAGTTTTCTTGCCCCCGCTTACTTCCTTTGGAGTAATAGGCACAATGTTTGGGACGTTTTCCAAAAATGATGGTCCCAGGTAGGGATTCGTGATTTGAATGAGAACAATTGGCACCTGCTACAAATATAAGGTCGTACACTACGGCATTGGTGCCATTGCAAAGACCGGCTGATTGCTCCAGGTTGAAGGCGAGCGTGACCGGAGCTCCGACGCATAGTTCAGTTTAGTTGCGACGACACGGTCCCGATTTGAATTGATCTGTTTCGCTTCATGAACGAGAGCTACCACGGTCCCTTCTGGGATGGCGCGCTGACGATGGAGGCGCTTTTGCTGCACGTGATGCTGGGCACAGAGGTGAACAATAGGCATACCAGTTGCCAATAGACTTTCCTGATTAGCGCTGTCTACGTCAATATTTTTATGAGCAATATGTTTAGCTTTGGAAAAACCACTCGGGGGTTGCTCTGTAGGACAGTATCTCGTGTTAAAGAGCTCTATGTCAGTAAGTGTAGGCGTCCGTTTTCGCAAGCGCCGTAAAGCCTCGAACCACTCGCGATCACTCTTGCCTCGATTTTGAGTTGTTAGCATGCACACGTACTCGGTTCCTTCCCAAAGCTCTCGTCCTTTTCGTTGAACGTCGTTTTGAATTTTTTGTAAGGGAGACGACAGCGAATACGGCACTACGAGGGTATCCTTCTGGACGTAGCACGTACTGTTATTATGTCTGAGTGCATGCTTCCAGACGTATCTTCCAGCTTCGGTCCTGCCGCAGTCGTTCCGCGGCAAGTAGCCATTGTCCCAACTCCAGTCGTGCCACGAAGCACATAGTCGAAGCCAGACACTGGCTCTCAACCAACAAAATCGTCGAGACTTCTGGATCGGTGACCAATCTTAAGACGTCGTTCAAAGGTCCGTTGCGCATCATCACATGCAGTCCTACTACCAAAATCTTCAAGTCTACACACCAGTCTCCTATTCTAATCAACTCTACTCGCCATTCTCCAAACCTATTCGCCATTTTTCACTTCTATTCGCCATTCTTCAAAAATAATCGCCGGTTTTCAGTTCTACTCGCCATTCTTCAAAACTACTCGCTATTTTTCGCTTCTACTTGCCATTCTTCAAAACTACTCGCCCCTTTTCAGTTCTACTCGCCATTCTCGAATTCTATTCGCCATAAGTAAAACAAATTTCAGAAATATGCCTGCGTTCTATTAGTAACTACTTGAAATTATACTGGTGCCATCGGTATCACTGAGATCCCCACCGCACCTTTCATTCTCAAATTCGCATCTCCTCTCTCAAGCACCGACCACCCCCAGATGCCGAAGAGACCCGCAACCAAACTCCGGATGTGGCGGGATAATGATTGGAACCTAAGAACGGCCGTGGGTAAATTAAACACACCAAGGAAGACACTGGCAGGTAGGAAAGAGAAACATAGGAACATCATGGACCGCTCAGACGGGCCCCCATCTCGGTACCGTGGAGGGCGGAAGTGGACGTTGGAATCGTACGAATGTGAAGTTCTAGACTATCACGACCCATGATTGAGAGAGGACGGTGCCCCCCCCCCGATCTACGTAGGTATACCTGAATTTGCCCTAAAGAATGACAAGTCGCAATGGACGCGGGTATACAGGTTCATCAACCATTACAAGCCCAGGCCCGACGGCTCGATCGATCGTAGCACGCTGCGGGAAATTCAAGTGAGACTGTTGTGACTGAAGTCACTCCAGGGATGCAGCCACTGTCACCGACATCGGCACCCTTGAATTTAGTTAATGAGAGTGAAGCAGTCGATAATCAGGCCGAGACCCATGCTGGTACAGAAGCCGGCACACCTGCCGAAAACGTGGAGTGTCCTAGCAGCGTTTCGGTAACAGCCCAGGGAGATGACGGCAAAGGCACAGTAGCTACTGATGTGGAGAGTGAAGGAGGAACGGCTATCTAGGTACCTGTGACGGCGGAGGTGTGTGTTGATGGTGGCATGGAGTCTGGCGACGAGGATGTCGAATTTGTTGGAAATACTGGTGGTGGACGTACCCTGCGAAAACGAAATGACAAGAATGCTCCCATTTTTACTTTTACCTACCAATTGACAAGTCGAACGGAAATTAATATCCCTTTATGCTATCCCTTTATGCCGTGAGGACGTGGATAGTTTAAATGTGAGTGAATGGGCGTCGTGCGCGATGATCGACCACGTCATCTACAAGGACATGGCAGTTATTCCCGGTGTTGCACGCGTATTTGGGTCATCGGTGTACACTTAGATCCAAAATGGACTCCACGAAGGAGCCGACGGGCCAGGCGCCCTCGATTGGACTACCGCTTTGTACTTGTCCCCATCATCACGGAAGAACACTGGGGTTTCGTTGTTGTCGAGCGGCCCCTGCAGCCTGGCACCACAATTATCTACCATGTCAGCTCTTACTCCTCGTTGCACCCGTCCGAGGACGTGTTCATGGGGTTACGATGGTTCCTTGAGATAGAGAAATTCAAGTATAGCCCTGACGTCCAGAAAGTGTGCTACTTGGACTTTTCGTTTGCCTCGAACCCGCAGCAGGTCAACTGCGCAATCTACATGTTCCACTACATGAAAGTGGGCCTTGACTAATTATCCGAGCACAAACCGACTTCGGTAATTGTCACTCTTTACGGACTTGTCGTTGCCAAATTCTACGCAAGTAGCGCTAGGATGTTGCACACTTCGCTTCTCAAGATGTTCGATAAAACGTCACAATAAAGCTTGTCGTGTTTGCATTGTTTGGATCACCCTCCTACTCCGTCCATGCCACCACTACGCTGTTCATATTTAGTGTTCCGCTACTTTGCATAGGTAATAAACTTACTGCAAAGTTTCAGCGCCGTACGAGGGATCGTATTGGAGCAAGAGGTCGAAGCTAGGTGGTTTTGGTCAATTCACGACAGTAAGCGACAGTACCGAAAATGGAATGGGTAGAAGTCAGTCAATACAATCGCTGTACAGCTCATATTTGGTGTTCCACTCGCTTACATTTGTGATCAACTTACTGCAAAGGTTTTAGTGCCGTACGAGGCATCGCCTGGAGCAGGAGGTCGAAGTTTACTCCGTTTACATCTCGCCCATTCCTCAAATCTACCCGTCACTGGTGAATAGATGTGAGGGGTTATTTCTCCCTTTCTCTGTCTAATGCAGACCGTTCTCATGCACACTTGCAAAACGGATACAGCTATGCAAAGCGCCCACAGCTTACGGTGTCGCAACAGCGCTATTCTGCGTTTCTCATGCGTGCTCTCCAGTAGCGAGATCCGATCATAGTAATACTTCGACAACTGCTGCAAAACCGAACAGAATCCAATATACCAAGACATTTGAACCTACGCTCGCTGCTGCTCAACCGGGAGTGGTTAGATCACCATTGAAAATGTTGAGATAATGTTTGACTTACCTGTTGAACACCATCACTCCACCATAAACCAGAGACAGTGCATAGGCCGCTTCAGAGAAAGTTGAGCAGTGTGCATAAAAATAACCTAGAAAATAAATGTGTAGACCAGCAAATGGTACGCGCTAGGCACTGAGATTTTTACAGAGGAATACTAAGTAGTGGCGAGTAGATTTGAGGAATGGGCGAGAAGTTGCTGCCGTGAATGTCTACCTCCTGCTCAGCGACAAGGCAACGTACGTCACTAAGACTATTGCAATGAGTTACATACCTATCTAAGCTAGCCTCCACCTATCTCAATCCTGTATTGTATGTTACCGTATCGTGTAGATGCAGTGTACTTCCACCTTTCTCATCGGATTTAAAATATTGCGAGTAGAACTGGAGAAAGGCGGGTAGATCTGAAGAATGGCGAGTTGAAGTAAAGAATGTTGAAGAGAGACAAGTAGAACTGAAGTGTTTCGAATAGATTCGAGATCGGACGTGTAGTGTGGAAGGGTTTGCGAGTAGTACGGAGAACTATCGTTATTACGGTGGTTGCAGCCAGCTCAAAACAGGCGTAGCGGTACAAAATGTAATCGGGTTCACGAAGATTCCTTCCCAACGGCATCGTAGCTGCAATCGAGCAGTTCATTTTGGAATACGAGCCGAGGCTTAAAGAGCACTGCTAAGCAGGGCTATGAAAAAGTGGACCCGACAGATATGGTGGGTGGGTTGGAAACTGGCGTCGAGCAAATGCACGCGGGTGGAATTCCGTGCTTAGATAATTTTGCTGCTTTATGGTGCGTGAGGTCAAGCTAATGAGCAGTTCACATCTAGGCTGAAACAACCAAGAACGAAGTCACCTTCGACATTGCTTGCCATTTGCGGCGATATTGAAGCAACAGCGCAGTAATAAAAAAAAATATTTGATTGCCTGTCGCTTAGAAATAAATATATATATGATTGCCTGTCGCTCAGCTACCAGGAAAATGCTGTCGCAGTAGAGACACCGTAAGGGCGTCTCCATCAGCTAGGGTGCGTATCGGCGTAGTGTAGCAGTTGAAGATCCCTGTGGAACCGCTCATAGAGATGTGCAGGAGCGGCGTTCATGACCAGGAAGTGAGGCTTCATGCCACCACAAGCCCTCATTTCGGATCTAGGTACCAAGTAAAAATACTACTTCTCTGTCCCACGAATTTATGGACGATTAGGTTTTATGTGTACCCCATACTGAATCGGATTGGTCATTTGACGTTGGTTACGGCAAATTTCTATTTTTGATCAATCATAGCATAGCCGAATGAAAAAACCTCATTGTTTTTCAGGAGTGATATTGTGGTTTCTAGCACTTGTTGACAAGCTATGATTGGCCCACCAAGACAATATTAGTGAGATCTCGAGCTCGTGAAAGTCTCATGTATTATCGCTAATTGGTTTAGGAATTAGGACAATAAAACTTATTTGGACTAATTGTGCTGGTGGAAAAGTCGTTGTAGCAGCTTCAGTTCTCGCTAGATGTAGATAGCAAAATTTATGGGCGCGCACCTTACCACAACCGTTTCAACAAGCCCCCACTTGTCGAATACTTTTGAGTAGAGGCAAAGCCCTAGTTGTTTTTATGAACTGTTCATAAACTCATGGGACAGAGAAGTATAGCAGATTCACCTCTTGCAGCAGCTTCAGTTTTTCCTCTTGCGAAAATTACGGCACTGGATAGCGTCCCCAAACGGTTTAGGACTGAAGGGGGGGGGGGGAGGGTCGAGCACCATTTACCCAACTAACAACACGAAACGCACTTTAGCAACCCTCGCTCAATTGGTTAAAAGACACAATACTACCCAATATAAAGAGTTTCAAGCGCAGATTTTAATACTGGAACGTGAAAAAGCGACAGCTGCTGCCACTGAAATCAAAAGCGAGAAGTTGAATTGACAGCTTGAACTTTGCACTCCCCCGCCCAAACTAAGTCGTGTGAGATGAACGGCATGATAAACTTGGTGCGCGAAAGTCACACTTCGTCAACAAGGCGTTCTCCCACACGAAATCGACATAGTCGTGTCGCTGCTTATCCGGATCTCGAGGAGAAAGCAGAATAACGGCTTGTGCCCCCCCCCTCCCCCCCGTCGTTGTAGGTACCAGAAAGGCTCGATGTTCTTCGGTGAAATAGCAAATGCATACAATACTACAGTGCTTAACCTTTTCGTGGTGAAAGGGCGTTCAAAGACCTTTATTAAAACAAAGTGAAAAGTAATGCCTTAAAAAGGCGCAGTGAGCGTCCTATTACACAAGTTTTGCCTAACGTTTACCGTCTTTTGTAAAAGGGTGCGTGACGTAATCATCAAGTAATCACGGCATCATACAAAAAACCAAGTCATATGTCAATTTTCCTGTCCACCCAGCAAATACTATAAATCACAGAAGATGGTATGTTTCATGAGACAAGCAAGACGAGTACCGTGGAATCGTTAAAGGTCGCTCACAGCGCCCTTTCACAGGCAAATCACTTAAACTTGTATGGTATAATTTAGGTAAGTGGCACACGAAAGGGTTAATACGGACGCTCAGGAGAAGAAACGAGGCGAGGACAGCAGACAAATCGTTGAAAGGTCACCGTACGGGTTAGCATTTGCGATCGCTGCGATTAGCAATGGACAACTCTAAGTGCAGCTAAGGGTATCTTCATAATGAAACTAAGACGGAGGATTTTGTGTGGTCTACCGGGTGGTCAACGAACTGGTGCAGTAATGCGCGCATCGGGGTTCACTATTTTGAGAAAACATATTTTTACGTAGGATTTGGATGAATTTCATTCGACTCCTCCAGACGGCTGACAGCGGATGAAATCCGTACACACATGATTGATCATGTGCACTTGTAGCACCACCTGATCTCAACGGCTGGTTGAACAAGGCATTGGGCCGGGTATGCATTAATTCAGAAAGCATACGTATAGTTCGCATGATAATTAGATGGCGTCCAGCTACGCTATTGACTGCGCATTCACCCGCCCCGGCAAGTTGTTTATGTGCATCCTGCAGTGGCCAACCGGACTTCTCCTCTAAGGCCATGGCCACACCTGTGGAGTCGGCGTACTCGTCCGCTTTGCTAATTCTTGAGTCTTGATTGTGTCGTTCAAGATTTACCTACCAGCGGCAGACGCTGTTTCAGTTACTCCAAGAGCATACCTTACCCGTGTAATTCTCGAAGGCTCCCACTCATCCCGCGGTTCTCCTCAAACTCCATGCCACATTGCCAAGGGAGTGTCATAGCTGGGTGCTTAGGTAGTTCTCGTATTAGACGGATAGCAGAGAAGAAGGCTTTGGAAATTTTTGCGTTGTCTAATGGGTGGCCGACGTGCGGGGCGTCGCTTGAGCATGAGAGACAAATCAATGTCGCCCAGGTCCGCGAACGCGGCTAGTACATGGGACATATTTATCCAAAAGAGTAATGGGCCTTGAAGTCGCAGCGATACTTGTTTCGTACGGTCCATATTTAGCACAGAATTCGATCTGGAATGCCAAAACATGTAAAAAGGAAATACCTCATGCACACAGGGCTTACCTCACCAGAGATTCCATGTTGGTTTGGTACAGCGTCGGGGGAGTACCATGCAGGTGACGCTTCATGCTTCTAGTACAACGATCTATTTCAACCGCGCCATTCTTGAGTAAGTTAACAGTCTATAGTCGGTGGAAGTAGATTAAAGTAAATGAAGATCTGGTTTCCTACTGGGTGCCGATCAGTTATCAGAACCGCAACAACGTAGAGCTTGACGACCGCAGTCTGACTTGCACTCAGCTTTTTATTCCGATTTAAAAGCTGTCTTGACTCGGCCAAATCCCCATTCAACGTCTTCACAGACTCTGCTCATACGACCATTAATACTGCCGTGCCGCGGTTTGACCCGGGATTATCAAATGGACAGCAACCATATTGGCTTCGGACATAAGCTGGCTCACTGTAGGCGACCTTTCCGTTGAAAATTCGGTCCTCATCACTAGCAACAAAATTAAAACACCGCTAATGCTTAGCATTGTTGAGTCGTGCCTTCGCCCTTCAAGGGGACCGAAGATGCTTATTTTAAGTCCATCTAGTGTCATCCAAGAACGCCCAACATGCCGTCACCTCAAGGTCTTTGTGTTTGTATTACATCTCGTTTACCGTTCGACTACAAATGCAACTATACGCTACAGGGGATCTACTAAACGCATTCGCGACCGTGAACAGTGCTGAAAGTTCCTTCGGCCGTCTGCGCAGCATGGCAGGTACTTCGACGTTCGGGACAGAATCGTGCGCCGGGGCGATAATGGATGGTGTAGATAAGCGTAACTTGACTGTCAATAGTTGAAGTTCTGGCACTGTTAAAATAAAGCGTGTGCGGGCTGTAACGTCGTCGATGTCTGGGTCAAACCGATTGTTGGTTTTGGTGCGAGGTGGGCCTCGGGAACGAAAGCAATGACTGGCGACGCGGACACTCGTCATTATAGAGTCGCTGCTGCTTGCAGCTCGCGGCAATCGATAGCGCTTCTTCTATACGATGCTCTTCCTGCTCGGCGGAAAGCTTGGGCGTGACGCTGACCATTGGTTGCAGCAGCTAGGAGTAGTTGGGGTTGGTTTGGCTGTGATGAAATCCGAGCTGAGTAGACTCGCCACTTTGCTCAAACGGAGAAAATGAACCTGAAACGCAACTGAAATCGTGTTGCGAAAGGTCTCTAATGCCTGGGCGCCCACTGCACTTGCCAAACCAGACATGCCACCGCTCTGCTAAATACTCATTTTTCAGCCGTACCCCGTACCAAGTCTCGTTGTCTCTATTGATTTGATCCGTGACTACCGCGGCTGGAGCAGTGAACTGTATAGTGTTCTTAGCTTTATGAAGTCATTATAGGAAGGAAGAAAAACATTTTCCTCCGCATCGTCGTTGTCCAACGTACGACGGTCCTTCTCGTTGGCTTTGCGCACAAAGTGTGTACAACAGTTCAGCAGTAGGATATCTCACCATTTATCGCTGAACGTTCTCGTTATAGCATCAGAGTGGACCAGCGATCCGAATGATACATTTAATTGATGTTGAAGACGCCGGATAGTTTAGTAAAGTCTTGGAAGTTTCAGATTGCACACAAATGTACACCCACGGGATGGCTGGATCCTGTACATCCTTCGATCTTGGTGAACTGTATGCATGCCTAAATCCACTACTGCGGTGCGGTTTATATGCACCGTTTGCGGCTGCCAGTGATCCATGTTCAGAATGACCAATTATCGGCACCTACGACGTTGCGAACTGGAGTACGTGTGGCCCTTACTATCCACTTTCGCCTCGTTGTTATCTTAATACGTGAAGTATCTGAGGATCTACTTCGTTCTACTTCCTCTGTCCCAAAAATATAAGCGGTAATCATACAAACTCCACGTTATATGATCATACCGCATAGACGCCTTAAATACGTCAATAGAAACTCTATATCTGGGGTGTGCTGCCGCATGTCCCAACGGCGGAAATATCTTAACCTATGCAATTTGTTGGTGATGTCTAGTCGGCGAAGTATATTCAAACATAAAACCGGTACCACCAAAATTTGAAATATAATATCTCCCCAAGCAGGCGGTGGATTACCATGAATGTTTTTTTAGATTAATCGCCTCTAGCCCTAGCGCGATTTTTTATCAACTCGGTGTTTGATTGGAGTATTTTTTAGCGTTAAGATTACATTTCCCGTCAAATCGGCGAATTAGTTCTCTGAAATTTATTCCAAAGCTAAGAAGCTATCCGAGTTGGGTCTGAATTTCCGTTATTTCATATCCTGATAATTTTGATCCGGTTTTCGGAAACTAGTTTAGGGGCGTCCAAATTTAAAGCGAAACAACACAGTATTTACTGTAGAAATATATTCCTGTTTCAATTTGATTAAGTACGAAAGTGTTGACTGTGTCGTCTCTCTCCCTGTTAAGCCCGCGCATAAATGAATTCGATGTTGCGCGAAGAGAACATAGAAACTTATACCCGTCTGGGTCGATACAATTCTGTTACATGTCGGTGCGCTATTCTAAAGATCCGTCGTAATTTTCGCAGCACTGTGCAGATACAGCGGCTGCGAAGCAGGCGCAGGAGATACGTTGAAGTGGGCTGAGGGCACTTCGAAAATGCCGGCCAATGTTAGGTAACCTTACTCGACCAGGATACCGTATATCCACTTCACTAATTTTCGGAGCTTCTTCGTGCAAAGCGTGACTTTGTTTTCGGACAGAAGAAGTATTATCATTAAATCCGCGACACAACTGTAACGTTTTAAGCTCTCGCGGGGGTCAAACAATTTGCAAACTTATCGGAACTGTCATGCGTCGATATTGGAATTCTTAGAATTTTTTCATGTCGAGCTCATCTATCATTGCCTCGTGCAAGTCGAGATGTGTCGTTGTAAACACCTCCACAACCTTTGATTGGCCATTCACGCCATATTTTAGCTTTTTGCAGTGCGGGATTACGGTTTAGGTTTGTCTTGTGGTTGTGTACAGAAGCCCACAGCCACACGCACAATTGCAAATCAAATCAGCAACGTTTATAGCCCCCCCTTTATATTATTTTAGCTGCAACAGAAATTCTTTGCTAAACCAACGACAGTAGCTGCGCTCCGCCGCCCGCAGCTCGATAACCGGAGGCTCGGTGGGCAAACCAAGTGTACCAGCCATCGTTATAAATGAAGAAGTTGCTGGTCGTGTTACTATCACAAAAGACGTATAGATAAGGCTCCCGGAAAAGTTTAGCGCTTGTCCGATTGATACATTTATAATATTAGGTCAATCATATAACCATCGTTCATCGTATGCCTTGCGTATAATCACTAAAACTTGGCTAGTTACAAAAGACAACCTGATGCGCCATTGCGTATCGGCGAAAACGCGATGACAGAAATCAGGACCTGGCGATAGGCCTCCTCGAAGTCTTGATCCACCTTGGTTGCGGGTATCACCGTCAACGTCATCGTACCGATTACGATATCGACCGGCTCGTAAATGACTATCGAATAGACAACCGTGGTAGGGATCGGTGTGAAATGCTTGTTTACAACACTTGAAACGTCACTCAAGAGGGCTTTCACGTCCATCACGCGCTTGCGGTTGCACACCGGCACCGCAAGTGTGAGCTCCTAGAAAACAACTGGGGTAATTGTGTCGTTCGCGAGTGCCTCGCCCAGCGAAATGCATCCGTCCACTTCCTCTCGCGGAAGTCGCCAATCTAGGGGTGATGGTGGTATTGTAGACGGTGGCGGTGGCATTTGCAGTGTGGTTGGCGACTGCTGTTTGCGGGATAAACTCAAGGCCAATGCCGCCGACTGTTCCGTCAGGACACGCATCGCTTGTTCTTGGGCTCAGAACGAGGACCACCCACATTCTGCTCTTGGTCGAATAGCTGTATCCAAGTTGCTTTCCATGGACCTGGCAGTAGGACCCCCAAGCAGACCTCCGTTTTTCAATTCTTATTTTTTATCAAATAACACTGAAAAAAGCACTTTATAAAAAAACGTTCCTGTATCCTACAGCAACCTTGCTCTTCCTCTGGCTTGAAGTAGCAGATCACAGCCTGCACCAGTCCGCATATGTACCCACCTGGAGAGGCCCGCGCAGGGAAAAACCACGATCACCACATAAACTCATCGATGTAGCCATCCAGGTGCTTCTTGTTCATCCCGCGCATAGCTTTGATGTGGCGCTTGATGTGGATCTTCCAGAGAACTTCAATCGTGTTTGTGTGGGTGCCCGTCACAGGATCCACAAAGTTGAGGGTGTGGTTAGCCCAGCCGTGCTCATAGTGCATGCCCATCAACATGCGGTTGTTGGCGAGCGTGTGCACACGGGAGCCACGCTCAGCCACGTAGGATGCAAACTTGTCCGAATGGATACGGGTTCTAGCAACATAACATAACAAAGTACAGAAACGGTTAGTCATGCTGTAGGTAACTATAGAGTCATAATCAACTCACCGGGAATTAATGAACTGCTTAATTATGGGCAGAAGCGTAGCCTTCGTGCCTTTGTCGAACACGATTCGACCAAACCACTGCCCTGTGGTTCTATCGACGCCTCCAAAGAGCCAAAACGCCATGTACGTATGGTCGCGACCGTATTTCGACTCTTTTTGAGACTTGTCTTGTCAATCTCAACGGTATGGCCTTTGCCGCCGATCCAAAAGCACAATACAGTTAGACAGCATACATTTTTACAGTATAGCAGCACATCCTAACGTTGAACTCCCCATTCAAGAGCTTCTTAGAGCGCAGCACTCTGCACTCTGCGTACTAGGCGGACACCGTGTTCTCGCTGACCTTGGCCATGTGCGCTGCTTGCGGCTGTGATGTACGCATGCACCACACGAACATTAGACGGACATCTTGAGGGGGCGTCAGCTTCATCTTCGAGAACCACGAGTTCACGAAGATACTGTGTTGTTCGTGCTTGCCGTCTGCGTGGCGAGTCTACCTGCAGCAGCGCCAGTAGTGCTCGCGGGTATTCAGTCGCATCGGCTGGTCGACCTGCGGACAGAGCGTGGTCTTCTCTAGCAGTCCCACCTCCATCGCCCATGCGCTGTCTCGATCTCGTCTGTGGTCGCCTCCATAACGGCGCTGAAGTCGAAGCGGTGGAGCCGCAATAGATTGTAGTTATACGCCATGGTGGTGCTCTTTGGAAATGGGCGAGAGGGAGGCTTTGGAAAAACGGAGCTGTGAAAAGTGTGACTAGGGTTTTGTAAGTGAAGTGAGGGAAGGGCGATCATAATGCGCGCGAAGAGCGGGGCTGTGACAGCGCGTTTGGGCGCGAACACTCGACTGAGGCAGTTGTTGAAGTGCAGCACATAAACAACTGGCTGGGTACACTGAAAAAAGCACTTTTTATTTTCTCCGTTTTTTAAAAAAAAACGGAACTCTGGTTGGGGAGAGCCGGTAGTAAGGCTTGCCCATCTTGTTGCAGTTTCGAACTCTGCAGAATGCTGCTTGAGGTCGAACGAACTTTCCGCATGTGGCGTGCGATAGGATTTTCCCTGCTATCGTCCCGTGCATGTCTCTCCGTTCCACAGCTTGAAGTCTCAATACCCAAAACCGAACGCTAAACAAGACAATTCCAACTTCTTCCTTTGCACACTTGCTGTAGTGAATTCTACGATCACCACGTTTCCCAAAGTCCGCCTTCCCTTTACCAAACACTCCTTACTTGACGCAACGATGGCTGTTTGGCTTGTGGGTAGGCGTAAGCTTCCGTATATTGGCGCAATCATAGCAATAAATCCGCTCCTTGCCAGCGGCCTTCTCGCGCTGCTTCTTGGGGCACTTGTTGTGGGTGCGGTGTTGGCATCCAAGGAGCTGGCACATGTCATTGAGGCAGCCATAAACGCATCTGTTGTCACGGGTAGGACCTGCATAGTCCGATCGACTCATCAGCACCCACCTCTCCTTCATCACACACTCCATGTAGTGAGTCTCGTAGATACCGAACTTGGACATATTCTTCTTGTCACCTTTACCGCATAGCACACAGCTGAAATCGAAGTACCTGTGCTATTTCACAAGGCTCGACGCCAAACGCAGTGGCGGTAGTACACACGCTTTTTGCAATCAGGCGGGCCATGGGTTGCTAGCTCCGGGCACGGTTTCATCGGACAACCAACACGTTAGTACTTCAAGGTGTTTTCGGGTATGTTTTTGGCATGAGATCTGTACACGTGTTCGTAAAACTTTGTCGGGACGTTCTGGTGGGTTGTTTTCGTTTTGGTAACCGGGACCGTTTCATGACATTTGAAACATCGGATTCCAGAGGCATCCCTTGGATGTCGGTTTGTTTTCTCCTGTTCCATCTCGTTATATGCGACCTGCCCCATGACCGGGTTCTTTACTCGAGTAGCCTAAAACAATCGGCTCAAATAAGGGTCCCGTTCGGCTCCCAAAATATGGAGGGCGTGGGGCTGGTGTGACGCAAAAGTTTGAGTGGCATCCAAGTTTTTTCTTGAGAGCGGACCACCACTAGCGGCAATTGAATCAACCTTTGTTCCCGCTGCTTACAACAGATACCCAGCCGAGCATAATTTCGGTAGCGGCAACTGGCGGAAACAAATAGACGCGTAAATCGGCCGTAATCCTACAGGGAGCACAGCTTTACTCGGAAAAGTGTTGTACACATACATTTTTACATAGAAAAATGTGCTGCATCTATCCAACTTTTGCGGTAGTTTTTCCTCTCTTTTTCTTGCATCCCCAAGCGCGAATTTTTAGTCTGGTCTCGGACCGCCCGGAGAACCCACAGTTGTGTCACCAGCAGCTTGTTTTTAGTACTACATCAGGTTTTCTGAGACCATGAGACCGTAATCCGTCGGTGTTCGCAGATCAATAAAAATAAACAAAATCAAAGACTGTATATTAAACTCTTTAGAGCATTTCCACCGGTCCGACTAAAACCAAGCTAGATGTAATGTGTAGAGACGTTGCTATTTTAGTTGTTAAATTGATACTACTGCGTTTCACGCATCGGTTAGTAAAATTATCGCTGTTCTGAGACTCTCTATTCACGACTGATCAATGGACAATGAGACTGGAAACATGGCAAACGGTTTATCGCTGACGGTATCGGTGATGATGTTGCAGCCTCCCATGGGGTGATATCCGCTTCCGATCAGTACAAGACAGCAATGCAGGTAGCAAACCTCGTCGAGGCGGTCCAGCACCTGGAAAAGCTGCAAATAAAGCTCGAGACTTTCGAAAGTCAATACCAGCGCATGTATTTTGCGGAGAAAAGTGTGTACAACGATGAAGATTTCCGTCGACGATATTGTAAGAGCAGGAAATTATTTGGTAGAATCGTTGGTGATGCTCTCGGAAAGGACCCACAGTATTTTTTTGCACCGGCAAGATGCAGTAGGAAAATAGGGTATATGCCCATTGATGAACGTATTTGCGGTCCCTGCGAGTTCTAGCTTATGGAGTGTCGGCTGATTTTCTAGATGATAACCTTGAAATGAGCACGACAGTGGTTTTTGGATTCTCTTCGCTACTCCATGGACGCTGTAGACAGTTGCTTTAGTGTAGAATACATACAAGATCTCACAGGAGATTATCTTAAACGGATGTTTGTGTGGAATGCACGCCGTGGGGTTTTGGGCATGTGGTGCAGTATCGACGGTTTGTATTGGGAGCGGCAGAATTGCCCTGATTCGACTGCAGGGCAGCTCAAAGGGAAAGAAGAAACCTCATGTGTTCCTTGAAGCTTGTGTTGACCAGGAGCTATGGTTCTGGCACGCCAGCTTTGAGTGGCCAGGCTCTCTAAACGACATTAACATTTTGGATCGTTCTCCTGTATTTGATATTTTGATGAAGGGCAATGCACCTCGTGTGACTTTTACCTTGGGTGGGACTGAATTTGATATGATCTACGCTCTTGCTGACTGTATTTACCCCCGAGTCGTCGGTGTTTCTTAAATCGTTGCTACAACTACAGGGGCGGAAGTAATCGTATTTCACACAGCGTCAAGAATCCTGTCGTAAAGATGTAAAACGTGTTTTTGGTGTGCGGCTAGCACGGTGGCGCATTTTGGCTCTCCCCGCCAAATATAATGCTCAGTTGCACATGCTACGCGTTATGCGCCCATGTGTTATGCTTCATAACGTGACAATTGAAGACAATCGCAACGGATCCAGTGTGTGTAGCAACTGCACACGAATATCTTTTGGACAACTCGTTAACTACTGTTCCTGTGCCAGAGTTCCGCGTATCACGGCCTTCAGGACATCACCCACGGTCTATTGCCGAACTTGAATAGCGCGATTGAGAGCAATGGACGGTATCTTGCATTATGAGGTTGTATGATCAACCACCTGTGTGACGAATAGGCAGAGAATATACGTACGACAACTTGATATCAATACAATTGTATTTCCCTGTATTCACTACGTTTCTAGCCGCCTGTGCTGGCGCTTCATGTAGCCGAATTACATAGCTCCGAAATTGATAGAGTGGCTCTAGGTTGGCCCTCTTCAACGCGCGCCAGCTCTTGCATTCGTCGCATCAGACCTTCACGCCGCCTGGCCAGATATTCAGCATGCTCGTCGCTCACAAGTGACACAGAAAAGGTTTCGGTCAGCATTGATTGTAGAACCTGGTCTTCTTGAACACGTTGCTGCACTCGGAGTTGATGTTGCTGGAATGCTCTCCAGTACGACGTCTAAAAGGAGAACACCACCCATCCCGGCGCACATCGTGGCGATCCATCGTATATTCCGGTAGCTCGCCACTGATGAAGGCATGGCCGCATCCCCTATGCCCCTCTATTGACGTTGTAAGAAGTGCGATCCGTCCTTTTCCGACACTACCAATTGTCCTGATGGCGAGGCACAATTGACAAATCAGTTCCAGTGGCGTAACAGTCATGCGCTTTTGCAGATTGAAAGAGAGCCAACCCCTCGAGCTCGGCTCTAGGTATGCAAACTACTACGTAGTACTATGTAGCCTTCAGTACCAGCGCAGCGTTTTCGCTCAGCTCACCGCAGTGTGAGCAGCACGAACATCTTATCGACGCGATACTAGGCCTTGCTGATTTTGTCCGCGTCATCTGGTACGGCCACGTACAAGCCCTAACCACATCCATGTCACCACTCACCACCTAACCCCCACAACTCTGCCACAGAGAATTAACATCCTACGTAAAAATCTTCGAAAAGAGTAAGACCAACGGTGATGTCAGGTGGTTGGATCGACATTTGGCTAGACAATTTTACCAGCCCCTTTGGAGTAGTAAACAAAGGCGACCAACACACTTCCGTGACAGTACGCGCCATTCATGATCTATCCTTTCCCTACGAGGTGTCCTCCAACGAAATAAGAGCATTCCCACCTGTTCCGACTAAAACGTTCGACCAAAAGCGAACTTAACGATTCGTATAAGGTTCCACAGTTTAACTAAACCTCGAAAAAACCCGAATATAGCCCCATACAAAACTCAAGATAACTGAATAGTCGCTGGTTACATTTGATCGCGTGATAGCCAAAACAAAATGGATTTTTTTACTACCGACTATTCAGCATCCTGCAAAACTTTATGGCGCCTGATCTTTGTCCGCTTTAACTTTAGTTTAGTTGGGACCGGTGGGAATGCTCTAACTGATACATCCAAAATTGTCAGACCAACGTACGGATCATTGCCAAGGAGATTAGTACTCAACAAGACACTCAATCGGACGCAGAAGTCAACTCCAAACAGGCGACGTGACGTCCGATTTTCGTAACATTGGCGTCCACTACCATTCCTGTTCTTGTTGAGCTTGTGGTCGGAATCCCGTTGACATTGACACCAACCTATCCATGTGCATTTCAAAATTGACAACAAGTATGTCATTTCCTGGCAATTCAAAATGTCATGAATCAATCGATGCGCGCAAACCATTATTCGTATGTTGAGTTACTCGGAGTGGTCACTGGGTCTCCGCTTCACACATCGCTGGAGCTGATAATATTACGGCGGAAACAGCCTCACGTCTCTCGACTTCAAATGCTCACTTTCGAATATTCCCATTTCCAACGCCTGTCTGGTTACAGAAAAAATACCTCAATCACAGCAACAGAAAACGAGACGGTGTGGTTGCGTATATGCACCTCACTCTGTTGCTGAATCTGCCTATTCCAAGTAGAAGAATCCGTAGCAGCGTGGTAACTATCAACGAAGTCTTGCTGTGGCTTCGCCGGGTGACTGGCGAACAACGAGTCGACCACTTCTCTGCATTTACGACACAAGGCGTATTCCAAGATATAGGCTCAGCTTGCTCTGTCCAAAGCTCCATATCTGCAGCCACCTTCCCGGAATCTGTCACTTCTTCTGGGCATCGTGGCTATTTTCCCCATTAGGTCATCCACAGGTGCGCATGTACTTTACCATTTCGCGGTACAAGGGCGTATTTTTTTCACCTTTTCAAGCAACACGGTAGAAAATCCCCATCTAAAAGGACGAAAAATGCGTCCTTTCCCACAAGATCCAGCTTCAAGCCCTCGTCCGTTTCCCCGGCCTTCACCTCCTCGGTCGTGCAGCCGCCGTTCTTGTTCACGAACTCGATCGTCTGCTTGCCGTTCTCAACCTTGCCCACATGCTGGTACTCGTCGTTGTCCGTAACCACACCGATGGTCTGGACGACAGGTACGGGTCCAGTACCAGTGAGCGCCCACCTTCAGCGGGCCCTCCTCTTCAACGCCAGACCAGTTATCGTCACTCCTCGACGAGAACACCTACGAACGGCGGTACCTGTGACTCTCGCTCGACCTTCGAAGTCTAGTGATAGGAGACCCGCATCGAGCAAGGTCAGTTACGAGATTCCTAAACAAAAAAGGGGGCGGATATTCCAGAGACCGTGTTTGTCAACGCAAACGGCTAGCCTAACAATGTGACAACAGCAAGCGTGGCAGCAGCTATAAAGTCAGCGACCTCGGCATACCCGTCAAGCTTTAATTCACACTCGCAACGATCAGGAGGGGCCACACTCATGTATCGTGCTGGTGTCGACGGTTTAACCTTCCGCTGGGCATCAAATTACCTGAAGTTTTACACAAGACTATGCAAAGAATATGTAGACGCCATCTCGTCGAAGATCGTCAGTGGATCCAAGCAATCGACAACCCTGCAGAATAAGCACTCGGAGCGACGCTCGATACAGCTCTAAGGGCTGCAGCACCGCTCCGAGTGAATATTGAAAGTGTTTGCCTTTTAACCATTTGAGTGGTGCAGTAAGGCGGAAAAGATGGTTTCAAGCTAAAGTGAGAAGGACGTATTCCTGTTCTGAAACCAACGACATAAAACCACGGACGGGCGAAAGAGATAATGAAGGGGCGAACGGAATTATTCCACGGATGAGTGAAACTAATCAAACGGAGCACATAATTGTCAAATTGCAATTAAGTAAGCGGACCACTTCGGTTTGGATGCCGTTTTCGACAAGGTATTGTCAAGTTGACGGTGCCCCACTCCTCTTAAAACTATGACAAACACGCACTGAAGCCTCCTTTCAGCTTTGCTTACGTTGATTTGGAATTAATGGCCTTCTAGAGACCTGCTAACCTCGCTCAGAAATCCAGTGTTAAAATGATACCGCGTCAAACAGAAATATGGGAGGCAATCATTCTGGGGGTTTTATGCTTTGCTTTTTCTGTTGAGAAAAACGTCCTCTAAAATTGGCTAACCAAAATCGAACTTAACAACCCTTTCCCACACGGGGCATATTTGTTACGAAAGGCTAAATGTTAGAGTAGGTGTATAGGCCGATATCGTACAGCTTTCGTGAAAACTCAAGGATTAATGAGCAGCCCATCAGGGTTCCCCAAAACCCATGGTTTCAAATTTGATCAGGTGGGTGTGACAGCTGTCGTGGGTGGGTGTGTTTAGGTTTTGGCTTTTTCAGATCCTTATGACGTCATCTGTCTACTGCCTCCACTCACAAGTGGATCGCAGATGGCCGAGCTACTAGAGACCGTCTCGAGTGGTCCATGCATACTAAAACTCTCTTAAACACACCAAACCGCGGTTTAGTTTGGCTCGCTTTCCTTCCGTTCCTTGCCACACAGTCTCCGCCATTCAATTGCTTGAGTTTAAGGACGAGATCTATCGATCTGATGCAGCTCATTGTTCAAGTTGGGTTAATTTTAAGCACCTCTCCCGCCGTCATCAACCCTAGACGACTACCGTCCACCACGATCTTTTCCTCGCCCATCAACCTGGCCTCCTACCCCTCGCTTCCAAGCAACACTCCACCTGGGTCGTCATCGTCGCATCGGTCTCAAGATCCCGATGAAGGCTCCGACAAGAGCACCCCACCGTTGTACCGGAACAACACGTGGTAGAGCGGAAGCATGTTCCCACGTCTCAACAGCCGTCATCTGGTCCGGCTAATCGTGAAAGACGCAAGGACCCCGTCTGGAACGACGTCATTGTTGCAGATGACATCGTTTCCTGCAAGAAGTACGAGCAGACCATCCATTAGCTGGGCGAAACGCATGTTGAGCGCGTTCGTGACCACTTCAAGCGCAAGTGTTCGAAGCGACCTGTGACGAAGCCCATTACGTCGTGTTTTCCGCCAGCCCTAGGCCCTGCCAAGCTTGGTGCCTTCAAGCGGGTGTTTGCTCTGTGGGTCTATTCCACTGCGATGGCCTTCAACAAGATTAAACATAAGACTTTGGTCAATGCGTTTGCTATGATCAACCCCGGTGTCGTCATCCCAACCCCTGAGGAGCTGGCAACGAGCCTCCTGGATGGATCTTACGGAGAGTTGAAGCTGGTCATGGTGCACCGCGTGAAGTGGAAGAAGGGTACCCTGGCGACAGATACTTGGACGGATGTTAACGTCATGAGCGTGATCAACTACGTTCTCATCTGCGAAGTTGTCGTTTCCTCCTTGAGACGGTGTACACCGGGGCCAAGTCGCGCAGTGCCGTCTTTCTCGCAGCGGACATCCGGCGTGTCATTGAGGCGAACAGATACACTACCATCGCGGGTGTTGTCACGGACAACACCAGCACGAATCAGCTCGTTTGGAAGATCCTGCAGAAGGACTACCCCCACGTCTTCTTCCACGGCTGCATTGCTCATGTCATCCATCTGGTTGCCAAGGACCGTGTAGCCCGGCTGTCCTGGCTCAACAAGCTGAGGAAAACTGCCGCAAGCTGGTCAGATTCTTCAAGAAGCATCAGCGACTGTGGGCGGAGCTACGGCGCCTACAGCAGCTGGAAGGCAAGAACGCTTTGGTGTTTCCGGCCGACACGCGTTGGGGCACGATCGAGAAAAGTTTCGTGTCTATCTTGGAGTCTGGAGGAATCCTTTACGCTTTCGTGAATGGTAGAGACTTCCTCAAAGCCAAGATGAAGGAGTAGAAGGCAAAGCGTCGGATGACATTCGACGTGGTACGAGGAAAGGATTTCGTTCTACCAGTTGAAGAAGGCTATTGCTTTATTCAGTTTGCTGTCACGCTTCCAGAAGGTCTTCGCGAGAAACACGCGCCCCATTTCGGATGTCTACAAAATGTTCCTCTCCCTGCCGGACACATTCGAGGAGATCCCCATGCCCATCTCAGAGTTGGAATAATCACATCGGTGATCAAGGAGCCCTTTGATTTCGTTTATGGTGACGCCCATGGTGTGTCATATCTTTTAGATCCTCGCTACAATGGGAGTGACATGGATCAGACGACGATGAATGCTGTCACGGATGTTATCGCTAAGTGGAACGGCCAAGAGAAAGAGGATGCAACTATGGTTGAGTTGTTAAAGTTCCAGGCAGCTGCACAACTACCTACCCGGGAGATTAAGCTTGTACAGGACAAGCGCATCAGCGTTCAAGAGTTTTGGGCCGGGTCCGAGGCTACCCTCTTCTACAAGAGATTGCGACTACTGCGTTTGGTTCTGCGCGTTCAAGTGCAGCCGCAGAACGGAACTTCTCGGTACACAAGTTCGCGCACTCGCATCTCCGGAACCGCCTGAAAGAGGGCAACGTCGAGAACCTAGTCTTCAATTTCTTCAACATGAAGAACTTCCAACCCGAAGACTTGGAGGACGTGAACTTACTGGAAGATTTAGCAAGTTGCTGTGATAGTGACAGTAACAACAACCAGGACAGCGACTTCAAATACTACTAATTAGTAATATATGTCGTGGATCTCCAAATCCAATTCACTAAGACACAACTTACAGTATTGATTGTGTAGCCAAAACAAGGATCACCTCAGCCAAAACGGGGACCACCGGCAACCCTTCGACAAAATGGTGACCACCATGTTCCTACCCGTACCTCAACAGTCGTGCATCTTAGCTATCGTTCTTATGCAGCATAAGGTTGACCCACAATGGTCTTAGTGCATCTTAGGAGGCCGCCATTGGCTGAAAGGTCAGGAAGGAAAATTTAATTGGCTAAAATATCGTATTCCCAAAAGCCATTTAATTGGTTGTTATCCAAATACAGAGTGTGAAATAAATGTTTATTGCATTGCCCAATTAGTCCGAGTAATCACTCTCACTACTATCGGATTCATGTGATCCCTCAAACCACGATCAGTTTTCGTCTACAGGTCTCTGTCGTGAAGGAGGTGCAGGTCGAGGGGCTCGAGGAAATACAGGGTGACTGCATGTCGGGTACGTGGCATCCCTACCCCGTGAGTCGATGTGCGTACTGATGCACGCCCTGCAAAATCGTTGCGGCACCGGTCGCAAGCATAGGCATCTGCTACATGGTCCCAGCACATAGGGCAAGTCGCAGGCTCGGCCACCGCAGCCGCTGCTGTTTGCGCTGTAGCAGCTGGTAATGTCACTGTCGCTTGGGTCACAGCAGCAACAGCTGCCGCGCTCGAAGTGTATAGTTCAACGCGCGATCGCCGCCTGGCCCTGCGGAGTGTGTTCCGGCGTCCTCGGCGGCGCTCACGAACAACGACTGGGTTCCGACGCGCGAAGCATATCGGAGTACCGATATGGCGCCGCACTGAAGCAGCGTGGTTGAAGTGTCGGGGGCAGTGGGGGCAGTTGAAGGTCACTTTGGCAATGGCCCCAGCCGCCTTTTGCTGCTCTTCTATTAAGAAATCAGGTCTGTGGGTGGGCGGGCTTTTTATAAATACCTAAACCCAAAAACAAAATCCCAATTTTGGAACCCTGTAGCCCATCCACCAGCGCACCTCGCGCAGGCACCACCACGTTTGATGCCAGCGCACCCCACGCCGACATCACCGCACCGGGTACCGGTACGATACTCTCGGGTAGCGCGCAGCCCAGCGAATGCGCGACCGTGGTGACAAGCAGGTGTGGGTCCAGCGTGATCAACACTGTGGTGGACTGCAGCACGCGGGCGGTTTCCAGGAGCAGGAGAATCATGGGCTCTCTACGAGACGTTCCAGATGATGCAGTTGCAGAAGCGTCTGATAATAGTGAGTGGGAGTCCTTGTTGGGCGGCGTGCCTTCGGTCGAGGACGACTGTCCAGTCGAAGGTGGTGCCGAATTGTATTGAGTGGCGACTCAAGTGGGGATGAAAGCGCCATTTCGATGGACGATGATATACGTGAGCGTGTAACGAGTGCGAAGATCGTTGTATTCACGGAGAAGCTGGAGAAAGTGAAACCTTCCTGTGCGCAATCGACCACATAGCTCACAGGAAAAGAAGCAGAGCGTTCTGTGGTGCTAATGAAGGTGTGCATGGCTGTGCGTCATCGTGGGACCGGAACGAGGTTGCCATTCTCGTATTATATACCCCTGGTAGGGCGTGTTTTGTCGTGCATCCTGGAGTGCGGTATACGGGGTTTCTATGACGACTATTACCCGCCAGATCCGGGCCGGTGTCTTCTCCGTGATGACGCGTCGTTGAAAGTTGAGCTTGAACCGTCAGTGTGATTCCGATCCACTGGTTGGTACATTGGCTTCAATCGGAGCCGATCGCTCTGAAATATTTCGTGAAGGACCACACTAAGAACGCTATAAATCGCGGTTTCGGCCACATGAGAAAGAAGTTCGAAGAGAAAACGTCTGGACCATGGAACAGCAGCTAACGCTTCGTCGAACTCGGCGTTAGTGCACGTCCCAAAAGACAACTCGGTCATGATGGCGCATCGTACCATCGCCCAGGAATCATACAAAGATTTCAAGAATCGGTGAACATATCAAGGAATCCCAGGAGAAATGCTTACAATAATGCTGGCACTAACTGGGAATGATCCTACCGTTTATTTCACAAAATTAGGAGTTTTGGTCGAAACATACCCCTGATATTTTGGATCCGCCAGGCAAACACCCACATTAGAATAGCAAGAAGACCGAATTAGAGCACGGAAATTTGTCGATTCGATTCAGAATGAAAAATTGGTCGAGGGCGAAGCAAACCATAGACCGATTTTGATGGCGCTATTTTAACAGACGACCAGTGCTTGGCGTGTTTTCAACTTAGTGCAGGTATGAAGTGGCCACAAGAAAGAAGAGATGCTCCTCTTTTCGATGGTGTGCAAAACATACGTAGATTAGTTGGTATACTTTCGTTTGACGCGGTCTTATATAGGCTTCTTTGCCGTCTCGCGAAACAAAAGATACGTGTATGTAATCTTTCATACAAACAGCTTTTGGCTGAGAATGCTACGGAATCCTCTGGATGACACTGTTCCCTACAGACTCTGCTGTAGAGGGGTGTTGGTGCTACGGTGACGCTACTAAAAGCCTTGATCTTTTTAATCAGCTTTTTTCGACCAGCAATTTGAACCAGCGCAAGCGATTTTGCGAGCTCAAGTTCTTGATAAAGGTAAGTATGCTGAGAGCTCGAACCCTTGGCCTACCGACGACCAAACTATCGTTTGCTGAGACTGCTGATGTATTCCAGCAGGGCAAAGATGCAATCGAACTGCCATTAGAAACGGTGAAAGCAGAAAGCTCAAGATCAACTCGTTAGACGAAACGCCGCTTTTCACTAGCACTGCTAAGCACACTCCATAAATTAATACTCCGTATAAGTTTATATATACCTCTGATAATGTACCATCTTAAAGTTCCAACAGCCGTCCGGTAAATTCCGCAGTAAAATGGATGGGTGGGTAGTTGGGCAAAATACCCAAATCCCATTTATTTTAAAACCCAATTTGACAACTTGATCATGGAGCCATCCGCCGGTGACGCCACCTCCACCTCTGCGTCCGCGCAGCCGCAGCCCTTCAGCCACAACGTCGCCATGCGTCCGCATCTTCAATTCACCGCGTCCAAGGAATTTTCAGCCGTCTTTCCAGCCTGCAGCAACAACTTCACCAAAGGCGTCAAGGTCTCTCCTGACGGTCTCTGCCTGCTAACCAACAGCGACGACCACATCTTGCGTCTCTTCGAGATGAACAACAACTCCAATGCCACCAGTTTATTGCAAGCCAAAGAGGGCGGCACAGTGTACGATTACGAGTGGTACCCGTTCATGTCGTCGGCGGACCCGAACTCGTGCATCTTCGTGAGCACCAGTCGGGACCAACCTGTGCATCTGTGGGATGCCTACACGGGCGAACTCCGAGCTTCCTATCGAGCTTTCGACCACATGGATGAATTAGCGAGCGCACAGAGTTTGACGTTCAATTCTACAGGCACCAAACTCTTCGCCGGCTTTGACCGAATGATTCGGTTCTTTGACCTCTCGCAGCCCAGTAGGGACTTTAGAGCGAGGCCATTGAGTAGGACTCGACGCTCTCGTAAAGGGCAACGAGGACTGATCAGTACACTGCATTTTAATCCGGATCACTCCAAGATTTATGCTGCGGGGTCGTATGCAGGCACAACGTGTGTGTACACGGAGGATGAAGGAGAAGAGCTGCTGGCGCTGCGAGATCATGACGGACGAGGAATCTCCCAAGTGAGGTTTTCTCCGTGTGGAAGGTTCCTGTTTACGGCTGCACGACGTGATGCACGCATTCATTGCTGGGATATTCGTGCTACGAACGATATTTTGCACACCTTCAACCGTGTGGCTGACACGAATTTGCGAGTGGAGTTTGACCTGCATTGTGGTGGCAGGTATCTAGCTACAGGCAGTCGAACAGGCCGGGTGATGATGTATGACGTGCTGACTGGAGCTTTGCTGGACGAAAGCATTCAGTTGCCTGACTGTGCGAATGGAGTGTCGTTTTTCCCTGACCCAACCAGAGCTATGCTTGCGGTTTCTAGCGGCCAGAGACACTATGATCTGCCGGAAGACATGCAAGATGAGAACGACCCAATTGCCAACGGAATGGATGTGGGGGTGAAGACGATGGCAGATTCACAGGTGCGCAATGTGCTGCAGGTGTATGATTTTCAAATGCCTCAGAAGGAAGAGCTTAGTAGCAACCATGATGTACATGTACTATCTGAAGATCCTGGTGAAGCACAGTGTTGAGTAGTAGGCCGACCGTGCTGAAGCAGTGGCGCTGCTTACGGATAAGTGTGCACAAGATAAATAGATTCAACATATTCACTACGGCCCTTTACAGGTGGCATTGTGCGTGTCCAGGAAACTCGACGCCCGTCCGGGTTGTGGTTACGCCGGACTTTAACGTCACTAAGGCTAGCTCACCGAAAGTTTTCAATCAGTGCAACCAGCAGAATTTGGTAGAAGTCTTTTAACTGATCAAACGCACGAACTACCCTCATTGTAGAATTGAATACCACGTTCGTCAGTATATGATACACCTACCGTACGCGACTCATGCCACCAAAGCTCTTATCTTCCCTCTTGTCTCTTCCGTCTTCTTGGTTCCTATCACTCCGTCGTGGTTTCGGTGCCGATGGTTCCAATCTCCCCCTCCATCCCGTGGCACTCGGCTGTGAGGGCGCACTTTCCTCCTCCATTTGCGCCGCCTCCCTCTCCTCTCTCAATCTCTGCTCCTGTCTCCTCTTCTGCACCTGTTCAAAAAATGTCAGTTGTTTCTTTTCGATCTTCTTCATTTTCTCGACTTTCTTCTTGGCCTTCTTCTCCTCCCTCTTCCTCTTCTTTTTCTCCTTGTGCGTCTCCTCAGGCGCTGCGAACACGTCCACACCCTTGTGGATATCAAAGTCCGAGGCCAACTCTTTGCCCTCGTAGGCGTGACCCGGCAGGCCGCGCTGCTTCCGCTCTCCTTCTTCCGAGTCACTGTCCTCCTGCAGCTCCTTGGGCAATTTGTACTTGAGCACGTGGTCCACACGCAGTACGCGGTCCAGCAGCTTGAAGCCGTTCAGGTTGTCCACTGCTAGGATGGTGCTGCGTTGGTCTTCGTACTTAATGAAGGCGAAACCCTTGGACTTGCCCGTCTTGCCGTCCCGCACCAAGTGAATGTCCTCGATCTCGCCGAACTGGCTCAATACGCACAGCACGTCGCCCTCGGACAGCTCAAAGGGCAGTCCGCCGATATAGACCCATGCAGACTCGCTGTACTTCTGGTGCCACGAGCCCGACAGAGGCACGTTTAGCTCCAGCTCGCGCTCATTTAGCCGCTGGATCTCCGCCACCACGTTCATTAATATCGGTTTGGAAAATAAAGGTTATGATGTAAATATTCTAATATGTACAGTATGTGCCTCTATATTAATATTGACATTAGATTAGTGATACGTATTGTAAAATTGACAAGAAATTCTTATCAAGAATGGAGCGTGACGCAATGGAGGACGAGGCGTCTGCTGCAGCGCTGGGTAGCTCAGCTGCTGGGGCTTCTACATCCGATGTTGATGGATGTGTGTATTGTGTGGAAAATGTATTATTTCCTGACAATACGGTAGCGTCTGGATCCGCTCAGGAAACGAAGCATATGACGACGAAGGTGGTGTTCCTTACGGTGAACGACGTGTACGAGCTGTTTCCTGATGCCAACGGCACCGGGGGAATCGCAGAACTCGCAGCAATGCTGAAAATTATTAAGCAAAAGATTCCACTAGAGACACACGTGATTGTTACATTGAATGGTGATTTCTTGTGGCGCTCGGAGTTGGATCGCAAGGACAAAGGGTGCGCCACAAACTTCAATGCACTTGGTGGAGAACAAGACTAACCTTTGATGCTGTCAATGTTACTGTAACTTAGAGCTATGATGGTGGAGATACTGAACAACACCGGCATCGAGTTCGTGGTGGTGGGCAACCACGAGTTTGATTTCGGGGCTGAGCACATGCGCGACTTACTTGTTGGCGCTAAGTTCACATGTTTCGGGTCGAACGTTCGCACTGCGAGTGATGGACAGTTGTATCCTGGTCTGGTAGATACTTGTGTGATTCCACTGAGAAATGGACTTCGGCTTGGAATGTTTGGGGTGGTGACGAGTGTCACCGGGAAGGACCCGTTTGCTGGATCTAGCGTCGTTTTCGATGACGAAAGACCGCATTCACGTCGATGTGTTGAGCAGCTTAAAGCTCAAGGCGCAGATATCATTGTGGCGCTTACGCATTTCAAGGTTGCGGATGATGTACGGCTTGCAATGCAGGTGCCAGGGATTAACCTAATCCTGGGAGGTCATGACCACTTCCCAGTCACATGCGCTGCCGGCGTCAACACGCTCATCCACAAGTCGGGCATGGATGCGCTCTGGTTGGGTGCTCTGGAGATGACTTTGACCACGCCGATAGCGTTTAAACGGGTCGAGGGCCAAGCAGTAGATGTTCAAGTTGGTTTTCAATGGCAAATGCTGTTAAACTGCGGGTATCAAGCAGATCCCGCGTGTCTGGCGATCTTGAACAAGTATATTCACGACGTAGAACAGGAGGAGTTTGCGCAAGGAAAACTCGAACCACTCAGCACGTCACTCACAGCTTTAGATGGACGGCGTACCACGTGCCGTACACAGGAAAGCAACATGGGCAATCTTGTGGCAGATGCTCTGCGAGAAGGACTGGGTACCGATGTAGGGCTCCTGAACGCGGGGTACATCAAGGGCGACAAACTGAACGACACAGGACTTGTCATTACGCGGAAGTGGCTTGAGAAGTATCTGCCGCTAGTGAAACCTACTGTGGTCGTGGAGTTATCCCTGCGCGAGCTGAAGGACGCGCTTACGTACTGGCTGCGTCGATACCCTACAATGAGTTCATCGCAGCCTCACTTCTCCGGTCTTCGTGTCGTCTACGACGTCACACAGGCTACAAAACCAGCCATTTCGTCAATTCGGCTGTCCAAAGAGAGGTATGAAGCTGGCTGTGAGGATACGGCAGTTGTAAAAGGCGAATGCGATGAAGAACAAGTGGGAGCAGAGATGGATCGTGTGGTTACCGTCGGAATGCCTCTGGTTAGTACCATGGACGGTTGGCATTTCTTTGGCAAAGCTCGTCAAGTACGATTGGGGCCGCTGGTGCGTGACCTGGTGGAGGAGTTTGTGAGGCAACGGCATCAGGTAGATTATCCCCCAAAAGAAAACCGACTTCGTGTCATCGAACCAGATCTGCCCCAACCGGAAGTCCATAAAGTATCTGCGTTGTGATTCTACTTCGAAGTATAAACAAAGTCGCCATGCATACTGGACGTTGAAGATGAATTGATAGATAAAGTTTGCGGATCCCTTGCCGGCTTTGTCGAGTTTTCCGAAGCTCAGCTTTCAGTACACTTTCACTCACGCTAAAATTCGCTTGGCTTTGATAAGTTACTACATGTATCAATGGCGTTCATCACTACATGTATTGTTCATGTTGAACTGTCAGTGGGGCGCTCACATATCTCAAGGCGGCCGGTGGTGGGAGGCTTTCAATGCATTTATGTGGTAAGTACACCTGTGCGCGATAGATTTGGCTCCAAGGTTGATTGATGCAAATGCTGTAAGTCGCGCTGCTTTCATCATACGAATTACTCTATTGCTGTAAAAGGATTATCAAAACACTGTGGGCTACAGTGCATCCTGTAAGGTTAGTTGACAACACCATCTAACATCGTTCCTAGGCGATAAGTGAAGATGAGGAGCCGACGCCTGATGTAGCTTTTTACATTGTAGGGAGGAGCTGTATCGCTCAGGAAGCAAAACCTTATCAATCAATGATGAGGCTAAACTATCATTTCTGTGCCTTCTCCAGCCTATTTGCGAGCATCTTGACGAAGCGGTGGTCCTTGCCATGAGTGATCCGTAGGATACGCTGCGCCTCGGCCAGGTGTTCTGATGACTTTGCCTTGCTATTGTCTGCTCCAGTCCCCGCCTGCGCCTGTTGACCGTACAGGTCTCCCAGGGTAAACAAATGAAGACCCGTCATCGGGTGGTTGGGGTTGTATACACGTCGATAGAACTCGAGCATGCGCTCTCCGTATCCAATGGCTTCTTCCACGCTTCCACGCTCCATTTCGGCACTAAACAGGGTCGATAACGTCTGCAATCGCGCGATACTGTCATGGTGGAGAATGGTACTCTGTCGTTCTTCCAGCTTCTGCAGCGCGTCGATGCATTGCTGTTGCTGTTTAGCCAGGTCAGTCTTGTTGGCAACTCCACTCGTGGCATCACTGACTTCCTTCAGTGCCTGCTCCATTTCATCCTTGCGCTCCTTCGTCCACTCCTCCTGCGGTACACCATTAATATCCGCATCGAGGAATGCATCCAGGCTTCCAGGCGCCAGTAGAGGCTGTAAGCAGCGAGCACATTCGCAACGGAAATGATATTTGCGCTGCAGCCGCTGCTGTCTATCGCGGCGTGGCAGTGCAATATCGACTGCAAAGGCACAGTAAGCCACGTTAGTCCAAACAATGCAAGTACATCTACACTTCCCAAAGAACGAACCGTAGGTCTGCGTGATCTCCTCGCCAGACTTGATGGGTTTCATCGCTCGAAACTCCATTTCAAGCGTCTTGGGAACGAACCTAAGATATTCCAAGGTTCAAAGCGTTAGCTCTGCAGCAACAGCAGCAGCAAATACCATTTCAGCACACGCACGTGACAGCGCTGTTCGGGTCACAACTGTGGTTGATCATCGCACCGAGCGGGAAGCAACCCGCGCCCAAGTCCAGGAGCAATTCATCACAAATGGAGAAGTTGTTGTTGCGGAAGCGACTCAGCATGCGCGTCATCTCGTCCATCGAGAACGACTCTGTAGTAGCAGCCACACCAATGAACATCAGCTACAGTCACCACACTTTCACTCTCTACAGCCTCTGCTCACCATCCACCAAGTTGATTTTCTGCGCCAGCGCCGCGAGCAACAGAAGCTCCTGGTCGTCCATGTCCTCCTCGTGCCACACCAGCTCCGACGGCTGCAGTCCTTTACCTCCTTCGCGTCTCAATACCCGTCCTAGCAGCAACACGTCCGCCACCTGGTCACTCCTCAGTCCGAGCAGTGTTAACTGCGCCAGACTCTTGCACTCCTTGCGATGATCCGGCGCCCAGTCCGCCTGTTGACACGCCTTGGAGCCTTTCAATGACAGCGAACCAGTCAGCATTAATACCCAGTGTATCCATCCACTAGCAGTAAATACTCTGTCATACAGTAGAAAGCTGTGTTGCAGCGGCCGCAGCGGCTGAGTCGCACCCCCGAGACGAAGCACTTGTGGCAATGCTGCCCCCAGAGCTCAGGCAGCAGCACGGCGGCGCTCGCTGACGCGCGTAGAGCGAGGTCTCCCTCTGCCAGGTCCGTCTCCGTCTCGACGCGTCGCCCACGGTCCCCCGAGACGTCCTCGAACGCGTCCACGGCGCTGTCGCTAACGATGCGCATCTTGGTGGTTCACCGGAATGTGAACTAATGATCTATTGAGTGGCAATGTCGTCTCAAGCCCAATTTACTTGGCGCAACATTCGACAGAAAGGCCCGATAAAACAGGAAACTGAGATAAGTACGAATCGTATTTATCGAGGAATCATACAAATTTCCAGTCTAATCCCGTCAAACGCCGGGGCCGTTCACGTTCCCCTATTCTTATTTCCCCCCGACTGAGTGACCATCACTCTCGTTCTCCATTTCTCGCAGGGACGGAAAACTCGGCGCGCCATCAGCAACAGTCGCTCGACGGCTCCCCTCGGCCTGCGACCTGCAGCCAGCGGATCGCGCCGCGACCCGGAAAACTATCATCTGCGTGGCTTCATCTCCGTCTCAGCCGACTCCCGCGTCTCGTTATCCTCTCTGGCCGCCACTAGACCGAGGTAAGAAATCCGTAATTTACCGTGGGTGGCGATCCCGCCCTCGCGGTTCCGCCCCCCCCCCGCGCGTCCAAAAGCACCTGGAACATGCCTATCTGGCTAGTTGAGCCTAGATAAGCTGCTTTGGCGACTTCCCAGGCTCATTTTGGATGTTTGGAAGTGGCTCATCCGGCCATGTCAAAGTAAATTACCGCCAATATGGTAATTTACTTTTGGGACGGATTAAAGGCTGCTTCCTGGGGAGGAAAGGATCTTATATGTAAGAATATATATTGTTAAGTGAGTAAAGTAACTAACTGATGCATTTGTATTCGCCATTCGATGCAGGAATTCGCACTAGAGTCGAAGCCCCCGAAGGTGGTGAGGTGTTTACACCTACGAGAGCTGTAAAGCTCGGGGAAAGCTTGGAGGCCTACAGTACAGCAAGGCAATTGCAAGTGCTGAAGGAGAGAGACAGTGCAGGTGCTGGGAACAGACAATTTAACTAGCTCATGTCCGTCCCCCAGCAATCTATGCCCCCTGTTTCTCAGTATGCACCAAAGCCGACAGTAGCTACTCCTTCTACTACTACTACGCCAGCAGCAAGCCACGTACGTTGTGTTCGCACAAGTAATGTGAGAAGAAGAGAGTCTAATATGTTGTTGCAACTTGTGTGACTTGTTCAGGCCATGAACCCGAGTACCTCGGGAGCTCTAGTTTCTACAGCAGTATCTACTCCGAGTTCAAGCGTCGCCATGACTGCAACAAGTGCAAATACTGCCGCCGCCACTGCTGCCACAGCAGCGAGTCCAGGCGGAAGAGTTCCAGGCACAACCGTTGGAACGACAGCAGATTGGAGAGACAAAGACGCCGATCGAACCGCAAGGCAGCAGATTGCACGGATCATGTGCGTACTTGAGAGAGGGATTTTTTGTGCGTAGATATTGGTGATTTGATTAACTGAACGTTGCCGAGCTGGTTGTGATCGTGTGCAGCTTGACGTTGATAATGAAGAGCGCCAACCGACCGACTTCCGCAAATTATAATCCTCGAGAGATCGCGAGAAGATTGGAACACACGCTGTACATGGGAGCGCCGTCGAAGCAAGAATACAGCAATGTGCAAACTTTGAAGACACGGCTTCAGCAAGCGTTGGACAATTCAAGACGGCGGCAAATGCAGCAGCAACAGGCACGACTCCAGCAACAGCAGCTTCAGGCGTCAGGAGCGTCGGCGGATGCTGTTCAGCAGCAAACTCAGGCTCAGCTTCTTCAACAACGCCAAATGGCGTTGCTTCAGCGGCAGCAACAGCAGCAAATGGCTGCGGCGCTGCACAACCAACGGGCGAACTTCCAGGCAGTCCCCTTCCCTGGAGCATCTACTGCCATGAGCCAAGCTTCCATTAATCAGCCGCTGCAGATGCCGGTGAATATGTCACAAATGGCTGTGAAAACTCCTGGATCTGTCGCAGCAGTCAGTACGACCCCAGGAACCCCCAGCAATGGGGCAGCGGGTGCGGGCAGCTCAATCCTGGATGAGCTGGAGCGTGAGGCAGATGAAATGGCTAATGGAGTGAATGACCAGCCACTTTCTATGCCAGAATCGGAGCTTCAAGTTGCCACAACGCCAACCGGAGAATTAAATCCTGCAAATGGAGCCAATTTTGTGAACGTGACGCCCACGGCTGCTTCGCCAACCGTTGTCGGCAGTGTCGGGACTGGATCGTTTAACGCAGTCCCGTTGAGCATGCCGTTGGAGATAAGCGCTAATGTCTCCTCCCCTGCGGCAGGGTCGTCTGCAGGTCTTGTTCAGCCAAGTCCCGCAATGGTTAGTGCAGCCCCAGCTACTGCCACTCCTGGTACAAGTATGTACCACGGAATGAATTTGACGGGGCCACAGATCCAGCAGATTCAACAACTACAGCAAATGCAGCAGCTCAGGCGGATGCAGCAGCTCCAGCAGCTTCAACAGCAACAGTTGAATGGAAAGGTCAGTGCTGCCCAACTGCAGGCCAGTGCCACCGTGCCGACCAGTGGCACGTCGACGACGACTGCTGCTGCGGCCGGAAACGGAGTTACGCCTGGGATGATTCAGATGAACGAGGTGTCAATCGCTCAGAAGCGGGAAGAACTAAAGCGACGACTCATTCAGCTGAAGCACGCGCGAACATGCACGACGGGGGAATGTACAATCGACTATTGCAGCCGTACTAAAGCTCTCCTTTCACACGTGTCCCGATGTGCAAACGCCCAATGCACAACGCTAGGATGCAAGTCGACTCGGCAGTTGCTATCGCATTTCCGCAAATGCCGTAATCTACAATGCGACGTGTGCAGCGCTATCCGGCCTCCGATGAACGAAAATGAGCAACAACTGGTGCTTCGACGGCAACAGGAGCGGCTTTGCATGCTACGACATGCCAGCACTTGCGCAGCACAACAGTGTATTCTTCCGTATTGTGCTGGTATGAAAGTGTTGTGGAAACACATTTGCGAGTGCCATCAGCGACAATGTCGAACGGACCACTGCATTTCATCACGCTACGTGCTTTCGCACTTCAAGCAGTGCAATAAGATGATCTGTGAAGTATGCGGCCCTGTAAGGAAGGCCATAAAAGTGGTCGATTCCTGCCGAGGAAATCCTGCACAACTTCAGTTGGCAGCAAGCCAGTGTCCGGACGGTGTGCGCGGATTAATCAAGATTATGAACACTACCACAGCGGCGGTTCCCGCAGGAGTTGCAGCTTCGGCTTCTGCTAAACAAGCAGGATCAGCAGGAAGCACTACGCAGCAAGCGAATGTGAAGACCGAGGGGGCTCATGTAGCTGGTACACCGGCGAAGACTCCCGCTGGTGGATCCAACTCGACAAATACCAAGGAGTCAAGTCTGCTAGAGGAGATGAAGAAGAAACCTTTGAAACTTCAAACCGAGAAAGAGAAAAAACTGCGCCGGAAAGAGCAAGCAAAGATCGCGAAGGCCCGAGCTCAGGCAAAAGCGGCAGCAGCGGCAGCAGCTGCACTTACCGGGCCCGTTACTGCTTTGACAGCAGGAGCTGCGCAGCCCGTTATGCATAACGGTCTTGTGGTTCGTGGCACTCAGGCAGAGCTGCGTGGTGATCACCATGTTTCGCACCAAGATATTTCGTTCTTGGACTCCATGACGGAAGGTCAGCTGGATGAGCACATCCGTTCGCTTAGATTTAATTTCTGTGGACACATCTCGATCGGGGAGCTGAAGAGCCGACTGATGCCGTTGCTTACGAAGCTTATGGACAGTGAGTATGGGTGGACATTTAACAACCCGGTGGACCCTGTGCAGTGGAACATCCCAGACTACTTTGACGTCATCAAGTGTCCGATGGATCTTGGTACGATCAAGAAACGACTGGAAAATGAGCACTACAATAGTGTTGAGGCGTTTGCAGGTGATGTGCGCTTGGTATTCGAGAACTGCATTGCTTACAATAGCAGCACGAACAAGTTCAACATTGCTGCCAAACAGCTCCTCGCTTCGTTCAACAAGGCGTTGGCAACGCTTAAAAATCAGCTAGAGAAGCAGCTTTTCAAGCGTTGTGAGCAGCGACGTGAAGAGATGTGTCAGTTGTGCGGTGGAGACTCATTTAAGTTTGCGCCCTGCATGCTGTTCTGCAGCGGTCCGTGCGCTGGACGTATCCGAAGGCATACACACTATTACAGTGATCCTCGGGGAGAACATCATTGGTGCTCAAGTTGCTACAAACAAATGAAGGATGGCCCCATCGATATGTCGCTCTTGCCCCAATTATCAAGTGCGGCTACAGAAGTGGCGCCTCCTCCTGGTGCTGGCGTCCCGTTCGATGGGGTGCTGAAGAAATCTTCGCTGATAAAGCGGAAGAACAGCGAGGTTGCTGAAGAACCGTGGGTGGAGTGTGACTCGTGCAAGTTGTGGTATCACCAGATTTGCGCACTGTTCAACGAACGCAACCACGCGATCTCAGGTGAGCAGGAACCGTTCGTGTGCCCCATTTGTGTGAAGAAGCAGCGTGCTGCTGGAGTGAAACCGTCTTTAGACAACGGTCTGAAGGCAAAACGGCTTCCAATCACACGAATGGCGAAGCTGATTGAAACTCGTGTGATGGAGGCCATTGAAAAAGCAGGCAAGGACGAGGCTCTGCGCATGGGTAGCATGGGCAACTCCGATAGTATCGGCTTCTCTAACGGCGCCAAGGAGTCTGCATCTGACACGCAGCTTGGAATTACTATTCGTGAGGTTCTCAGCATTGACAAGCAGGTGCAGGTCAAACCAAGAATGGGGAAATTACTGACAGCGAAGTATGGGAAGATTAAAAAGACTGAGAATGGTGCAACTGGTGGGGCGGCTGGCCAGACGAAGTCGTTGAAGCGTCCGCGATCGACATTGTCTGCTGCCGACAAGAAGGCTGCTGCGGCCGCGTCAGCCTCGTCGTCTTTGTCGCTTCAGCTGACGTATCGATCGCGATGCATATGCGTTTTTCAAGAACTTGATGGCGTGGATGTGTTAATCTTCACGCTATACGTACAGGAGTATGGCCCAGACTCTCTCTCACCAAACGCTGGGCGTGTATACGTGTCGTATCTTGACTCGGTCAATTACTTCCAACCCAAGAAGCTGCGTACGTTGATGCATCAGCAAGTGATGCTAGGTTTCCTCGAGGACTGCAAGAATCGTGGCTTTCACACATGCCACATTTGGTCGTGTCCACCGCTGAAGGGTGATGACTATATTTTCTTCTGCAAGCCGGAGAACCAGAAAATTCCCAAGTCGGCGCGGCTGCGTCAATGGTACCAGAAACTGTTGGTGCAAGCAAAGCACGACGGGCTCGTTGTTAATATCTCCAACCTGTACGCTGAGTACTACATGAAGAAGAAGGCGGCCCACGAGCTGCCTTATTTCGAAGGGGATTACTGGCCCCGACTTGCGGAGGATCTCATCAAGCAGCTGGAAGAAAAAGACAATGGCAACCGAGCGAAAACGGGTACCCCGGGTGCCGGTAATGCTGCTGTTAGCGGGGCTATCGCTAGTGGTGCGAGTACACCAGCTAATGGCTCTCAAACGCCAATTTCTCGGTCTCCGTCACCAACTGATTCAAGCAACGAAAACGGTGTCCCGGCTGATGAATCAGCTGACGCGAAGTCCTCGGCGTCGAAGAAGGGGGCGATGACACCTAATGCGAACTCCAAGAGCAAGAGCAAGCGGAGTAAGAAGGGTAACTTCGTCACTGAACCATCGGTAACGCGGAGTAGTGCCTCGAAGGCGCGTTCGAAGAAGGGAGGCAAGTCGTCGCGTCCTACGAGCAGCTCGAAGAACGTGGTCAATAACGACCCGCTCATGCAGAAGCTCAAGGGCATTCTCGAACCTCAAAAAGAGGACTTTTTCGTCGTGGACTTGTATCCTAAGTGCCACAAGTGTGGGGTGGCGATTGTGCATGAAGGCTACTGGGAGCTGAAAACAGTACCGCCACCTGCTTCTGTCAACAATCTGCTGGAAGCCGCCAAGAAGTCTCGATCCTCGTCGTCAAGCTCCCGCAACTCGCCGCCTCGCCACTACGATTATTTTTACTGCGCTTCTTGCTATGAAACTAACAAGACCCAGCTACTGCATCGTGTGGAGGTCTCCGGTAATTGTGCGAAGCGCGCCAAGGAATTGAGTGAGCGCATTATGCCACTTAGCGAGAAGGCTGCTGCTGCCGAGCTAGCAGAACTCGATTTGCAGGAGATAAAGTTCGAGGCGGTCCTGAATTTCGTCGATCCGTCGCAAGATGTGGAAGAGGAGACCCAGGTCAAGCAGGAGGGTGACACCGAGTCGGAAAAGAAGGAAACTGACGAGGTAATAACCGATAAATCTGGTGAGAAAGCGAAGGAAAACGGCAGTGGCACTAAGGTTACCGACGCGGTTGATGCCAGCGGGAAGGAAGCGACTGAGAAACCCGCTGGCGACAACCCTGAAAGCAAAGCTGACGATGCGTCTTCTGCTGCAACTCCTGCTGCAGAGAAGCCGTCTGCTTCTCCTTCGGCTGAGGGCAGTCAAAGCGAAGAGAAGGAGAAAAATGATGGTGAGGCGGCGGAGCAAACGGATACCAAGGACGCGAAGGCTGTGACCAGTGTGGTGCAGAAGAAGGTTAAGCGCTATATTGGCGACGATCTGGATGATGTGATCATGCCGTGTGAGATCTTCGATACGCGCGAGGCCTTCCTGCTGTATTGCCAGAACAACCACTGCCAGTTTGACCAGATTCGGCGGGCTAAGCACTCGTCGATGATGGTGCTGTACCACTTGTTCAACCAGGGTACGACTGGTTTCACGTTCAGCTGCTCGAACTGCAAGACCACGCTTCTGAGTGGTAACCGCTGGAACTGCTCTATCTGTCCGGTGTTCAATCTTTGCGATACGTGCCACGCGAAGACGAAACACGAACACCAACTTCACTTGTTCAAGGTGGTTTCCATCCCAAGACCTGGCAACGAGGTGTCTAACGAGACTGTGAGCACGAAGGTCAAGGGTGTCGTATCGAAGGCTGGAGGCGCAGCAGGCCGTGCTATCAAGCGTGAAGCAGGTAGCTCTGACCTGAAGCGCGCGAAGCATGCAAAACATGCAAAGGGGACTGGGAACGGTTCGCGCAAGCGAAAGCTGCACCCGAGTTCTCCGGTTGAGACTCCGACGGCTGCTACTGCGGTGAAGCCTGAGATCGCAACGTCTACGGCTGCAGGTGCGACGCCGGCAACTGCCGAAGGTGGTGCTGCTTTAGCAGCTACAACTCCAACCGGCGCGGCTGCTTCAGCTGCAGCAGCGAATGGTAGCACAAGCGATGGCGACGCAGCCAAGAAGCGACGGATCCACAACATCGACCCGCAGCTCCTGCTTCAGCTGGAGCACGCAAGTAGTTGCACGGTGCCCAACTGCACATTCTTCAACTGCAACCGCATGCAAGCTATGCTCAAGCACGGCGCGATATGCGAGCAGAGACTTGCGGGGCCCTGTGTGCTGTGCAAGCGTATCATCGGACTTCTCTCGGCCCACGCCAGACAGTGCACCAAGGACTACACGTCGTGCAAAGTACCCCGCTGCGCCGACATCCGCCGCCACTTTCTAGCGCAAGTTCAGGCTCGTCAGCAGCAGCTCCAGCGAGCACGTCAGCTCCAGGCTCAACAGCAGCAAGTGGCCAATAACGCCGTTGCAGCTACGGCTGCTGCCACTGCTACTGCTCCTGCTGCTGAGGAGAAGAAGGATGCAGCCGCGTAAGCGAGCAAGTGACGTGATGTCTGTCGTGAAATACTAGGGTGAGGTCAGTGTGTAGAAGAAACCTGCCAGCGCAAACGTTATGCAAAAGATAAAGGCAAATAGCCTTGGAGTCGATGGCAAGTAGTAGGTAGGCATAGAAATCTAGGATAGGTAAGTGTGGCATCGAGTCGTCTCGAGTGCCACTCATTTTGCTAATGAATACGTGTTTTGTTGAGGGAGGAGCTGTGTTGGTCTGGTGAGAGTCATCTCAGAACCCAACGCCGTGGGTGGAGTCAGTGCCAGGCGCTCGTTGTCACTGCAGCTCGACCAAAACGTAGCCGGAAGTAGTGGATCGCTCCTGATGGCAGTGATCGGTTCCAAGAGGTGGACGTATTCATACACTGCGGCCACGAAGGCAGCACTCAAGCGAGCTGTGACTTCCGCGACTCCCAGAACTTCCAGAGCACCACGAAACTCAGCACCGACACTCTCGTTCTCAGCATTTGATATTTCAATGTTTTTGTCGTCTCGATGCGAATTGGCGCTCAATGCTTCAGCGGTTTGTTGATTGTTGATCTTCAGACCCTGAATGAAGAGCTGCAAGTTGTAGGAGTTTTAGCAAAATACACTTCAAGTCAATGTTTGTAAGTTTTTGTGTACCTCCATCACACGCTTCAAGAGCCGCCGAATGACCGGAGAAAGATCTTTCAGTGCGTCAATTACTGCCTCTCGATCCACGGATTGCTGTCGTGGTGACCTCGGGGACATTTTCATTGTCGTAGTGGGGCATAACAACGTCTGCCACGAAATTGGAGCTACCGACGCAATGTGAATCGCCAACTCACGCAGTGCTGTTGAAAGAAACTCACTACGTGCATCATGGCGAAGTCGACGAATTGCAAACTACATCAACAGTACCAAGTCAACACACAGATACTTTCATGCAGCAGGGCAGTGAGTGACCCTACTCGATCATGAATATGAGGCATTTTGCTGGCGACTCGCTCCTCGAAAGGCACGACCTGCAGTCCGTTCGCTCCAACTAACACGACGTGTAGAACTCCTTCGTGGCGAAGCAGTAACTCGCAGCTTTTGCAGTGTAGACACGAAATTAAGATCACTCACAATAATTGATGCCGAGTTGAATGCTACACTGTAGTTCGACCTCACCTGGTCCACGCTGGATACGATGAGTCAGTCGCAATGAACCAACACGCTACCACTGATGGTCGAACAAACGTTACTACTGTACATACAGTATCACGTACGGGGTAAGGTTGTCACTCGTTGAGCTGGGAATTGCCCGCGTTGCAAGCGTTGAATGTCACGAGCCACGATGAACTCGACTCCTACACGCAACGCGGAATCCGCGAGCTTTTCACGGACTAGCAATATGTCGCCATCCTCACACAGCGCCAGCACGTCTTTGATTTGGAGCTGGGAGGTTGATGGTGGCGAGGAAGACATGAACCTGGTCAAACTCCAGGTGCTGCCCATGGCGGTAAATGCGCAGCTACCTTCGCGAATATAAATACTGAAGACGGTCTCTATTTACTGCCGATGTCTGAGTCAGACAGTCTGAGTCAGGAAAGCCGCGTGGCTGTTGCTCAAGCAGTGGCAGCTTGCCATTTAAAGCGTGGCTGAGTTGCACTCAAGGGCACACGGACACGATACTGAGACTGGTGGTACGGAGACAGACGTGGTGGCTGAGCCACTGGCTCATCCAGGTCTGACTGATCCACCGCCATGCGTGTCAATGTGCTGTTGCTATCCAACGATTCTTCTGCTTTTAAGCAGATTAAAAACGCCGAAATACAACTTGGATGAACGAACTTATTGTCAGCCCAGACCTGTACTGGACAAATGAGCTACAGGGCAAAGGCTCTGCCGACCACTCGTTCTCACTTCAACTTGGCGACTAACCAAACGAGTTTGCGCAGTCAATAATTGCTCTTGTTCCCTTCCGATCGGAGATATCAGAGACTTCAATTCGCCACGCTGCACCTGTACACAAAGTCTCTGCAAAACTTTGACCCGCGACTCAACTGCAGCAGTCTTCATACAATGCCCAAACAGCAGAGCCTCGACACCAGTTCATCGTTCATGCCGATACAAGTACCAGTAACTCACACTCTCTACGCCGAACTTCAGTCGTCTTCACGATTCCGGCGGCTACGCGCAGCTCAATCGATCAGTCGATGGTCCTCCGACTGCAACTTCTGTTGCCAGTCGATGTCCACATGATTGGCGCCCCGCACATGCCGCTCGGTGTTCGTAAGCGTGATTGGCCTGGGGCACCACGCCCCGCATCACCACATCGTCTTCGCTGCATGACCGATCCCGATCTCGGTTGCGGCGCCAATAGTCGACGCTCTTTGGCCATCAGTCAGCGCTTTCGTGTCAAGTTTTTCCAGTCAAAATAGCGATATACATGATGGCAGTGGCCTGTCTTGACGTGACACCATCCCCCTGCCACGCTCCACTCTTGTCTTGTTGCTGTGACGGTTCACTGCCACAGCGAAATGCCCGATCGCCCCGTGATTGGCGCAAGGCGTGCGTCTTGATGCCGAGGTGCTCGGAAGCAGTGTGCCAACTCGAATGTAGAGGACCTCGGCCACTTCTTCCGCTGGTGCCTCTCCATTGATGGCTGGCTGCGGGGTGGTCAAGTGTCAGATGAGCTTGACAAACTGCTTGGTTAACTTTTCGGAGACCATTTCCGAATTCGCTTCCATTGAGACACAGCACCACCAAAAAGGCAAGTTAGAGGACCATGCCCCAACGCGAGTCGAACCTGTCGACACCTCGATTCAGCAAGAAGCTGCAGGTCGAAGATGGTGCCGACTACATCGAGACCAAGTCGCCCAACCCAATGGAAAAGTTCGAAGAAGGCGCGTTACGTGAAGGTCCCGCTCCTGATACCAAGTGCAAAAACTACCACGGTTTCCTCTTCCAATACGCCGGTGCAGGATTGATCTACAGTGTGCTGTACAGCATCATTTACCCGTTCCTGAACAATTACCTTCGCATGTCGGGCATTGCAACCGCTTCGGCTTATGTCCTCATTGCACTCCCTTGGTCACTCAAGACTTTTTTCGGTATCATCACGGACTGTTACCCGATTTTCGGCTACCGTCGTCGTCCTTACATGGTTATCGGTTGGGTTGTATGTGCAGTTTGCTCCTTCGTGATGGCGGTCATGTCCGAGGGAGATCCGTACTACCCGGACAACGCGTGGGCGTCTTTGACTGAAGCGGAGCTTACGGCTGAACAAATTGCAGAAATCAACTACAACGCACCCGACGCCGGCATCAAATTCGTCCTACTTATGATAGTTGCCAATCTGGGTATGGTGTTGTCTTTCACTGCTTGTGGTGGAACACTGGTAGAGCTTTCGCAACGTGAAGCCGAGCAACGTCGTGGTGACTTGCAGACGATGATTTGGGTCGCTCGTGACGCTGGTGGTGTCGTCGCTTCGGCTCTTGTTGGCTTTGGACTTAACTCCGAAGAATACGGTGGCACTTTTGCCGGATCGATCCGTGTGGGAGGTCTAATGGGTATTTGCGCCGCTACGTCGTTCATCACGGGTGTTGTGGCTTGGTTCTGCATTGAAGAGGAGCGTGCTGAACGTCGTTCGATGAGAGTTGAAGTTGGCAAGTTGTTCGACTTGATCCAGTACCGCGTGGTGTACCAAGTGCTGGCTTACCAGTTCTTCGGCAACATGTTCTCCTACGTGAGTGTGACCGCTGCGACACCACTACAGAGCGTTTGGCTCACCATTTATCCCGTGAACAGCAGTATCGCCACTATCATTTCGACTTTTATTTCCATGGCGTCACTGTTGGCAGTTCGTCAGTGGGGATTGAACTGGAACTGGCGCTGGATGATCGTGGTCACCCAACTCGCTGCTGTGTTCGTGGACTGCTTCCCGACCTTCTTGACAATCTGGGATGTTGTCCGTACTCAATGGTTCTGGCTGGGTGTGCCGCTTCTGGAACAAGTGCCGACCAACATTGGCTTTATTGTGTCGACGTACTGCATGGTTGAGATCATGGAGGAAGGCAACGAAGCCGCTTTCTATGGTCTCGTTGTGGCTGTCTCGAGTCTCGCGTCACCGTTTGCCACGGTTATCACCAAGAACATTGACACCAACTTTGACATTTCCACGACAGACCTCCAGCGTGATGACACCAAAGTGCGTCAGCAGGTCACGTACGCGTATTTGTGCTCGTACGCGTGCAAGATTTTCTCTACAGTGTTTGTGCTGCTCATTCCGCGTCAAAAGGCAGAAACACAGGAGATGCGCCGTACCGGTGGCAAGAGCAAACTTGTGGGTGTCATCGTGGTGGTCATTGTTGCCTTCACGTACGTGTGAACTATCATGACCAATGTCATGTCCATCTTCCCCAGCACCTCTTGCCTAAAGATCGCCGGTGGCGACGGCTGCTAGACTACTTAAAACCATCGATGTCCATGGAGTTTTCTCCACTATCCATAATGTCAATACACATTCTTCATCCTACCTCATAGATCACTTCACGACACCTAAGCTTGAGAACAGACAGCAATATGCATCACAATGTTCCATGAGGCGACCATCTCAATCTACAGCACGTACTGAAACCAAGTTTTGGCAATGATGCCATGCTACACTTTTGGCAACTGCATCGAGTGTTTTTGATACGAATTGCATCGCGACAAGCTTTTGCGACACTGCGGGGCTGAGTCAGCGATTTCCAGGTAAAAATCGCAGCCATCTGATGCGAGGATTTTGTGAAGAAAACGTCGAGGCGAGTGAAGGTTGCAGGCAAACATTTCTGGAGCTGTTTGCAATGGTCTTGCTAACTTGCCAACTCACGGCTCTCTGCGGCATTCGTAGCTTGTGCTGTGCTGCAGCGGCTGCTGGCCACGTTTTAGAATCCGAGAAATGGCAACGGATCTGCTTGGGACATTCACATGGATAAGCCACCGTACCAGAGTCAAACAGCAAATACTGTACCCCCATTCGGTCTTCGTGGCCAACGAGAGGAACCAAGTGCAACGAATAGGCTATCAAAATCCCCGTTAGACTCTCAATGGATTTTCCGCAGCTACAGACAATATCCACTCATACAACTGCTCCAACATCTATTATAAAACCATTCTATCTTCTTATTGGTCCATTCCCCACCACAACGTACACTTCCCTTCTTTATCCCTCTCTAAATCAGTTGCCACAGATTTGCCATCCAAAAAGCTGTTGCCATTCTCCGACCGCTCAGCCTCTCACCTCATTTACCTATTCTCAACCAAGCGCCGCAAGACCTATTTTATCAACAAGATCCTCTTTAGAAGCGCATGGCGTATCGGCCCGACGGAGGCGCGCGTACGCCCGCGCGGCGCCAAGCCGAGAGCAATTACGTGGACGTGAACCGCGAGCAGGCTTTAAACCGCCTCGAGAGCTTCCACGCCAGCGCGCGTGGCCCCTTCGAGCTCTTACAGACCAAGTTCGGCTTCCAATACAGCAGTGTAGCCAATCAGAAGGAGAATTTGGGCTGTTGGATCACCAATTACCAGATGCGCGTACGTGCCGAAGCCCCTCAAGGTGCCGCCGAGAGTGCGGACTTTGTCACGCGCTCGGCGCTCACCCGCGTACACAAGAAAATTTTCAAAAATTACGTCATGTGGTGCAAATTTTTGCGTACACCTCAACGTTGCTCCGATCCGGAGAAGGAAAATACGTCCAAGATGGAGAAAGAACTCGCTCTCTTTCTGTTATTATGGGGAGAAGCAGGTAACCTCCGCTTTATGCCGGAGTGTATCTGCTTCTTGTACCACAATATGGCAGCTAAGATTGAGTTCTTAGACACTTTGCCAGATGTGGATGAAGGATTTTACCTAAATGAAATTGTCAGACCAGTGTACCACGTGATTGCCCAGATGAGACTGGCAACTGCACCCAAAGGTCAACGAGCTTTTGATCATCAAGATACAACCAATTATGATGATGTCAACGAGTTTTTCTGGACCAATAAGTGTCTGGAACGTGACGAGATGAATGTGGCCAAGATGTTGGAAGTGCACGATCACAAGACTTTCAAGGAGAAACGCAGTGTGTTTAACCCTGTACTGGCATTTTTCAGAGTCTGGTACTTCCTAGTTGTGGTGTTTCACATTATGGTAGTCATCACTTACGTCTCCTACATGGCTGAAGGAGATGATGATGGAGGACTGGGATTCTTTTTCAGAATCTTCGATAGTGGACAAAACAAGATCCGCGCTCATGCCTTTTACTCCATTTTCGTCACAGTGACAGGATTATTGGCTATGAAGGTGGTGATGCAGATTTGGCTCTTTGGATTGAGACTGTACAAGGATATGTGGATGGCTGTGGGAGTGTTCTGCCGCTTGTTCTGGCACACCTTCTTCTTCGCACTATTCACGGCGATCTTCTTCTCACCGGACGAATCGGCGTTGTTTGGATCGTTGAGCAGCATGTTGCCGGGTGGAGGCACTGCTGGATCGTACTTGTCCATGGGACTGGTGTACATCGTGATCTACTGCATCCCGGTGTTGGCAGCGGCAACGTTGCGTGCATTCTTCCCGAATGCCATTTGGGGCATTCGCATGGTGAACGCACTGGATGGTACCAGTCGACAATATGTGGGACGTAACACAGCGCAGCCGTGGGGAAACTACACGCAGTACAGCATGTCGTGGTATATCATCTTCTTCTGCAAGTTCCTGTTCGCGCTGCAGTTCATGATCCGTCCTCTGATGGCGCCGTCGATTGAGATTTACGATATTGTCGTTGACGACGATGGTGTCTTCCAGTCGGGTCACAACATCATGTTTATCATGGCGCTGTGGGCTCCGATCTTCGTCGTGTACATGTACGACTCGCAGATTTGGTTCATTCTGTACCAGTCGATTGTCGGTTTGATCATGGGCAAGCGTATGCACATTGGCCACTACGTTGGTCTGGCCCAACTGAAGGTCGGAATGGCGGGAGCACCGAAATTGTTCGATGAAAAGGTCGTGTCGCTTAGGACCAAGAAGCCGAACCCGGAAGCAGTGACACCTGTTCCCGATGGCGGCGACATCGGTGAACTACGTCACCACGATGTTGTGCGCCTTCGTTTTGCGATCATTTGGAACCAAGTGGTCGACAACTTCCGCCTTAACGATCTGCTAGATGATCGCGAGACGGTTATCCTGCAGTACCGTATCCTGAACAAGGGCGAGCGTATTCAGGAACCGATTTTCCTGCTGGCCGGCAAGTTGTCAAAGGCCATCGAAGTTGCCGCCAAGTCGCGCTCGAACAAGTGGGACACTGCTACGTTGGTGAAGAATATCGCTACTGCTGATGCCCTAGAAGGTATGAAGAACGGTATGGAGCTCGTCTGCGATATCTTTTACTTGCTCCTCGGTGAGGAGGAAGAGAAGGGCGCTCTGAGCGTATTGGAGTACATTTACTCGTCTCCGGACGTGGTGAACCTGCTTGACCTGACCTTCTTGCCCCAGCTCTCGAACAATATTGTCGAGCTTCTCGCTGTAATCCTGGATATGCCAGAGGACATTGCATCGATCGACGACTTGAACAATACCCCGGAGGAGTTGCGCATGGAGCTGCACGTGCAAGTCGCTCAAGTCGTTGACCGTTTGCGTGCCATCGTCTTGACCCTGGAACCGATGCTAAATGACGACACGGTTTCGCGTAAGCTGCACAACTGCCGCTTCTTGCAGACCACGGCCGACCTGGAGTTCCAGACCCAGCAGCTGATTTACCTGTACAAGGCTGATGCTATGGCTGAGACGGGCTTGATTGCTGTTCACCCGCGTGAAGGACCTGCTACTCCTCCGGCGCGCTTTAACCCGGAGGATTTCATTTCCAGCTGCACGCGCTTGTTCTTCTTGCTTCGTCTGGACGTTGCGAGCTCGCTTCCCCGTTGCGAGGATGCGAAGCGTCGTATGGGTTTCTTCCTGCATTCGTTGTCGATGGAGATGCCGCGCGTAGACTCGATGGAGGCCATGCCGTCATTCTCGGTAATGACTCCCTACTACTCCGAAACTGTTCTGTTCACGCTGGACGAACTAAACGACCCGGTTCACTCGAACCCGCTGTTTGCCGAGCTTGAGAAGAAGCAGAAAGCTAAGGGCTGGACGGAGCTGACGATCATGAAGTACTTGATCACGTTCCACGCTGAAGAATGGAGCAACTTCCTGGAAAGAATGGGTGCTGCTTCGCTCGAGGAGGCGCTTGATATCAACTCTCAAGAGGTGCGTCTGTGGGCTTCCATGCGAGGACAGACACTCGCTCGTACGGTGCACGGTATGATGTTGTACGAAGATGCCATCCGTCTTCTTCGTTGGCTTGAGCTGTACTCTCTTCGTGACATGAACATCCAAGAAAAACTGGACGAGATGAACCGCATCTCGTCTCTGAAGTTTTCCTACATCACGGGTTGCCAGATTTACTCCAAGCAGGTTGCGAACGGCGATCCGCGCGCGGCGGATATTGACTACTTGATGAAGAAGTTCCCGAGCTGGCGTGTCAGTTTCGTGGATTCGATCACTGAGAAGGACGGTGAGAAGGAAATCAACCGCTTCGACTGCGTGCTCGTGAAGTCTGAAGGCGGTGAGATTGTCGAAGTGTACCGTTATGAGCTACCTGGTAACCCGATTCTTGGCGAAGGTAAGCCTGAGAATCAGAACGTGGCACTGCCTTTCACACGCGGCGAGTATCTGCAAACGATTGATATGAACCAGGAGCACTACCTCGAGGAGTGCCTGAAGATGCCCAACTTCCTGGCGACTGCTACAAGCACCGGCGAGGAAGTGACTGTTATTGGTATGAAGGAGCACGTGTTCACAGGTCGTGCTTCATCGCTCGCTCGTTTCATGACGCTCCAGGAGCTAGTGTTCGTGACGCTGACCCAGCGTGTCCTGGCCAAGCCCCTTCGCTCTCGTATGCACTACGGCCACCCTGATGTTTTCGAGAAATCTTTCGTTGTCACGAGCGGTGGTGTGTCCAAGGCTAGTAAGGGTATCAATCTGTCGGAAGATGTCTTCAGTGGCTACAATGTCACCCTTCGCGGTGGCTTGGTGACCCACGTCGAGTTCATGCAGTGTGGTAAGGGTCGTGATGTGACTCTGAGTCAGATCAACGCTTTCGAGGCGAAGCTGTCGAATGGTTGTGCTGAGAGTTGTTTGAGTCGTGAAGGTCACCGCCTGACCAATTCATTGGACTTCTCGCGCCTGAACTCTATGTTCTACGGTCACTTCGGCTTCTACATTTGCAACGCTCTCACGGTTCTCTGCGTCTACGTATACGCGTACTGCAAGCTATACGTTGCGACCCACTCCGAGGTGGAGGTCACTGCTATCATGACGACGGGCAGTCTCAACTCGGTTGCCAGTGTGATGACGACGCAGTACCTCCTCCAGTTCGGTATGTTGACTACCCTGCCATTGTTCGCAACTCTGTTCGTTGAGTTCGGATTCAAGCAAGCTTCGCTGAAGGTGATTGAGCTGATTTCGACTCTTGGCATTGTGTTCTACGTGTTCTTGACGGGCACGAAGGCGCACTTTTACGATGTGGCTCTGATTCGTGGTGGCTCCAAGTACCGCGGCACTGGTCGTGGTTTTTCGATCACACGTGACCCAATGGTAAACTTCTTCAAGGAGTACGGCGTTTCGCACTTCCGCAAGGCGGTCGAGCTGATTGGTGTGATGATTCTGTTCGGTATCTACGGCTCGTTCGACATCGGCTCTGACGCCTTGGAAGAGTATTGTGCGACTGCGGGTTTCGACTGTGACAAGGATCCTGACCAGATCCCCGCGAACATCACGTCGCTTGCAGCTTTCAGCAATAAGTCGCAGAGCTACGGTATTGCTTCGTTTGCTGTGCTATTCCTTGGTGCGTGCTGGCTGATGGCTCCGTTCGTTTTCAACACGGACGGTCTGGTTCTTCAGAAGTCGAAGGTCGATATTGAAAACTGGTTCGCTTGGATGATGCGCTCTCGCCACAAGGACGACGGCAACGACCAAGAAACTGGCAAGGACGCAAGCAGTGCTATGTTGCAGCCGAAGGACGGATGGGGCGATTGGTGGAAGTCGGACGTTGACTTGATGGTACCTCTGGGCCCGATGGGCCGCCTCACGTACTGCATTCGTGAGCTGCGTCACCCACTGGCGATGTACTACGTCTTTTTGACGGAGTTCACTCTTGCATGGTTTGCTCTGTTGTTTGGTGCGATGGGTGCTACGTGGGTGCTGTTGTGGTTCGGAAACCGCGTGCATCACTGTGTGTCGAAACACCGCAAACTGAACTCGCTCACGATTCAAGGCATCTTGTACATGATTTGTGTCATTGGAGGCATCCTGTTGATCCCGCAGATTCTTGGAGCCGTGGGCGGTTGGTCCGTACTTAAGTGCTTCACGTTCTCCATTGCAATGATCTTGGGCTTCAACTCAATCGTGCAGTACGCTCTGGCGTTCAACGGCGCCTTTGGAATGGAAGTGGCTATGTGGAGCCCCATGATGACGCTTGGCTTCCTCATGGATATGATTGTTGGTCTGTTCCTGGTCATCCCGTTGTTCCTGCTGTCGTTGCTGCCTTTCATGCGTATCCTCCAGACTCGTGCGATGTACAACGGTGGTTTCTCACGTGCACTGAGCTCTGGTTCGGAGGTGGCGGCTTCGCTGGTCATCCTGCTTGGTCTGATGGGCGGCTTTATCCACGGCTTCATGACGTCGTTCCTGTACACGCTCGGATACATCAACGACTCGAACGACAACTTCATGAACCGATCATTCTACTACTTTGTGACCACGAAGCTGTCGAACAACGGATCAGAGATGCTGAATTACATGGAAAATGGGTATCTGAAGATGACCTGCGCGACTATGAGTATCGTCGCCATTCTGCTTTCGCTATTGATTGGCCGCGTCCTCGGACGACGTATCAACATGGCTATCGGCGGCAGTTTGATCTTAATTTCGCTTGGACTCAACTTCATCCCAAGTACGTCAATCATTATTGTCTCCTGCGGCTTGGCGGCGATGGGTGCAGCCATGATGGCGATGAACTACCTGCTGTGGAGTTACGAAATCTGTACGAAGGGCTGGCGCGGCAAGAGTATAACCGTATTCTTGATGGGCTCTATGATCGGTTGGTTCGTGCACTCGCTGCTGATGGCAAACACAAACGCTACGACGATCTCGGAGGACTGGGACAACAAGCCCACCAACATGTGGCGCTTGCAGTCCCTGTTTGTTCAGCCTGAGCTTATCATCGCGTTTTTTGGCATCCTGTGGTTCGTGCCTGAAAGTCCCGTGTGGCTTCTTGCACACAAGCAGGACGAGCCGGCTCGTGCTGTGCTCATCCGACTGCGTCGGCGCCAAAACGTGACCCCGGAGATGGATCTTATCAAAGCGGAGCTGGCTCAAAAGACCCGGGAGAACCACCTCATGTTCCGGTTGTCCATTGTGTTCGCGCTTCAAGCCGTCTTCGGTCTCATTATGTCCCAGACGCTGTTGATCCGACGCACGCTCCAGGTGAACGCGGATGACAGTGGCAATGCCAACAACTACTGGGAAGTGTACTTCGCGTTGTGCTGTGCTACTGGCTTCGCGTTCGGCAGCTTCTTGGTGGACAATGTGCGTCGCAAAACGATCCTGAAGGAGTTCCTACCGTTCGTGTCGTTGATGGCCTTCACTTGCGGCGTCATTAGTGCCGTTTCAAGTGCCGACGGCGGCCTGGTGCAGACTCTGCTGTGCTTGTTGTACATTTCGGCAGGTCTGAGTCTCATGAGCGTGACGTGGTTGTCGGCACTGGAGATGTTCCCGGCGTCTCGTCGGCCGCTGTACTGGACGCTGTCGCTGTGTGTGTTCTACCTTGTCCAGATCGTCGTGTACTTCCTGGATCCGTCCTTCGCGCTGTCGCACTTCATTCTGTCGGGCTGTTGCGCTGCGCTCACGGTCGTGCTCTTCATGTTCTGTGCTAGTACGAAGCTTGGCGCGATCCAGACTAAGGCTGAGAAGAAGTACCAGCGATCTATGCGCGAGTCAGCACCCGAAGTGGCCGAGGTGGTCGACGTGCACGAGTACGAAGTGGACGACCTGCACAAGCAGCAGACGCGCATTGCGCAGACGTCGGCCATGAACCGTTCAGCGGGCGTTGCAGCCAACCCTGCGGCTTCGGCTGGAGAAGTCAACTTTGGCATTTTAGGAGCCAGTAACCGTGGCTTTGGATACAGCGGACCACCTGGCAACAGCGCGGCGTCGCACGCCCGGAACAACGCGACGCAGTTCGGCTTCAGCGGAGTCGACGTGGACGAGTACGCGAGCAACAACTCCGAAGCCCGGGACCATTTCAGCTTCCGCCGTCTCGAAAGCGCCGAGGAACGACCCAATCCACACCTGCAGTATGGATTGAGCACAGGTTTGAGCTCTTATGAGAGTTCACAAGGATCGTCACAAGACGTGTCTGCCACAGCTGCCGAGCAGCGCAGACAGTTGACGACGCAGTTGTCGTCCTCGTTCGACTTCGAAGCCGAATTTGAGGCCGAACACCTCGAGGACATGCGTCAGGGCCAAATTGGGTATCCACGCGGCCAACCTCGCTCCGTTTCATTCCTGCAGTCGCAGCAGTACCCGGATGCCGATCTGCACGCCGAAACGCAGTCCGTCCGGCTGTAGATAGAGGGACACAGCTGTTGCAGTTGCTGTGACGTACATCTGCAAGTAGGATACTTAGTTTCTTTTTTACAAAATTGCATGGTTCGTATTATTTTTATCGGGTGTTGCTTCTGTTGGTATGATTCGGTGGTAAGCTTACCACTGGTAAGCACCACGACTGCATTGCCTGGCACGCCACACTTCAACACTTCGGATCGGAGATGTGATGTTATGGTGCCAGCCCAACCTAGCTAGTAGCTACACTTTTCGGAAGATAAAAAAATGATCTTAGATCATTTTTCATTGCCTCTCAATATTTGAGCTCTGGTCGGCGACCAGCTTCTCGCTGCGCGACCAGCTTCTTGATCGCATCTTTCGCCATGGAATGAACGACCAGAGATGTGGATAGGACACAGCGCCGTTCTCAAATGGCACTGTCCAACACCAAAGGCAACAGCCACCGGCAGTCCATACAAACATGTCGTCACCGCAATTTGCAACGACTGGAGCGACAAAAGTAGCGTGGATTTTTCCAGTCTGTCGCCACCACTTCCATCGCCAGCAAGGGCCCAGCAATTGCCGTTTTCTCAGTTGTAGGCACAAAATGCATTGGCAAAAAGCAGCAAAATGTCATCTGATTCATCCATCCATTTGCATCGCCACCTCGTCCTATTCAAACCCACAACACCGCAACCAGCTGTATTGTACGCCGCCCATGCCGCACGTCGTCCAAACAGTAAAAACCCGCCCAGGTCAGCTTGCACCCCAGCTGCTGCCAGCTTCGCGTCTTTATGATAGTCGTTACAAAGAGGATAAGACAGGCGCTCCGCCTCTTTTTCATTCGTTTCGAGTGGTAGTTTCTCATTCGCCCCCAGTTTGCCGCTTGCGCTCGTGTGCCTTCATTTCGCAGCCGACTCAGTAGAATAAAATGACCCCGTGGCTATTGACATTGTGCCTCGTCCTGTCGCTCTTCGGCAACACCAGTGCCAACTGGGAGGCGTTTGCCGCCAGTTCCACCTCGGAATGTTGCAGCACGTGCATCGGCAAAACTGCAGACGCCGCCTACACTTACGACCCGGTGGTGTTTTCTCAATGTTCCAACGTGACGGGAGGTGTTTGTTGCTTCGACTGTGGCAGCTTAGGCGATCCATCGTACGGTGACACAGTGTCCTATGGAGACGACGGTGTCACTGCAGTTGTCAAGGCGGGGACGTACATTTCCTTCACATGGAGCGACGTGGTGAACGTGACGTACATTTCACTCAAGACCGGGCAGAAGAAGACCGTCACTCCGACGGTATCCGACACTGCCGCCACCATGAAATCCGACACTTTCCTCATTTGTGCCGAAGCGGCAGGTACTATTTACTTCCGTGGCTGGGGCAGTGACACGTGTCGTGAAGCGTCCCAGGAACACTCGATCACAGTCGAAGCCAGTGACTCAAGCACCAACACTTGCAACGCCGACGACGTTGTGGTAACTGCGTCCAGTGATGCCGGCTCAAGTTCCATTACCAAAGATGACACTGTCGACAGTTGCAACCAGCAACGTGCGAGTGTACAGGTGCTTGATGGTACGCAAACTTGTGTCTGTGTTTCGGATTGGACGAACCCCCCAGAATGCGACCAATGGCCGGTCTGGAAGTGGCTGGTTACAATTGGAGGTGGAGTTGCAGCTTTGTTTTCCATTATCATTTCAGTCCGAGCTTTCCTTGCTGGGCGCAAAAAGAAAATAGAAGAGGAGGATCGTGAGAATTTCGCCCCGAGTGGCAAAAGTGACGTTGAGACGCTTGAAGTGACGCCAGACAGTGGCTATCATGGAAGCACCATGGCCCCTTACAAGTACGACCCGGAGGCGGACCGCACCACCGGAGGCAACCGGAAGCCTGACGACCGTGAATTCACGCTTTGAGAGCTTGTTTCAAAGACAAAATAACGTTATAGCGCGAGCGAACTAGTTAGCTTCCACTTACCTTGAACGTGTCTCCTGTTGCCGATGTGGTGGAAATGATACTGTGGTGACAAGATTGAGAGCCAGGCAAGACACTCGAGGTGAACTTATGTGCAATATACTTTTGACGATGTCAAGATCTTGTCGATTGACAAAGTGGAGGGATTGCAAGCTGTTTTGGTACAGACCGACGACCATTGTGAATTGAGACATTGACAATAGAGAGAGCTTATATACTTAAGCGGTCAAAGGCATGAACGAAGGCCTTGTCAAATATCAAACACATCAGACTAATGGAAAGAGTAGCATGAGTTTGGATAGCGTTGGCAGCGAGACATAAAGAGTCGTTGACTGAGAATAATGATAAGCTTACTGCAACAAATGCTTTGCTAAAGTCGATTTGTCGCTAATTTGTGGTAACGCTCTCCAGATGTAAGCAAATCCTAGAATTTCGACTTCGGCTTCAAAGCGATTCCTAGGAATGATAAAAAGACGCTCTTCATTGCTGTCAAAGATTGTCGAGATGGATAAGATCATGCTCGCCAACGGTTTTCCAGACGAAGCAACATCCGAAACTTCGCCTTGATACGTAGTGGAAGAACAGGCTATTGCGATAGCCATCGTACATGTACTGGTCAGCATCGTTGTCACGACAGGCCCACCGCCTCTTTTATCCAGTGTAGTTTCGTATTCGTGCATTCGTGCATCGAGTGGGGGCGGTGCTGGGACCTCCATTAACTTCACTTTGCAGCAAATACCGTAGAACACCGATCGATGATGTTGGCACTCTACCTCGTCGTGTTGGCTTTGACGTTCGATGTCACCAATGCCAACTGGGAGGCGTTCGCTGCCAGTTCCACCTCGGAATGTTGCAGCACTTGCATCGGTAAAACAGCGAACGCCGCGTACACTTACGACCCTGTTATCTTCGCTCAATGTTCCAATGTTACGGGAGGTGTCTGTTGCTTCGACTGTGGCAGTTTGGGTGATCCGTCATACGGAGACACAGTCTCCTACGCTTCCGACGGTGTGACGGCGGTGGTGAAAGCTGGAACGTACATCTCCTTCACGTGGACCGACGTGTCGAACGTGACGTACATTTCACTCAAGACCGGACAGAAGAAGACCGTGACACCTACGATTTCAGACACAGCAGCAGCGGAGAAGTCGAACACCTTTTTGATCTGTGCCAAAACGGCAGGTACCATTTACTTCCGTGGGTGGGGAAGTGATACTTGTCGTGAGGCGTCTCAGGAACATTCGGTGACGGTGGAGGCGAGTGACTCAAGCACTGGCACGTGTGACGCTACCGATGCAAGCCTAGTTAGCGATGACACGGCACCTTCGACTTCAAGTGGCAACAATGCGGGCTCCAGTTCAGTGCCAGCCGATGATACCGTCGACAGTTGCAATGCTCAACGTGCTAGTGTATTGGTAGTTGATGGCACGCAAACTTGCGTGTGCGTGTCGGACTGGACGAATCCGCCTGAATGTGACCAATGGCCCGTGTGGAAGTGGCTGGTTACAATTGGTGGTGGTGTGGCTGCGTTGTTCTCCATCATTATCTCGGTGCGTGCACTACTTGCAAGTCTCAAGAAGAAGAAGGAGGAGGAAGAATACCAGAACAATTTGGGTCGAATCACACCCAAGAGTGATGTCGCGACACTGGAGGTGACACCTGACAGCAAATACCATGGCAATGCGATGCTAGTCCCGACTGCGTACGACCCACAGGCAGACCGCACGTCTGGAGTCCCTCGGAAGCCTGTCGACCACGAGTTCACGCTTTGAAGACTCCATCAACACCAACATAGTTTAAGCGCGACCAGATTCTGCGCAACACGAGTGAACTCACGTCGTTTCTCTCATCGACGAGACGCGTCTTGCCATTTTGAAATGCTACTGAAGCAGTGGCAAGAAATGCGGCAACACTATGTGAAATATACCCCCAGTTCTTTAGACGATCTCAACTTGTTCATTGCGCTCATTGTATTGGAGAGCCTTTGCTGTTGGTATCCACGGATGATCTGTGTGAATTGAAACAATCGACAACTTCAATTAGCAACAGAGAGCCCACCATGTGCGGACAGTATGAGTCAGACGATCTTCCTTGCCTCTCACTAACTACTAGTTTCCGTGACTAGTACGAATTAACCAACAAATTGAAACCCATCAGCAAGCTCAAGTACTCTCAATAATAGCTCGCGAAACAGTGCAAGATTCAATACTGTTGAGAATCTCAACTTGAGATCATGGCCAATTGCTGCTGTTTGGTCACGCATCGTCGGAAACAAGTCGTCGTATTATAATCGACAAGCACGTCAAAACCCAGAACACCATTTACACGTGATATCGTGCTTTGCTGTTCAAGCAATCGACTAATCGCAAATTGTACAGATGTACGAAAGCAAATCTTGGAAACTCGTCTACTGATTGAAGCGACAGATATTATACTGTACTGTATGAGCAAGTTGCTGCTATTTATTGCCGTCCTACATCGAAGACGTGGGTCAAAGACGTAAAAATGTTCCTCTTCGAAGGCATGCACAGTGTACTGTACCAACCAGTTCCCGAAACTCGGGGAAAGGCAATCGATAGTCTGTCATCACCCTCACAGCAGCCACCATCGTCATTACGGCAGGGTTTCCGCCTCTTTTTATCCTGTCGTAGTGGTATTGCATTCGTACATTCGTGCGCAAGTCTGTTGTGTATGTAATTGTGTCTGTGTGTCATTTCTCTACTTGCAAGCCAGGAGACAGGATGGCCCGCCGATCGGTGGTGTTAGTGCTCTACCTTCTCGTGTCCGTCGTGACTCTCGGTGTGGTGCAGGCAAATTTGGCAGCCAGCTCGTCTTCGGAATGTTGCAACACTTGCATTGGCAAAACTTTATCCGTCCCTTACAACTATGATCCGGTCGTCTTCACGGAATGTACGAAAGTTACAGGAGGTGTGTGTTGCTTCGACTGTGGAAGTTTAGGTGACCCAAATTATGGTGATACGATCTCGTACGGAGATGACGGCGTGACGGCTGTGGTGAAAGCTGGTAGCTACATTTCGTTCACGTGGAGTGGCGTTGAGAACGTCACGTACGTGTCACTCAAGACTGGGCAGAAGAAGACTGTGACACCAACAAGTTCCGATACGGCGTCAGAGAAGAAGTCCGACGCGTTCTTGATCTGTGCCAAAAGTGCTGGCACTATTTACTTTCGAGGCTGGGGAAGTGATGCTTGTCGTGAGGCATCACCAGAACACGCGGTGACGGTGGAAGCTGGTGATTCCAGTGACGCTACGTGTGATGCAAACGACGTTCAAGTGACAACGACGACTTCAAGTTCTGGTAGTAAAAGTTCAGGTGGTTCTAGCTCAGTACCCGCTGATGAGACTGTGGACAGTTGCAACGCACAAAGAGCTAGTGTTCTAGTTGTGGAAGGCACGCAGACTTGCGTGTGCGTATCGGACTGGACGAATCCTCCGGAATGTGACCGATGGCCTGTGTGGAAGTGGCTCGTGACGATCGGCGGTGGCCTTGCTACACTGTTTTCCATTGCTCTCTCAGTACGAGCATTTATGCAAAGTAAAAAGAAGAAACAGGAGGAAGAGGAGAACTACCAAATGAATCTGACAGCGAAAAAACATGAGGACGAGCCATATAAGGAAAACTTGGCCCCGATGGGCACCAAGAGCGATGTCGGACCGCTGGACTTGACACCCGAGAGTGGATACCATAATGCAGCGATGACTCCGTCCAAGGAGACAGAACGCACACCCGGAGGCACTCGAAAACCAGATGAGCGCTTGTTCTCGCTGTGAGGCAGTTCCAGCGCGCCATCTAGTCAGTTAAATTTATAGCACGGGCGAGGATCCGTGCAACTCATGCGAGCTCGTTAGCTCTCCCCACCTTCAGTGTATTGACTTTTCAAATACATGTAGCGTAACCCACTATCGGAGCTTTGTAAGATGAACTTACGGGCAATATATACTAAGCAGTCACGTTTCAAAGTTTTGCTTGTCCCGAGGTCGTTCAACATGTAATATGAAAGAAAAAAAAAAGCCACCTCCATCAACAGATAATCGCTACAGTTATATGCTTGGTGAAGTCAGAAATATGCATAAAGGCTTTACTACTTGTATGCCAACTCACCGCTTTCAGCAAATTGAAGCTGCAAGAGTCAATCTTCGCACTAAAATGAAACCTTGTGTTACGGCTTTTAGTCGTCTAGCAAGACAATCCATTTTCTAGGCTGAGTCTTAGAACAATGCGAAGACAAAAGCGCTCGCGATGGTCAGCATCACGCTTACACCCGGCAGCATCGGTTTCACCGCCGAGTTCGGGTTCGATCCCGATGCTGAAGACGTGGAGGAGTCCGATCGTAATGATGAGGCAGTCGATCCACCGGTTGACGAGTCACCAACATCCACCGACGACGTGGATGACCCCGAAAAAGAACCATCAAGCGAAGACGCCGGAGACGTCGAGGAACTGCCCGACACGGACGACGAAGTATCAACGCCATTGGTCGAAGAGTTTGAAGTGGTGGTCGAGTTCGTTGAGGCACCGTTGGAGGACCTTGAAGCCGTACCAACAGCACCCCCGGCCGATCCAGTGTTTTCAGTAGTAGCGGCACCATTCGCAGCCGAACCTGAGGTGGTCGCACCCGTCGTTGTTGACCCCGAAACATTGGTCGTGCTTGAACCCGTAGCAGTGTTCGAAGGTGACCGTCGCGGTAGTCGCCGTGGTTAAGCCTGACGTCGTGGACGTTGAAGCCGAATCGGTGGTTGAAGTACTCGATCCAAGCACACCAACGTCTCACCACTACACATTTGGGCACTGGAGCAGTCGCTCAACGTGTACTGGCAACTTGTCGAGCAAAGTTGAGCGGTGGTCGAGGTATCCGTGATGCAGGAACAGCTTTTACCACACTCCGACATGCTGTTGCCATCACCGACGCGGTTGCACAATGTGTTGCAGTCTTCGGTCGTAGAACACCACCGTTGGCAGTGCAGATACGACGAGCGCAGTTGCCCTGTGAGAACTGGAGGAACCGCCCAATTGAACTCTCAACAGGGACCGTCGCCACCATCAGCAGACTCAGAATGACAGGGATAGTGCGAGCCATAGTGACAGGAGGGAAGGAGCTTGACGAGGGTCTTGGTCCTGAAGTGGAAAGCTGGGTATCAACTCCAGTAGGAATTGGAGAGTGACCAAACTTCAGAAAGGGCTCATGTGAATTGGTAAGGTTTGAGGCAGAGCTGCCAGAGAGAAGCGTGTCTCTCTCAAACGACTGGATGGTAGTGCCTTAACCTTGGTATCTTGGTCTCTTCACATATGAAATCCTATGCCTCTTGCTCAGACATTGTGCATGTGAAAAAATGCTGCCATGCGATTTACCTAGACGTGATTATGTCGATGAGTTCACGGACCAGAAAGAACCATGGCCCGTGCCGCTTCAGCTTGCACTTGCACCGCTCCATCCCGCTGTGGTAGGTTTGCAGTGCTTTACCATTATACTTCCCAGCACATTGGTCCAGCTCGACTTGGATGTCCGAGGTTGTATTATTTCTTACCAACAGTCACTCACTGCAGCGACACATCTTCTCAATCGACATCATCACTGTTTACTGGGCGTCGATTTTGCCACGCGTGGATTCAAACCTGATCTAGTTGGCTTACATCGGTCATTTACATGGAAGTTGTTTCTCCAATTGGGCATGCTGTCACTGTTCACCTCCGGCCACCCCAGGTTTGTATATAGTGTGCACGGCCAACCTTGGGCACCAGGACGTGCAGTTGTGTAGAAATCCATCTACAGTAGCATACCGAATGGAACTATGAAGAAGAAATGTATTGTGGCTTTCACCGATTTTGCCCTCCGATTTGACGCCTTATATCGGACCCCGATTTATATGAATCAGATAGCCGATAGGGTAAGAAAGTCCGAATTATCTAAATCGGACGAGAATTAGGCTTGATAAGGCCACCCAGGTGGACATTTTCGAGGCAGACATGCTGAGTCTAGAAGCAACTGTAATCCAGAAACCTACGACAGTGATGCTTATGACAACGCTGTAGCTCAACAGATTGACCTTTTAGGTTGTTTGATAACAGGCCATGTTCGTATTACTCCAATGGTCCAGTGACCTGAAGATCTCGGAGATGTTTTTCTGACAGTCATTATGCCGTTGAAAACCGGCAATTATGAGCCCAGCGTCACAACTCGGAGCTTCTTACGATATATCGGGCCAGAAATAGCTAGCTTACCTCAGCTCTATTACCTAAATCGGACCTTGTTCGCAAAACGGGTCCGATATATTGGATCTCGGGCCATCCGTTTTCCAAAAAGGATGAAAGCCACAATAACCAGTAGGCAGGTATGAAAGTCCAGCGCGTCTATTCTCTGGATTTTATATCCAGAGTCCATCCAAGGATTGTCAGAATACACACGTATCGTATACCCTGTCGGATTCGATTGGGGCAGTGACCAAAGTAATAATTAACTACCCGTTATGATAAATAACCGGGCTGATATTAATGTTATCCACTCATCCGCGTGATTTATGCAAACAATACCTATATGATTTGGTATGCTCTATTATCACATTTTACCTGCGACAGGTAATTTATCTGCCCAGTTCGAGCAACATTCACGGTATTATCTTCTTTCAGGCAACCTCCAATAGAACTTCGTTTTGCAGCATGCAGCTGCTGATCGTCTTAGGCCAAGTATAAAAGTTCACGAAGGGTGGCGTGATGCGATGCGATGCGTGGCGTAAGGTCGTGATGGAGATCGAGGCGGTGAGAACATCTTCGGCCCTCTCATGCATCTGCCTGAGGAGTCCGCTGGAGTCGGTTTGCTGATGTCACTGGAATACCCCACCATTCTCGCTGCTGTGGCGCCTGGCCATCCGAGGTCGGTCACCAGCAGCAATAGTGACCTGGCGGCCTTGGATAGCCGTGGCGCCGCAACTCGTGATGTAGGATAGGTCACGGCGCAGGATGTGCGAGATGCATGTGTGTAGTGGCTGGTGATTAGGTCCAAGCCTCGTCCACTGCTACATCGGGCCGCACAGAACGTGTGGTCAAGCTGGTATAGACTTCCGAAGACGTTACCTTTCCCCAAGGCCCAAGTAGCACTAGGTCTTACTGTAGGTATATATGTAGCGCTGCAGTGAGTCTACCTTTAGTTCAGTTGTCAACCTACCTCGGAGCAAGCAAGCAATACTAGGAAGGTTTACCATGAAGCGCCAGCTTCACTTGAGTGTGTTCGAGTTTTTATCATCGACCCACTACAATGTGTTTCATCAAAGACACAACGTACCTATCGTGGAAGCCTAAAGATTACCTCGAGATGGATTGTGGCGACAAAGGGAAGGCATGCCGGCTGCTATTTCGATTCTGATGACCAAATAGACCTTGCCTACTCCACTGCAAATGACTTCCAACGTTTTCTGCTGGAAAAACGAAAGAGTGTGGGCGTTGGGACGCTCAGCGGTTCAACTTGGTAAAACGCATCGTTGATGGAGCTGCAAAATCTGGATGTGAAGTCACACCAAACATGATTTTTAGCGTAGGTATGGACCATTTGCCGCTCTTGTCATCTTTATGTATTCGTAAGCGTCTACCTGAGTAGTGTCCCAGTACAACACTTTGGTTAGCTGCTCGCAGAGTGGAGCCTCATGATTGGGTAAAACAATGCAATTTATTAACCAATAGTAGCCAGACCTATAACGTTGGACAGGCGTCCTACGTTTTTCCTAGATAATTGAGTGTGGCCTAGTACCATGTAATAAAATGTCACTCATAGTTTGAAAAGCCCATAAAATGCCACGCATAGTACATGTATTCAATGGTATTCAAAGCAACCACCGACTGACTTTCGCCCACCAATAAAATGCCACCCTCTCAAGAAGTGGATTATTTCGCAGAATTCATTATCAAATAGGCATATCACTGACTAGCGCTTCTTAATCTAGTGCTGGCTACTGAAGATCGCGCACTTGCGCTTATTGTGACCCGCGCCTTTGCACTGTTCCATCTGCGGGCCGTTGCCCGTGCCGACCTGGTTTTCGCAGCGCTTCGCAGATGATGCGGCTGCAAAGAAGGCGCAGGAGATGCGTTGAAGTGGACTGAAGGCACTTCGAAGGTGTTGGCAAACGTGAGCTGCTCTAATCCGAGAATTGTACATTCACTTCACTGAATTTTAGAGCTTGTTCGTGCACAACATGCTGATTTTGGAAACACAAAAGTGAAATTCAGAGCTGATCCGTGCGAAGACACGGCTTTTTTCTCTGAAATTTCTTTAGAATCTCTCCGTGATACGATTCTCCGCTCGAATGTATGTTCGTCTGAAGTCGGTAAAAACTTTGGCTCAACTTTCAGTCAACATCTCACGGGAAAACCAGTCGATTGATGAGCTGGCACACGAACCCGATCAAGGAGCCTGCACTGTTCTCTGGACACCAAGATCTCGGGATTCGCCTCAGCTAATGCCTCGCAGCACGCATGACGACAGTCGCAGTATATCGGGACTTGACGGGTTGGAAGCCATAAGAAAACTCTTCACGAAGGTGGCGGCTGCCAAGTTATACTTTGTGATCAGCTCTGCAATGTACTTGCGCTGTGAGATCATCATCACACGCTGGTCTCGATTGCGGTGCACCTCCATTTCCAGGATATAGTGAATGACACCCAGGTCCTTCATTTTGAACCGTCTTGACAGCTCGGATTTCAGCCTGTTAATGAGTCGCATATCGCGCGACATGGTCGTCAGAGCGTCAACAAATACCACGACTATAAGCCATTCTTCTCCCACTTTTTGCACGTAGATACAAAACTCTTTGTGGCAGCGTACAATACCCATCGACGTCAAAAAGGCATGAAGGACTCGATACCAGATTCGAGGAGCTTGCTTCAGGCCATAGATGCTCTTCAGAAGTTCACAGACCAGATGCTCGTGGCCTCTCTTCGCAAAACCGTGAGATTGCCTCATGTAGATCTTTTGCTCTCCGTCCATGATTCCATTGAGAAACGCTGTTTGGACATCCATCTGATGGATATGCAATCCAAAATGGTTCCAATCGCCAGCACTAAGCGCAGCGACGCGAATCTTGCCACCGGTGCGTACACTTCGTCACAGTTTTTCGCCAAACTCTTGGTGGTTACCTTGTGCAGCGAGACGTGCTTTGAACCGCTCGACAGTACCGTCGGCGTCGTACTTTACAACCAGTACTCAATGACATGGCAAATCCTTCCGTCCGGCTGGCAACGGTACGAGTCTCCACGTTCAGTTCTCAACCAAGAGTCGTACTGGAGCTCCAGAGTCTGTTTCCATTGCTCTCTATGAGGTCCGCCCAAGGCTTCTTTGAGCGACCGCGGTGTAGGCACTTTGTGCTCCAGTATGTCTCTCGCAATGTTCTTGTCCAGCATTGCCTGGAAGCACTGATAGTCATGGTATCACTTTGGTTTCTTAGTCTCTCGACGTGGTCGCGGTCACGGCTCGGTTGTATCTCCACGAGTCCCGCACGTCAGCGTTTATTCTTAGCTCTCACTGCTGCAGGTGCCTCTGTTGCAAGTGTTTCAGCCCCCACTGCCTCGGTATTCTCGCTGACAGGCGATTCAGTTCCCACTGCTGCGGGTGTCTCGCACGCGGCAGATTTAGAAGTGATACCAGTGTCGGTCTCGCCAAAGGCCCGCTCCACCATGGTGGCTACATTGGTTGTGTCGAACAGCACATCACGCGATAGGATGTGCTTGTTGTTGTACACATCCAACAGCCGATAACCTTTTGTCTCCTCTGATATCCCGAGAAACCGGCACTTTATGGCCCGTGCAGACAGTTTCTTGTCTTTTCGCAGTTGCTGCTGGGACATGCGCAAAGCATATTGGCCCCCATACTGGCAGCTTACACACGTTCGGAGGTGCTCCATACACTATCTCATACGGTGGATTGTTTCCCAGACGCCGCATAGGTGTGCGATTCTGCACATAGGTCATGTACATGAGTGCTTCTGGCCACCATCTGTGAGCCATATCAGCATCCTTTAATGCACATCGCACTCTGCCGAGTTTGCTCTGATGGTCCCGCTCACCAGCTCCATTCACTTCCGGACTATGAGAGTTCGACGTCTGGAACACAATGCCGTTCCCTTAGCAAAAGCTATTGAAGTCAGCATTCACAAACGCTGTGCCTCCGTCAGACCGAATCCGCCGGATTGTGAACTTTCCATCACGTTCAAACGGCAGTAACATTTATTTGACCTTCTCAAACACCTCCTTCTTATTGCGCAGGGCATAAGTCCAGCGCCAGGACGTGTTGTCGTCAATGATGCTTAGGAAGTACTGAATCGTCCCAACACTTCCGTACACTCCAATGGTTTTCATGGGTCCGTTTGTGTCCATGTGGATTGTGCTAATGGGCTGTGTATCTCTCGAGCCCTTTACATTGCGGTGGGACATTCTCCGCTTTTCATCTCCGCGCATATTGTGCAAAAGAACGGTACTTGCTTGAGTCTCGAAGAGGATAGCGTGGGCATCCCTGCTACCAGCTTTTTAGTCAGCATATCGATGACTGTGTCTTTATTGAGATGACCCAGCTTTACATGCCACTCCTGTAATGTCTTTTCCAGCCTCTCGCTTCCAGGGAGCGCTAGTGGCTTACAGAGCTGCTGTTTGACTGCATTGCACAGTACTTGCCGATCCTGTACAGTTTGGTGCTGCAAATTATAGGCTCCATTAATTGCTTTCGCCACAAACACTAAATTATTGTCCAAAAGTACAAATTTAAATTCGCAAGTCCGCGAACCAACAATTTGGTACCCGCCCTTTTTCAGCCAATATTCGCTGAGAATATTTGACTTGGCGTGTGGCACTAATGCGATATTTTCGAAAAGAAACGGTCTGATTCCTTGCGGACCACGGGAATACAGTTTCACAGTGCCAATGTGTGTATTAGAATGCTTAGAGCCTTCTGCAATTGTAAACATGTATCCTTTGTCCGGTCTCAGCGTGCCGAACTTCTTCCTTTCACTGGTTAGGCTGAATCCGCACCCGGAGTCTAACACCCAAGCGTCAGTGGTTAGAAACGTTCCAGCATCAAGCAAATCAGGATACAGTGACCGTACCTTGTCCTCGAGTCGCATGGTCTCGAGATTCAGCGTCTCAGCAATCGTTTGCTCTCCAGGATGCGTAGGACCGTCTTCAACACGCTCTCCGTCGACGCCGATGCTTTGCGCGAACTCCGAGTCCATCGGTTCGTCCGATTCTCGCGCGTCAAACATCTCTTGGTCCCGTCCTGACGTGGGAGGATTTCACAGCAGACCAGTCGTTGGTGGGCTGACTGACGGAGCTGGACTCGCCGGTGTCGACGCCGCGGCGTTGCACGCATCCACTGTCACATCTGTGGGCATGCACTCTTCCAGCGGGATCTCGCACCGAGCCTTCTTGGCCTTTTCCTTGCCTTTACCGGTCATCTTCGGTGTTGGCTCGTGTGCCGCCTCTTTGCCCGTCTGACGACTTGGCCGCGTCCAAATGTTTCGGCGTTTCACATCCGCCGCCCTGTCCATTGCACGCTTGGGGCAGTCGCTTTTCTTGTGCGGACTGGTGTTGTTGAGGCTGTTGTGTACACCTACACGCTAGTGGCACTTCATGTGAATTGGTTTGTAGTGCATGTCTTCTTTAGCTCGTCTGTAGCTTTTCGCTTGCCCAGCACAGTGACCTTTGGCTTGGCAGGAGCCTCACGAGTCGCAGGAGCCGTATTCACGTGGTTGACAGGCTTCCCGTTCGCCAGAGCCCAAATCTCGGATTTGCTCTTGGTGCCAAAGATGGCGCACAGCGTGTCCGCTACGCGTTCGAGCGTAAAATTTTCGGGATTTGCAAAATCAACCGAGGAACCTCAAAAAATGCTTAGGTAAAACACCCAGCACTTTCACCAGCATCAGCTTTGACGAGATGAGCTGAGTGTGCAACGCTTCATGGCCTTTCAAGTTCACTTGCTGACGCACGTTGTCCAAATCTTGGAACAACTGCGAAACGCTCTTGCAAATCAGGTGAACGACCTCGTCAAATCGCTGCACCAGGCCAACAATGGCTGCCGCGTTACTGAGCCCGTACTGTTGCTCGACCATGCGCCAAATCACGGGTACCGGCTCGTCCATTTTCTTCGAGTCGATACCCTCGAACCCGTGAGGCAGTGTCTCGCTCAGCAATCGTCGGATGTACGATGCTTGCGAGGCCAGAAGGGTCGTCTGGATGTTGTACTACCAGGTCGCTTCTTTGTCCTCAGCCGGCGACGGCGTGGGGACTATAGGCTGGCTCTCGAGCAAATCCTCGTAGCGGCTCAGCGGAACCTCGAGCTTTGCCTGCAGCTCGTCGAGCGCGCGTTGGTCGCTGATCGCAAGCAGGTGCGTGATGACCTTGCTCTTCCGCGCTGCGATGAACAGCAAATTCCCGCTGAACTTCAGCGATTGGAAGTTACCCTTGGACATGTCACCCTTGCTCATCTTACTTGAAATATTGAAATGAACAGCTCAACACTGGTAGGAAGCTCGCTACAGTGTATTACGTAGTTATTCCTCTATTCTATTGCCTATTCTCTAGACTCGTGCTCGGGGTCTGAGGCAAAAGAGGAAGTGAGCTCGTTTTCGGACTGCGTCCTTGACTCCTCACTCCTCTCCTCTTATCGTCATCGCACTATAGATGGTGGCAGGAATCTCTATGCCATGTGTACACTCCATAAGATAGAGTTCAGTGATCTGAACCCCTTTTGAACTTGATTACAATCTGTTTAGAGAGGTGTTAAAAACGCCCTCACTTCTCTATTTCGCTGACTAGTGGGCAAACCGGTTCTTCTGCCGGTTGCCTTTCAGCGGTGGAACCACCACTCCGCTCAACACGGGCGCTAGCGAATGGCCTATAATTCTGACTCGTAATTATAGTCGCTCGTAGAGAGTATATTTACAGGAAATAAATTGAGTGATTAAATTCTGAAAGTGTTTGAGCAGTATATTTTATAGTGGGGATACCCGTTACCCAATCAGATTTGATCACTATACTTGGTTTTTGTTATCCACCACGCGTTAGTGTATCTTATTTGTGTTTCTGTAAATTTTATGCATCTCTGAGTGTGTTTCATGTAATATGATTTGACATTTCATTCTGATCCGCATTTGAGGTTCATTTACTATGGGGGAGATGCCGGTCAGTGGGGTGCCGGATTTGTACGTCGTTGTCTCTCGCTAAGCGATGCTATGTACTTGGAAGCAGACTGCTGATCGTATGGAACCCCACGTACATTTACAACTTTTCATGTTCAAATTCGGAAAACCAAGGTTCAATACATCAACAACTGATAAAAACAATATCGTAGATTTAACTAAGTGGACAGAGGTAATCGGTCGCTTCTTCATAATGCGAGAAGCCCTCGCGCCGAAGCTACTCGACGTTATAAGCACACTTCACCAACCAATGCTGAAGTTTTCGTTCCTGTAGGCCGTGCTCATTCTACGATTATAAGTTACAAGCAACTTCCAGCGCCCTATGTCGCCACCACTCTTTCACCCTGCTCGACGATGACGATAGTTATCTGTGCCGCTCGTGCTGACCGAGACTGACGCAACGCCACGACCGAGAACTATGGGTAGTTTATTAAATGGGTCTTCTGCTGGCCTGGTAGGGCTCGGGCCGGACTGACCCCGACCCAGACCAGCTGATATATTACGCCGAAGGTAAATCTCCAGGGGCAGGCCGGCCCAGACCCGAAACAAATGCTTTAGAAAGACAGTACGTTACTGGTACTGGCGGTAACAGTCTGTCAAAAAATATTTTTTAATTTAATATAGCAAATACCGTTCGGGCCGAATCAACGTCCCATCGTTTGGGCCGTATCTCGGACAGTTTGCACGTATGCCTTCACTTTGGAAGTGGCCTCTAATCAAACAACAGACTACCCAGCCCTCCCGCCTCACGGGTGGCAATGCTTTCGCCCCAACCTGGCTGCTTAGCTAATTGGTGAACATTTTGACAAAGCCAAAAACCGCGACTACGTAATTGTGTTCAAGAGCGTGGGTGGTAAGGGCGAAGGAAAGCACCGATCGCAGTCTCACCTACCTCAGGACCCCAAGGACTTTCGGACGCCATGCAGATTCTACACCAGGAGCTCAGCTACACCGTTCCCTCACACGACAGCACCTACATGCAAACAGTGTACTTCATCAGGAAGTCGACCGCCAGTGGCGCTGAATTAGATCCACACAAGGACTACACTCCAGAAGCTGTAGCGAAGGTTACCAACAAGTACCGCAAACCGTCCCGCGCAGCATGACCATCGCGCTTCAACCCGGAACAAGCCTCAAGATTTTCGACAACTTCTTAGAGAAATGGACCCGTCCCAAGCGCTACTGATGGACCGGTGCCCTGGGGAATTTTTACTCTGTCGCGGAGATCTCATTTACTGCGGAATGCGTTTGAGGGGGTTGTTGGTGCGGTTAATACTCACGCGTCTAATGTCGAAAGTGTTCCAGAAGTGCGATGGATACAGCTCCACCCACCTATTGAGAAAGTATCCCCAGAATTCGCCCTATTTCGAAGCTGAATGCTCCGTCCCTTCACCCGGAGATCTTGAACTTCTTCGCCACGTAGTCGATACGATCCTGAGGGATCACTGTGAGCGAATCGAGGAATCCATGAGCCATCATGCCATTGTTTTCGTCCACCGGAATATTGATTTTCAGCATCTTGCGTCGAACTGCCTGCGTGAAATTGAACAGGAACCCGATAATATCGGCGCTAGGGAACTGGATTTTCACGGCGTTGATGAGACCGCGAAGTCGCACGACATGGTCCCGACACCCATTGTCATACCCGTTGCTACTTGGACGCAGTGGAGAGTGCTCTAGTAAGCCCACTCCGACTTATGCGTCGCAAGACAGTACATGCAGGGCGCAATGGACTTGAATCCTTGGTCATGCCGCATGATCACGATGCACTGGTAGAACGGGCTGGGAACGCAGTGGAATGTTCCAAAAACGTAGAACACCGTCGTTCACGTAGGTGTAGTGAAACCGGAAGAACATCGCGTCGCCATCTTTCGTCTTGGGCAGCGGCGGGACTTCACCTCGCCCGTAGATGGAAGACCCGAAGTGCCCATTGCGCGTTCGGTAGACCCGGCCGACCACCTGGTCACGCTTGAGGCCCCGAATCATCTTCTTCGACGTGGAGGCCTCTCGAACTATTTCCCATATCTTTGTGGGCACGAGCGTCAAGTTTGACAACGCAAGCTGGCCAACGTCCGCTTTCATGTCTTCGACAGTAATCACCACCGTCTCAAGGCAGTCTTCTGGCGTGGGCGTGGCCAATTCTTGGGCGGTTGTTTTTCCACATGTGTGCGACACAGCGTTATGAAACAACCCGCCCACCACCACGTCGACTTCAGGGTGGTTCGTCATTGGTTTTAAGGGTCTGCGTGGACCTCTACGAGGCATCAAATGCTATCGCAGCTAACGGGTTAACATATTAATTCAGGTTTTCTGAACCTATGAGTCCGAAATCCCTCGATTTTCGTAGGTCAAGAACGAGAAAAGTCACGGTAACGGTTGTGGTTATCAGTACGAACACAAAGTGCTTTTGACCTCCAAAATCTCGTGAGTGGTCAACTTGCATCCTGTATTTGTCTGCTTGTGGAGATCCGGTGCCACCACAAGGTGCTCCATTCCTCTTAAACTGTTGCCAACATGCTTGAAGCTTCCTTCCAGCTTCGCTTACGGGGATTGTTTTTGGGCTCCCTAGGGACCTACGAATTTCGGTCTCGTCGATTTATACATTTAGTGTTATAGTTTGTTTTAGCCGATTTGAAAATGAAAAGGTGCAAAATCGTGCCCACAGCATAGCGCCTTTCAATAGAGGCAGTAATTGACGGTATTATACGCAACAGGCGACGGGGTGACTTCAGTCTTGTATTTTGTTGACGCGTGGAGAATTATGCAAAAACAACGATTACTTGATACTTGTCGAGTATTGTATTGGCCACGTACGTTAACCCTTTCGCGAGCCTCCTTTCTCAACTATACTATACAAAAATAAATTATTGGTTCTATTCGAGAGGTGGTCTGTCTTTAGTTAGTTGACCTTGCTTTACGAAACCTGGTCGCTATCTCATCCCATCTTCTGTGACATCTCATCTAAGGTGATTTGTAATGTGCGGGGTGCACATGGAAGAGACCATGTGACTTGGGTTTTGTATAGTGCCGTGATTACATGACAATTACGACATGTACATTTTATCATATGTCACAAAAGACGGCAGACTTTAGGTTGAACCTGTGTAGAAGGGTGCATTTTTCGCCCTTTTAGACGGGTGTTTTCTACCGTGTTTTGGAAAGCCCCTGAAGGGCGAAAAATGTGCCCTTGTACCGCGAAAGGGTTAATACACTACAAAACTCCAATTGGAATAACGGAGGAGCTACCGCCTCCATGGACCTAAATAAGCTACCAAATGAAAGCCGACAAGGGCACTGATGAATTCGTCGCATTGGTATGTAGCCCGATGCCAAAGTTATCTACGGATTTAACTTGAATCGCCATCTCCGTTAACCTAACATTTGGAGACAATATTGCTCAATTTATGTTTATGCGTATATGGTTCTGTTACCTTCTCGAACGATTGGTGTCTGTTCAACATCTTCAGCTACTATTCTTTCCTTCAAAAATATGATGCATTGTAGTTTCGGAGAAGTTACAGATTGAAAAGTTGGTTTTCGCGTAAAATGGACAATTGAGAAAATGTGAACACTGCTTTCATCAGCGCGCAACTACGTTGAGGTGTATCGCAAGCGTGTTTGGCTTTGCGCTGTGGCTGCGAGCACGCCTTATCTTTAGTAACTCACGCGAGTCACCAACATAAATCCGGCTAGGATAACCTGTTTACAAACCTGCCAATCACGGTAGACCTTGATAAAACTGTATAATCTACATAAGCAATTTAACATGTTTATGGATACTTTATACAAAATAACCTGGCCAGCAGGAATGTGCTACTGTTTTGGTAAGTAAATTGTCAGTTTAGTAGATTTTGCCAGTTTAGTAGAATACACGGCTGTCTGTATCAGCTGCTTCTATTTAGTAACAACACTGAAATCTTCATCTTTGTTGTGGCACCACATTTACAATCATCAGCTGCTTAAATTCGTCCTGTATCCGGTTGATACACCCCAACCTGATCGGTTGCACCATAGGGATGAGCTTTAGTTTGCGAGGATGGAGCGGCTGGTTAGTATGGGCTGACCGGATCTCACAAAAGCTCGTCCTTTCCGCTCACCAACACGACATCGTGCGCTCATTTCCAAAATGGACGACATTCGAGAAAATTTGCCCCTTCGAGGTGAAAAGGTAGTGGGTATGTGTTGCTTGCTGTCTGACTACTTGGTGGTTATTGTGGTAGGACCGGAATGAAGGGTCTTCATGTCCTAACGAAATAGTTTTTACGTTAAAAAAATCGTGTACCGTAAATGTTTTTGTAAATAACTGCACCGCCTTTGACATAAAACCGCCAATGACATAAGCGATAGGGTACCGTGAAAACGTAAACGTGCGCTCACAGCGCCCTTTTACAAGCAAATCACTTAAACGTGCTTAGTATAGTTTATACAAGTGGCACACGAATGGGTTAAGCATGCTGTCACAATACAATCCTCATCAACCTCTTGCCAAGCTTGGACAGCTGCTTGAGCGACGCCATTCGCAATGGCGTACTTCGTGTAGATGGCCCATTGCCTGTCCTCGAACGGCTTCATTACCACCACGTCCATCGGTTGTGACACTCCTGCCATCCTCGGCGGCACGTTCACAATGCTAGTGTGGTCGTGTGCAACCAGGCAAGTCTGGATACTCTCTATTATGTTTTTTTAGGCTGTATAAAACAGCACACTAGGGCTTTTGATGTCAGGACACCAGGCGTTGTCGATCCACTCCTCCACAACCCTCCGGTCACAATAGGCCTTGGCTTGGGCGGGCAGTGTAATGACTTCTTTCCCAATCATACCCTTTATCAGCCAAAAGCTCCTCGTGAACTTGCTCCTGGTATTCCTGCGGACACCGCCAAGGGGCGTAGATCGCGTCCTGTCGTCGAAACACAGAGAAACACGGAGGTTCGAAATGAGTCAGATGTAGCTGTTGAACACATTTAGTTAGTATTAATCGATGGTCTAACTCAAATACTTCCTTCGGATGAAAATGATAAATATAATTACTCGGAAATGTTTAAATCTTAGACAAAAGACAGCATAAACATTCACGGATTAGCTCAAATTGAAGAACAGAATTATCGCTTTACAACCATGTCATTTTTATTTCTGTTTGATCAAAATTGATGAAGCTAAGATGGTCGACGCGAGCTGCCTCGGCACTCTGAGTTTGCCATCACCCGTTCACCCTCCGTATCGCGCGGTCACCACCTTCAAGTCAAACCTTTGTCAAAAGACAGGCGATTATCAATGACATTATAAGATAAATTACGGACAGCTAGGTTTCTCAAAGCACGTACACAGAGTGGTAGCTAGATTACGGCTGCCACTAGCACACCGTCGAATGTACTTCGTAGCGCTACACCAAAAACGTAGCCCAAGCGCTAGCGGATGGGTTCCCCCTGAGTTGAAGCAAAGCGGAGTCCAGGAGGAAGCCCTATGATCGCCACCGTCGATGCTAGTGTTTCATTAGACCATGCTTCTGGTGACATTGGTGCCCTGGGAAATAATCTGCCTAAATTTATAAACTATAGTTGCGAATGATATCATTATCTGTGTGTACCAGTTATTCCCGTTTGGAGAAATAAATACAACTAACAATTGTTGTGCCATTGTCCCAATCGTCGTCACCACCTGCTAAAACTAATTACCCCAATCATTTTCGTCAGGAGGAAGCAAATATAATTTGTTATAGACTTACACTGCATAACACTAACAGTACTCGCACCTTACGAACTCAATAGTGTGTGAGGATTCATATCAACACAGACCGATGATTGACCCATACTGAACACGAAATCATGACGATTTGACATTACTAAATTAAAATAATATATCACCTCCAACCTTTTGGTGGAATGACTCCCGAGAAGCGATCAGTCACCACCTAGAGCAACGTTAGTAAATTAATAAAAAAGAAACGCAAGTTAGTACAAGGATGACAACAATACCAGCGTATCAGGACGGGGCACGCGTCCGCGGTACGTAATTCGCCTGTAGGTGAGGCGATTGCGCCAAAGCAATCTAAAAATGTACATTTTTCGCAGCATCGCGGCTCCGAGATACAATGTAATCAGGATCAAAGTAGGCAAATGCATACCGAATGCATTCAGTGGTATTGTATAAGTATCGAGTGCCACCCATGTGTAGAACCCATCCAAGTAGTTTACAAGAAGAAGAAAAAATGAACTTATCGTAAAATGTTGAGCGTATCATCTAAAAGTGCAATTACCTATTCTCCATTTCCACTGAGACCGCTGTCACATGGGCCTTACTGCTAAAAAGACATTTCGGCAATGATGGCCGATGCTGCCTCCACCGCCAGATTGTGACGCCATAGGCGCGAGCTACGTCTGCAATCAACACCCCGGTATCGACGCGCTGAAGGGCCTCTAGTTCGACACCTTATTTTTGCTGAACTTTGCGTTGCTGTCGTTTCCTCAAATGGGCCAGTAGCGACGAGTGCTTGGAGGTACTTGATTTGATTTTGTTACGATGTGACATGATCTTCGAGATATACAGCGGGTCCGAAAAGTCTGCACCACCCTGTGATGTTTTCATTTCCAAGTCGATATTCACTCGATTGTTGTGAAAGAAACGCTCACAGATTGCTCTTCGCGTTCCTTCTTTTTTCGTACTTTAATGAGACCCGGTCCATAAAATTCTCTAGTAAAAATCGATGGGGAAGCATACATCATATTTTTTTTTTGAAAATTGCTTTCTCGGGGCTTGATCATAACCAACGCTTTTTCGCGCCGAGCAGATGGTATCGGCGAACGAACAAAATCGAGAGCAATCTGTAAGTGCTTATTTCACAACAATCGAGTGAATATTGACTCGGAAACGAAAAAAAAATAAACCACGGGGGGGGGGGCAGTCTTTGCGGAATCGTTATACGGCAATGAGTTTGAAACGATGAAATGAAAAATACTGTTTCTCTGTCCCACGAATTTATGATGATTTAGGTTTTTTGTGTACCACACAAAGCTTTTGATTAGTTGAATGACGTTGGGTAGGGTGAATTTTGATTTTTTTTTTCCCATTCATCATACCCTTACTTGGAAAAATCTCGCAATCTATAACGCGTATTTCTGGGCGTCCTGAAGCCTTTGAAAGGCTGTGATTGGTCCAGTAGCAGAACATTAGCAAGAACTTCACATCCTGAAAGTTTGGATTAATATCGCCATAAACGGATTGTTTTACGAAATTAAACCTATTGACGCCGAAAATGGGCGCATAAGAAGTGTTTTCACGGCTGCAGTTATCGTTTGCTATATGTGTTAAAATTAAACAGAATACGCCTAAACGTAAGCTTCAAATAAGACCTCATTCAACCGATACTTCGGAGTTGAAAAAAAAGTAATGATTGTATTTATGAAATCATCATAAATTCGTGGTACAGAGAAGTACTGACAAATTGTACTAAACTGGTATTTTACCTTACATGTATCACATTGCTTCTTTTTGATTTATGACATTGGTTAGGCTACGAGCTTTGAGTAATCTTCATGGCATGGTCGACTTTTGTTGGGGGCAGTGCAATTGGACCAAACACCACAAGAAAAGTCTTGCTCGACGAGCAAGCACAGCTCGATACAATATATGTACAGCCCCCACGCTCCATTTGAGGAGTTTTCGACAACTGCAATTATTATTGTTATAACTGCAACCTGTAAGTAAACTCTAATATTTTGTGTTTGTGGCGGAGCAGGAACCAGAGCCACATCGTGTGTGTGAGCCAATGCATGGTATAGACGATCTTTCTTTGTGTCAATGAGTACGTGGACCAGCAAAGCAAGAACCCCAAACTCATTACTGCCCAGCGTATTGCGAAGGAAGTGCAAAAGGAGGCCGGGGTGGTGGTGCACGGCGCATTTGCAAAATTGGGCTTCGTGGAAAAAGCGCCACTACCTCACTAAGAGTAGGGCAAACAAACGCTGCATTTAAGGCAAGCTACCTAAAACAATCTAGCCAACCGGCGCAACAAGCAAAAACTGCCCCACGACCCTGAGGTTTTCCTCGACGACAGTTACTGCTACGTCAACCACGTTGCGGGGAAAAATGTGGTCAACGTCGGACATGATACAATACGACAATAACGACAAAGGAACAAGATATGTGGTAGGGTTACATTTTCTTTCCTATGTGGTTATTTCGACATACTTGTTTGCAGAATTTGTGTTATGCGGCTGGTATCAGGCTCACGGGGCAGTTCTCCAAGGGGTTTTGTACCCGTCTCTGTTGAATACTGAAATTATACGCTAAAGCCTGATGGTGACGATGGTTATCATGGAAAATTTGACACCGCTCACTTCGAGCGGTGGTTCGAAAAGTTGCGCAAGACACCGAAACATTATGGGCGTTACCAGGTCCATGTGGATGAATATGTTGGTTTATTGGACCATACTTGGGCTTTGTATGGGTGGATTATTGCCAATCAAATTTTAGAAATGTGTTTCAGCCAATATCCTCTATAATACATTTTAATTCTAACCAAGCAAGCTACATAGGGCTAGGGAAGTCATTTAAACCTGTCGATCGGACGTATCAAGTCCGATAAAACCGCAAAATATGTGTATGCCCAGTCAATCATCAAGTGTTAGACGTATCACTGTCATATTTCTCTTTATCCGACCATTGTGATGGGCTTAGAAGATCTGTAGCCCAGCAATACGTTACGTACCAAGTCGACCACGGTCGCAGCATTTTCCTAGTTCCTAACGGTGAGGAAATTGAAGAGGGATATGTAAGACAAATGTATTGAGGCGGATGAGAGTGGAAAGAGTTTTGAATGTGTCATGGACAAGTTGGGATGTATCTCGCATTTGGCGAGGGAAAGAAGGGCAAAGTGCTTGCTAGAAATACTGCTTATGGGTCAATTCCCTCAGCACCTAGCGTCGCTAGAATCGCGGCTGCTCGAAATGGGAAAAACACTGGATACCTTTTGTTTAAAAAGAGATGGTGGTGGCTTCGTATCGAAAGCTCCACCACGCACTAAGGCTGAATTTAAAATGAAAACGTTGGTGTATTTGTATACTATTGCATGTCCTGACAGTGACTACCAGGACGCTGTTCTCCTGTTCCTCCTCTGGTATCTGTTGTGACGGGCATCCGACCTGTCAATGATCCGGAAAAGGAACATCTCCATCGACGCCGCTGGTGTCTTCTTCCTCCGCTTGGTAGGTGTCAAGACGTCGGAAGAGCAAGGGCTGTCGCTTGTCCCTGATACCGACTTCGTCACCTGCCTCTTGCTCGCCATTGCTCTTGCCCTAATCGTCCAAGCCGCGCCGTGCTCCACCCTTGTCGCCAACCTCCCCGATCAAGCCCAACAAACGGCTCTAACCCTGTATCCTGATGTCCCGCTCCTTGAGCTCCTCAGTGCGCCGGTGGCCACCGGAATTGCAGCCCCGCCGCACCTCCTCGCGTTAACACGCCGCCGACGATATATGCCCACGTCAACCGGGTACTTGATCGCGTTGTTCCCGCTTGCTGGTGTGACGGTAGCCCTGACGTCGCACCCTTCCGCCGTGGTGATGCCCAGCACACAAACGGCTGCGAGGAGATGACCGCTCGGTGGATCATGTCCGTTGCGGCCAAACGACACGATTTGAGCAAAATGAACCTCATTTCGGAAACGAAACCCGTGTTTTTACCCCTATATCTAATTAGCGTATATGGTTTTATCACGTAAGTATGGTTTTATGTTCGTGTTAAAAATGGGGTTCAACTGCATTGTCGCCGACAACAGAAGATTGGGCTGGTAGCGCCAGTGGCGGCAGCAGCAAAATGAGGAGCCAACCTAGTTAAAGGGGGCTTTGTATAGGGTGCTAGGACGATGAGGCTCGTCAGATACTTCACAGCGGCGGCAACGGCGTATTTCGCGGTCTTCACACCATTGCGCATGTTGAACATGTCAAAGACGTCGTCCTTGAGAATAATGGCCGTATGGGTGGACCGGGCCACATCAATCTCGTACATGAAACCACTACACGGCTCACAGTAGCCAGTCACCTTCGACGTGCCGTAAAGTTTGGTCTACTCCATGACCCACGAGAAGACGCCGTGTTGTGATGACTCGTCAGTTGGACCTGACGCAGGCCGTACACGTCGAAGAAGCCCAGGACCGTCGACTTAATGCCGAACTGCTGTGATCGAGAAAGGGGCGTAACACCATACAAGAAGGAGGGGCATCTGAGGGAATTGCGCATTCGCCATTCGCGCAGGACATGCGCTGATTTCACCTTTGCTTCATCGTCGGTGAAGGGATATGGTTTCTTGCTACAGGGGATATTTGATTGCTATTGACATTGCGAACATAAGGTTGTTATATCAAAGAGTCGAGGAACTTGGGGGGAGGGCGCGCTAAAGGTAAAGTGCCGCCCCCACAATTCAGGCGGATGGAAGCTTCTAGAAGCTTCCACAACCGCCCTACATCTGCATACTCTATTTTTTGCTAGAAGCTCACTATACTATACTATATCTAAGTCAATTCTCCGACTAGCGACCATTTGTCTATAAGTAATATCTACCTATCGGACACTCTCACTCCCTCACTGGCCTGCGCGCCCCATCAGACTTGGCGTTCCCGATAACGAGACACAGCCAGCAAGGCCCCTGGGGCACTGAATTAGTCCGACACTCGTCACCCACGCTTCGGCCTGGTTGGCCTTGGGCTTGGATAGGTTCAACTTGTGCTGGGTCTCCCACCGTTGTCTGGCTGCTGCTTGTCTGCCCTCCCGTGCCTCCTCGCTCGCAGCGATGCCACATGTCGATAGTCCGCCCTCTGGACCGCGTAGAGCTTCGTCCGCAGTGTCCGAGGATCCACACGAATCCGATGAAGAGCTGCTGGACCGGATCTTGAATTGGGGACCTCCACCGCCGCGCAAGAGCTCCCAAACTCACCTCGCTTCACCAAATGCGCATGCCAGTGAAAGCTCCAGCGTAGTAACCGCTAGCAATAGCCCAGCTGCCGAGCCACCAGCTCCGCCCTCCGTCCTGGCTGTATCACTGGTCGAGCCACCCTGAAGTTGATGCGTCCTCGTCTAAACCACATATGGGACTCACGTATGACAGTGAAGAGGAGGCAGCTCGAGTCACCGTAAATCCATCACCTAGTGCTAATAAATCCAGCAAATCTAATCTCGTTTTGCCAAACTCATTGCAAAGCACAATAGTCAGACCACTTAAAAAGTGGGAAAAGTCACATTTTCCACTTTTAGCTTAAAAGTGACCATTTATCTCGGAAAAGTGGGAATGCATACTTTAACACTGTTATACGGAGAATGGGTACACCGGATTGGTAGTAGTACTCACTCACCGTAAGTGGGATGTTAGTAGTGATTCTATCTATTGTACTAATCCCCAGGAAGTGGGAAATGTGGGAAAAATGGAGATTTTCCCACTTTTTAAGTGGTCTGGTAATATTTATTGTTTGATATTGCCGTTAAAATTTGACAGAATGCGATTAACATGCAGTGCCTGCAAAAACAGGCCAAAAACGGGCAAAACAGGTGGAAAGTGAAGAACCAGCTTTATCCGGTATTTTCAGTTAGCCTACAGTTTTGGGGTCATTGGATAGCTTAGTATTTCAAACCTATTGCTGTAGTGATCGCAAGTGTCCCCAAATTTTGCACATATGGTTAGCTGCGTCTCCGCAACACGCCTCCACGGCGCCATCACTGGACTTTTCGAAAGTTTTGAAATCCCTGGGTGGTACTTTCGATAATGATAGACAAGGGTTTACAAAAGAACTTGGCAGTGCGTAGTTCAACATCTAAATATCTAAAAACGCTTCAAACAGCCCCACTATCAGACAGAGGCTTTCACCGGAGCCCAATGCTACATCAACCCAGGTCATGCGTGAGAAACTTCACTATACTGCTTAAAAAGAAACTGAACGATGCGATGTCAAAGCACCACTACGTTTGCGCAATTACCGGATGTAGCAATTTTTCGTTTTCCACGCGATTGGTGCCTCTTTTTACAGGCACCGCCTGTTAAACATAAGCTCTATCAAGTCAGACCTCTTCCGACCTATGCGTCGATAAAACATATAGTTGGTTTTATAAAAGTTTCATAAACTTGCGCGACAGTATTCATTGGTGCAAATAGAGTTTCGAGTTTGCGGGGATTGAATTCGGTAAACTGGCAAATTAATCAATGTTTTTTGTCTAACAAAATGGCGTTTTTCGCGTCAAATTCTCTGATCTCTGAAATTTATTTCAGAGCTAAGGAGGGATCCGAGCGGGGTCTGATTTTCCGTGAAGTCATAACCCGATAATTTAGATCTGGTTATCGGAAACAGATTTGTTGGGGAACGTACACATTTCATGCAATATATCACAGTAGATACTCTAGGATTTTATACCTGTTATGATTTGATTAAGTACGAAAATGTTGACTGTGTCGTCTCCCTCTCTGTTAAGTCCGCGCGTTAATGAATTGGATGTTGCGCGAAGAGAACATAGAAACTAGTACCCGTCTGGGTCAATACAGTTGTTTTAGGTGCGTTATTCTGTACCGTCGTAGTTTTCGCAGCACCGTGCAGATGCTGCGGCTGCGAAGCAGGTGCTGGAGATGCGTTAAAGTGGATTGAGCACTTCGAAGATGTCGGCCAACATGAGCTGCTCTAATCCGAGAATGATCATCAAGGGTACACTTAACTATTCACTTTATTAAATTTCAGAGCTTCTTTGTGCACAACACGACTTTAAAATCTATCTTTTGGAAATCTGATACAAATATTTAGTTACAAATAGTACCTCTCCACAGGTTTCCAGAAACCCATCCCACTTACATGCTGCGTGCCACCGCCGATTCGAGGAAATTGATTACATGTACTAGTGGTTGCCTTTATTTTGGTCCTTATGCAGATCAGGTCTGGCGATTTGATCTGGATTTGATGCAATCTGATCACTCTCGGATGGTGCTGTATAAGCTGCTAAGGTAAAGTGGAGGCAGCATCACCAACCCCAACACTTAATGTGCGTCTGCTAAAGTCATTCTCCATTTGATCTAGATTCGAATGAATACTTAGTGCTCCTCGTAGGCTACATTATCAGAAGTCGCCCATCCTAGCAGATCAATCGTACTTAATCGAAAGAAATCGTCTTGAGACTTGTATTGAAACCTGGATCCAAAATTAAGACCAGGTCTAAATAAGACCCATTTAAAAATCTTCCGTACTACTATCATGCTGCATTTTGACCACTGAATCAAAGTCCTAGCCATAATTTTGACTACTTAAATTTAGAATTCCGAAAAGTGATTGTGATTACACAAGTGCGAGGATGTAGAGACGGAGACAAGTACAATGATATTTACACTATCCCAACATTCGGTCTGGATGTATAACATTTAGGACGTAAAAAATGGTGTATCAATGCGGGTGACCAGTACGGTACATGTATTATACAATAACGTTATAACGTATCATTTCGGAGGCCGAATCCTCTTTTTTCGATCCTTAACTGTTCCACGAATATACTGGAACACCCGTACGCCGATTTCAAGTGGTCACGCTGCAAGAAAATCAACAATTGCCACTGCATTTCCGCATGATGCGTGGGACACACCCAGCATTCCATCGATTGTATTCAGTGGCCACACAACGGCGATGGTCGGGCAATTGAACTCCACTGGCCATCTCATACTCGAGCACCGTACTTATCACACATATTTGCCGGAGAGATATTTGCATGGCGATAGCACGTTGAGAGCGAGCCAAGAGATTCAGGTACAAAACTGGAATGGTCCTTCTGGGAAGGTTAATTTAAATCCTTTTTTATTAAAAAAGGATTCAAACAAGTGCGGTATTGAAACTCAACCAAACCATAAATTTTCTCGCCGCACCATAATCCTGGCTTTGGCGCTCCAAAAGCAATGCACAATGCCCCTACCGCTGTCGATCGTACCATTCTACCAAGTTAGTGAATTGAACGTGGAAATCGACGCGGTACCTTTGGAGGATGGATAATCTTGTAATATTTTGATCGATTCAGCAACGAAGTGAGCTGCAATTGACGACATTACTGCACGTGGCTGGCAAGCGACGACTTCATTTCTGTACCCGCAGTGTTGATGGAGAATTGTGTGTCTTATGCAGGTACCATCGACGAAAATGTTCAGAATGTTTTTGGTCTCTGCCGACCCACTACGCCCAAGCCTCGTCCTTTATGCGCCTTCTCTTCGCGATCCTGTAGTTTTCAGACAGACGCACCAAATTTAATGAAAACAGCCGTGGCGCTTCACCCACCGCAAGTGATTTTGTCCATCGATGCCCTACAGACCCCAAAAGCAAGGATAGCGCAATGATAGCCTCGGGTTTATTTATCCATGATGCAGCTTTTGAAACTTGTATTGGTGCAATTGACTCGCACTCGGATCATGCTCGCGTTGCGGTGTAAAGATCGTTGGCACCCTGTTGACGCAGATACCACATGCGACATACCACGCCCTCATGATCTCCACCAATGATCGCCGATCATTGATCGGTGCCTTTCTCGAACAAATGGCATTTCAGCGCAAAGCTCAAGCTTCAAGCGGCAGTTCTGTGATTGCGATGTTTTTATCGTCCTCGAGTCCTTGGCTGGAGGCTGGAGGCTGGAGGCAATGCACAAGCCGACTTTAAGTGATATGTGTTCGTCTCCTCATGGCAGTCATCATTATTTTGACTCCCATCTCGAGGTACGGTTGAAAAAACAAGCCAGTGCACGGCACTCGCTTCAAGAGTCTGCCGTCGTGCATATTGTGCGGAAGCACTCGATTTACGCTGCTAAAGACGATACCCCGCGTCACGCGATGTGCCAACGCTAGGAATTGTACTGTCGTTTGTATGTAACCAAAACTGGAAAAATTGATTTCAGCGCATAACTACAAATATACTAATTTCAGTATAGGCGAATGACAGTAAACATTGATTGCTGTTCTTCCTGACAGAACTTCTTTTAGGGACGGAAGTTCCTTACGCCCACGACTCATTGCCACGAGGGCTGTCTAGCATACATGTATTGCATGCATGGTCTTGCCGGTATTACGGAACGGTACGGACTTTCAAATCGCAGTTGAGCTCCTAATCAAAATGTCCATCACATTATCTATAGCGATCGCCAAATTGGTATTACATGTATGGTCGTCCCGCCATCGTTCTACCAGTTGCAATGCGATCAAACCAACCTTACGTAAATCCTGGTGCTACCGCCACCGCTATGAATTCCTGGTTTTTTTTTTCACTCATCTCATCTCTCACTTTAATGAGAGTGTGCACTTCTGGGTACCCTGCTATACCGCAAATTTAAAGAACCCAGAAGACGACCTACCTGTCATCACATCGATTGCTCCATGTCGTTGTCATGCCATACATGCGTCTTCTTCGAATCATACAGCACCCCACCATACCTTAGATAATTTCTTTCAGTCTGGTCCTCCCTGAGAACTACTTTTACCCCTACTTAAGTGTACCGGTATGCGTGCCGTCTGAGTTTCCTCGGCGTGTAACGATCAAGAAGCATCGTAGCTCTTGCCGAGCGCGAAGAAATCTCCACGTGGAAATAGATGGTATTGAACAATACGCAAACGGCCAACGTACTAACAAAGCAAGCCTCACACATACATGTTAGCGATTAGTGCCCATCGATTTCACAATTTCTCAAACCACAAACAACTCGTTGTCTTCAAACAAAGATCCAAGATCGAATCGTGTTTATTATCGTGCAACCCTCTTTATCGTCGCCTTACAGTTCCTTCCCCATCCCAACCGGTGGTCTGGAGAGCTTGCCTCGCCTTTGACCCACTTTGGATGTAATCGTACTTAGTGAGAACTGAAAACCAAGAAAAACCTAACAATAAAAACGCCATACCCCCCTTCTGTACAGGCCTCACTCCCAGATTCGCCTTGTCCAGCATAAAGCCGAAACTCAAAAAAACAGATAATGATGGCGCTTTCCGAACGTCCCAGCCGAAAGGCCAAACGGACGGACGTGGACTACGCCGTTCTATCCTCAGGTCAACAAATCCCCGAGTATTCCGAAGAGGATGACGACTCGGAAGACGAGAATTACGGCAGCACTTACAAGAAGAAACGCCGCAAACAAGGCGCCGAGTGCTTTATCTGCCACCGGCCGCCCAGAACCTACAAAAGGACCATGCTGCAATGTGACAGCTGTTCCCGAATGTAGGTTATTTTCATTTCTTATTTTCCACATTAACTAGGAAACATTACTAAACAAAATTATTATATGTGTATTGCCATATTTGTACTATGTGTATACAGGTACCATGCAGCTTGTGGCAAACCTTTCCAGTCAGCCTCCATTCTGGGCAATACAAGTTGCTACGAGTGTCTACAGGAAGCCAAGGTGGACTCATTGAGTGCTCTGCCTCGCAAGACACTGGACTCCATCACAGATTTTGTCAAGGTTCTCAAGAAGGCCAAGAAGATTGTCGTCATTGCCGGTGCAGGCATCAGTGTGTCCTGCGGCATCCCAGACTTTCGCTCCAAGGACGGCATCTACGCCATGGCTCGCAACATGGACGTTGTCTTACCAGAACCGGAGTGTCTATTCCAGATTGACTACTTTCGAGAGGACCCGGCACCATTCTTTGAAGTGGTGCGCAATGCCTTTGCTAATTCGCCCAAACCATCACCAACACACTGGTTCTTAAGGCTGCTACAGGACAAGAAGAAATTGTTGCGTGTGTATACGCAAAATATTGATGGATTGGAGGAAGCCGCAGGTGTGACGAGGTGCATTCCTTGTCACGGCAGTTTTGCCTTTTCGCAATGCATGCGCTGCAACAAGCGCGTGCCGACGAGCTCTTTGATGCCCATAATTCAGGCGGGAGTCATCCCGTCGTGCTCGGAGCCGAACTGCCGCGGCGTGCTGAAGCCGGAGATCACGTTTTTCGGCGAAATTCTTGACGACAAAGTCAGCACAACCATCACAAAAGACCGCTTGCAGGCAGATCTTCTGATCGTTATGGGCACGTCTCTTAAGGTTGCGCCTGTGATGGAAATTCCAGGCTATTTGCCCTCGCACATTCCTCAAGTTGTGATCAACAAGACGGCATTGAAGAAAAAGAAATTGAAATCGAAAAAACTTTCAGCTGGAGGAACGATGAGCCGAATTAGTAGCAAAAGGGGCGGCAAGAAAGAGGAGGACGATGAAGAGGAGTTCGATATGTCGCTCTTGGGCGACTGTGACGATATTATCCGCTACATTTGCGCTCAAGCCGGTTGGGACCTGGATCCGAACGCGTTTAAAGCGGCAAAGACGAAGCCTCTTATACACAACAGTCAGGTAATTTCACACCAGGACTCAACTGGCAAACATGTTTACTGCTTTGGAGAGTGTCAGTGCAAAAACAAACTGGTTGCTGGTATGAACGATGACGATGACGACGAGCAGAAACAAGACGAGGAAGAGTTTGAAGAAGACATCGTGTGGTACGTTGCCAATAACGCTCTCTGCTGTTCAGGATTCGTCTTACAACTCCATGTGTTTGTACAGTAATCGCTGTGAAATGCGTATTGACACAGACGCGGAGCCTGGCTCGGGATGCAAGATCGTTCACTACCGCTGCAAGTACGTTTTGAAGGGAAAAAACAACCTCTCAATAATGATGCTGCTTGCTACGCTGAAACTAATGAATGTGCTACTTTTGTGCAGTGATTGCTTCGACTACGATCTCTGTGGAGATTGCTATCCCAAGAGGAGATACAAGCACAAGGGCGGCAGACATCGCTTCACGCAGTGCTTATAGAGTGTCGGTATTCTTCTTGAAGCGAGGCAACTTTTACTGATAGCCATGGCGATAGATAGTTCGACCGGCTTTATTAAAACGGTAGGGTATAAATGATGTTGAAGTCGTCGATTTTGAGTGTTTGCGTAGATTTCCGAATTTTACCGCCGAGCAACAATGGTCACGAAATTTGACAACAAGGTACGCGCATATTCGAGTTGCACCCCCGTCAGTGTTTGCTGTTCGTAATGACAGCAAGGCGATGCACGATTAAACATCGCTGAAAAAAAATAATCCAAGTAAGAAGTAGGTTCATTCAACGTTCACCAGCACACCGCTCTATACCATTGCGCGATGGCTTCAAACTACATGTCCGTTGTAAGAAGCAACCGGTTCAAGCACCGATCCGTGGTAAGACGTCCCTCGCAGTCAAGTCTGCTGCTGCACTAAGGTTCAAGTACACTTATAGACTGCTGTGTCTACCCATCTAGACCCCATTGGACAAAATGCCCCACACGACCCAAGCTTACAGCAAGAGACCAGGTCAACATCGACGTCGTTCCTACTCTGCAAGACCCAAGCTTATATCAAGAGACCAGGTCAACATCGACGTTGTTCCTACTCCTAGTCATCTTCGTCTTCCTTCTCGTCGAGTTTCTCTTCGGCTTCGACATTGGATAATCAAGTCACACCACTGCAGCATACCTCTGCAATGCCCGTGCAATCAACTGATCCACGTCGAGTTGCTCATGTTGCTACCGTTCAGTACGTTGTACCTGACCATCCACTCGGCGCAACAATGTGCAGCTAAAGTTGCATTATGCGTACTGCAAGATGTTCGTGGCGAACAAGCCAATGGTACAGAATACCATGTTTGCTAGTTTCTCAAACTCTCAATTCCAGACGTTTAAGACCAACATGGTGGAAGTGGATAACAACAATCCCGTTTGGAAAGCTACATTTAAAACCTGTATCAATGACCCAACAATGGACGTGCTGTCTATTCTCAGGAAGAACCAGCAACAGTTTTGCTGCCCGATAAACGGGGTTTGTGCGATAAACCTGAAAAATCTCATCGACACCCGTGGTGTGGATCAGTGGTATCCACTACGCAAGGGTCAATCTGCAAATGCTACTCGAGAAGACCAAACAACCGACGACTTCACCCAGAGCGCAAGTCAACCAAGCCGGCTATTCTCCTGCTGAGCAATGTACCCAGCCAAGCCGTGCTCAATCCTTGGACGAGGACTATCGCCGTCAAAAAGAAGAGAAACGACGACTACGTGAAATGAAGCGCCTGGTCAGATACCAACGCCAGTTCCACGAAGAAGAAAAACAAGCCGCCAAGAAGTCAAATACAACCATAATGACGACGAGCAAACAAGTGGCAACCAAGTTGAAACACTCAACAGGGAAATCGTTTACAACGTGGATCAAGGCCGAGTTGAGAGGGATTACGAAGAAAAACCTGAAGGATGCTGAGAGAGAAGTGAGAGTTTCCAGTCACTACGCAGCCATGGGTCTGGCAAAAGCGTTCGCAGTTTCCAGTCGTGCCACAATCAAGTCGATAAAAGAGATCAAGCATCTCGGGAGTTGATCGGCGCAGAGCACCGTACACTTAAGGATGACTTGTACGACCTACTTTCTGGATCTGATGAAATGGATCAACCCTTCACGCGTGAAAAACGTCGCGAATCTAATCCGATACCAGAAGCGATCGGAATTGTGAAGAGTGAATTGGTCAAATTTCATATTAAGTACCCCGATCGGAGAAAATCAGGTTGCAGAGCTTCATTACTCTCGACGAGCAAGTTAGCGATAAGTTTGCTTTATGTGGTGTCCAGTCCCCATTGGAAGAAGAGAGGCGGCAACAATGCTGGATCGGATTTGTCTGACGCCAAAGCAACAACGCAAAAACTCTCGTGAAAAGGAAATATCCTCGCACAAGTTGAAGAAGAAAACAAGGAAACATGGCTCGGGTTCGATCTCTGACTCAGATTTGTTGTCGTCTTTGTTGTCGTCCTCTTCATTGGACTCACATCACCGTCGCCGACGCAAATACAAGAAGAAGCACCACTCACACCGACGTCACAAGCACCATACTATCCCAATCATGGTACCTCCTACTGCTCAACTGAAAATCCCAATGCACACACAAACTCCAATTGGAGTTCTTCTACCTCCACAAGCCCCTTCAAATGGGAATGGGATGGGGAAGTTCGTGAAGGTTGCATTTCAGGTTGCATCGATTGCTCTGCTTGGTGTCGATGTCACGAAAGCGTTCACGAATACGTCGAATACTCAGGCAACCGTTGCTGCTGCTTGCGCTCCGAGGTGTGCCCATTATTGGCGAGAACGACGTTGATTTCACGGAACTTGAGTAGACAGATGAACAAGCGAATAAGTACAGACAGCCAATGCTAGCAACATACCAACTTACCCAAACTTAATGTAGGAACAACTCACAGTTTACAGATAATCTTTATCCACTTCATTGTATCTTCAAAAGCAAAAGGAGCGCACCAGCTCTGCGTTTGTCTGCTCCTTTGTGGCTTGTCCGAGATATTGTGGCATTGCGGGTTGGTCAGGTTCATCAAATCCAACTCCATCCGGCCCGTAGTCTTTGTACACCGATTGCTGTTGGGTTGTGCTTGGAACGAACGATGTAACGGAAGTCGCGTAATCACCACTACCAATAACAGCATTGTGAGCAGGTCGGCTTGCTTGTCCTTCCCGTTGCGCTCCGCTCACTTGAGTAACATCAACATGCTCGGGCTTCCATTGCTGTGTCACATACGGAGACAGGGAATCAATGGTACGCGAATCAGCGTAACTAGACTTGTGCGAGTACTGCATACCTGACGATTGGGTCGAAGCACGTGAACCCCCGCTTCCAGCTAGCTTAGCGCGAGTCCGAGCTTTCCTCTCCTTCTTTTTCTTGAGCTTACGCATGAGGCGTTCCTCTTCAGACGAAGATAGCGAAGAGGACGACGATGACACAGAGGAGGACGAATAACTGCTTTCGTAATTCCGTCGAGCATGTTTTCGTTTGGATCGACGCTTCTTTTCCTTCTCTTGTCTCTTGGCCTTTTCAGCTCTTCGACGTCTGCGTCTGCGTCGACGGCGTTCATCCTCAGAATCTTCAGAATCTTCAGACGAAGAAGATAAGCTATCCGATGGGCTTTGTGGGAATGTCAGCGAGGTAGGAATCTCTGAACTCTGGTATTGGTTGCTGGATTCGCTTCTAGAAGACACTGAGCCATGAATCGATTTCTTCTTGAATTCTTCTTCCTTAGGCACCTTGATCCGTGATGAGCCTTTGCGATAACCTCGCGAAGATACTGAACTATCATCGGAAGACTCGTAGTCACTGTATCCTCGTCGCTTGGGATGCTTCTTACGGTGACTGCGCTTTCTATCACCACTTCCTTTGCGACGACGACGTTCATGTTCTGACGCCGTGGATTCGGAAGAATCGGACGACGGTAACGCATTCTGCACAACTTGGTGCAGCTCTTCTACCGACAATCGGATCGTCCCAAAGCCTGTTGACGGGTGATCAGGAAAATCATCACCCACATGACCCGAATTGGTGCCATATATGGTATATCCACTCGGAATGCCGAAGTTCACCTCTTGCCCCTTATTTTCCTCTACATCTTGTTTCAAACTCAATTTATCAATCTGAGTTGCGACCTCCTCCGTCTTCACTCCCCGATACTTGAAACTTGGCAAGTCTGAATCCGAGTTTTCCTCCTTTTGGCCCCCTCGATTCTTGAAGCTTTCTGGTAATTCGGAATCCGATTCCTGATTATTTTCCTGTTGCAACTTTCTCGCACATTGCTCTCTCCATTTTTCTTCTCTTTCAATCTGCTGCTCGAGTCCTGCATGTTTAACAGCATCTTCCTCCAGCCTTCTCCACTTTTCCTGTTGTTGGAGCTCCAACTCGCGTCGTTGAGCTTCTTCCAACTCTCGATGTTCCTGCATCAACCTTTGTATCGTTTCCTCACTAGCTTGCGAATATCTTCGTTCAGGAACTGAAACTTGAACATTTTCCTGTAGACAAATTTGCAGTCGAATCTCGCCACTGGGTTTTTCGTTCTTATAAAGGGGAAACCATTCGTCGATTGTTACCCCAAGTTGAAGTTGCCGCAAATGGACGACGCCCGCCCCGATTGCCGGACTGTATATCAGAACTTGGTTCTTCACTCGGATCGTCAGAATCTCCGCGTTAGGGTTTCTTACGTTCATTTGGAACTTTTCGTTCCATTCTGGACAATTTCGAGTTGCACTCGTCTGCACTTTAGTATGGAACGTTCGGTGGCTGCTGCCTTGTTTCTTGTCGACTCCGACTAGGGATTTCCCCTGGCCGAAGCCTCCGATCATGGGCGTGTCGCCTAAGTACAATTTGCAGTAGGAACCTTGAGCCACAGCGGGCAGATTTCGGGCCGAGTGCACGCGTATGAAGAGTGTAAAGTTGCCGTAGAGCGGCCGGAGTGACGACATAATGGCGGGTCGTTCAGGAGCAGATGATTGGTCGGACGAAGACCGGAACATGCCACCGCTGGGCTTAAAACCGAGCGACGTGGTGAACGCTCGGACGCGAGAAATTGGAGCGCGGTCCTGCGAGCCGCTCGCCATGGACGACGATTGATGAATGAAAGACTTGCCCATGTCGGGGAAACGGCAGTTGAACCCACGACATACTGAAATCAAGTGACGGATAGGTTCATGTTTTAGGTTCAACATCTGTGGTAGAGGGAACACTGTGCCAGCGACAGAGGAGTTAACTTGCGCAAGTAGGTTGGGCCAAAATCTCAAAATGTAAGTAGGTCACGTGGTTAAAGGCAGGATTGCAGACCAGGGTTGCACGAACCTTCATCTTCCTTGTGGGAGGACAGTTTTATTTGCCCTCGTGGTTGTCGCTGCCCTCACATGCATCCTTCGCAGCTATGCTGCTGTACATGTACACACTCCTATCTAGTAGATACCGGTACCGGTATTATCTAAGTACACAAAAAGGGATGACACTAAAGTCAGTGCAGCACATACAAACGTGGAGACAAAAGGCCGCTCGCTGCACACTCTTTACCAAGTAAGGAAGACAGACAGACCTAAATAGGACTGCCTCTTTAGGACAACAGATTAACCCCAGCCACGACTTTTGGTAGGACAAATGCTAGGACAAAATCACATTATACTCGATTTTACTGAAGTGTATCAGTATACAAAATCCAAGATATTTAGTTTTTGTCCTTCCGTTTGTCCTACCAAAAGTCGTGACTGGGGTTAAACCAAAATACAGTAGCCACTCCCACGTCTACCGGTAGAAGGCCGATTAACATTGGACTAAAGTCATCGAAGTGGCATTTGATGCCACCACCATGCGACTAATAAAACTTTGAGACTTGCCTAGCCGGTCGATACTTACCCTTGTTTAGACAAAGGTTCCTATCGTAGAAGCGTTTACGAGTAGTACCGTGTCGCCATACATCTTAGAGCTTCACATTGCCCTTAGCAACAGCTTGGCAGCCGAGTGCATATCATCGAACACAGTACGTAGCCGGAGCTTTGAGAAAGGCACAATTCTGACATCCTTCAGCCTTGCGTCAGCAAAGTCTACATTTCTTTAAGTTGGTTGGTCAAACATGCCGTTGCTTTTGCTTTCCACTGCTTGTCGAAGCCGAGGTGGACGTCGTTGAATTCTTCATTCTTAGACCTTTGAAATGAGATGAGCACCTCGAACCGTGGTCATTGACAAAACGCACCACCAGTTCCTGGAGCTAAACCTCCGTTCCTGAGTTTCGGTTTCTACTGGCGATTAAATTGCACGGTACAGATCTACACTCCACGTTATGAATTAGCCTACTTATGTTAGAGCAGCAATCTACTTACATTTTGAGATTTTGGCCCAACCTACTTGCGAAAGTTAATTCTTCGCCAGCGATACGCGCAGCAACGTTACTACAGCTTAGCGAGGGGAGCTATAACTTTACATTACCGGGCATCTGCAACCGGGGTTGTATTTCTGAAATTCGAAGCCTAGATGCACGCTGCATCTAGCAATATATTTGTGCATTGCAGATGTTTTGGCACTCGCCTTTATATTACTGAGTTATAATCTCGATTTATTTAACCCCAGTCACGTCTTTTGGTAGGACAAACGGAAGGACAAAAACTAAATATCTTGGATATTGTATACTCGCTGAGATTTTTTGTCCTAGCCAGGCGAAAACGCCTGGCTAGGACAAAAATACTGATACACTACACTAAAATCAAGTATAATGTGATTTTGTCCTAGCATTTGTCCTACCAAAAGTCGTGACTGGGGTTAAGCCAACTCTTATTTAAGACAGCTCTGATTTGTGGTTGGCCGAGTTATAAACTCGAATTTGCGCGTAAAGACATAGTTGCCTCTACAAACGACTGAATTGCTCTTGTTGAGGGGCAAAACCGAGATTTGTGCCGTGAAACGGACCGGTACAGCGGTGTAAAATCAAAACAGACTTCACATCTCCCATGAGCACTATGGTTTAGAGGTCTAAAATAGAGGACAAAACCTCTGCAATGCAATATATACAGTATCAGAGATACTGTGCCTTCTAAACAGCCAATTTGACTCTCCGAGTCCGCACTGGTGGTGCAGAGTTAAAAGTCCAAGAAAGTTCGACAATGTTACCATGCTGTAGGACCATTCCTCATTCGGGAATGGTACGAATGGACTGCACTGGACTTGATGGCACCTGAGGATACGACATGTCGTACTCGTTGTACAAACCAAGTACTTAAGTAGTTTCCAGAGCGATGATCAGGTAAAGTTGATGCATCCACCAAGAAAGCCCATCCCTTGTCCGAATTAGGCCTCCTTTTACTCGATTAGGGATTAACACGCTGGTTTACTCCGACCGGTGCGGGGAACTTCTGGGCAAATATGTTGTTTGACCCCCACCGGTGGAGATGCTCTAAATATGGGGTGCCGTTTGCAACTTCGGCTGCAAGCACGGTACCAGTAGCACATTTGAGTCAGATCTGCAACCCAATGCGATACCAAAACCATGTCAGGTTGCAAACGGTCGGGGTACGTATGTGCGATAAAGTTGAATAGCATTCCTACAACGTAATTACGACAACACAACAGGTCTTGTCGCAACACACCAGGCTCTCTGCACCGCTAGAAGCACCACACGAAGCAACGCAAGCTCATTCCTGCCCGGAGTGGGCAGGAGTGAGCTTATAATAATAATTGTCCGTAATATTCGAGATAAACTACTACAAACGTAAAAGTTACCGCGGCACTTATCGAAAAATTATGTTTGGAGGGGTGGTGAGCAGATCTAAATCTGACCAGCTGTTCACACGAAGAACGAGAATGAGTGAAGATGGCGAAGGTCACGCGAGCCGCCCCGCCACCGCTGAAGTCGAGGCCCTGAATCAATCAAATTCCACTGCGCTACTGACGCATTTACTACTGACGATGTCCGCTGACGTTCCAAGGCCTGCAACGCACTTATTTCCAAGGAGCTACTGCGGTCACGCCTCAGCAGATTGAACAGATGGAAGAGAAACCGAAGAAATTGTCGAAGTAATCTCTAAGACTACTCGACATGCAGGAAGAGCTATCTGTGACTCTCTCGCTCGTGAGAAAGAAAACGAAATCCGCCTAGCCGCTGCTACTGGGGTCTCCACCCATCATGTTGGCTACGTCATATCTTTGCTGTGGTGCTTGAAGAATGCTTCAACATTTTACTCGAAAACAATTAGCTGAGGACGCAAAACATGGAATGCACAAGATGCGATGTAAGCTACTTGCTGTCAGAGTAATTCTGATATACAATTTCTTATGTCATCACCGTAGCAATTGGTTCTATGTCTGTTGCTGACGCAGATCGAGCTAGTTTGTTGAGTTTTGTAGTCAGATCTAGTTGCATCAGGATCATCCACATAATACGCAAGCACATGACGGCGACGTCGTCTTCAGCAATGGCGGTACTTCCCAAACGGAAGTTTTCCTTCAGTATATCGTACGCCTGAGCGATACACAGCACCCCGCATGAAGTTCCGTCGGGTTGTTTTGGTGCATCACGCCAAACGTCGATTCCTTCCCCATGAAGCTTAGTCTCTGGCATGGTCTCACGATGCCAGTCTCGTAAGAATGTCGCCATTGTTTCCTCGTAAATATCCTCCATTGTTGCTCGACGCCCAGTGCCGCATAACGACTTGTAGTAGAAGGGTCCAAAACCACGGGTGATCTTGATGATTAGCGAGTCTAACAATGATGATGCCCCAGTGAATATCATTCAAGTGGACAGGCAGCACGACGAAGTGGAAGTTCGCAATCCGGACCTCCGGCGGGATAGTACAGGCTACCGTTGGTGCAAATGAATCCATAGTATAACTGTCGCCTAGTCAGCTGCAGGTACAACGAACACTGAAGTCGAGTATGATGTCGCTTAGCATTCGGTCCCGGGCTAGCATGCCAGCAAGATTTCCCACCTTGATAAGGCCATCACCATTTGTCAGTCGGAGGCCTTGCCTCCTCGAGGACTTGAGTACTTTCGGCTGCAAGTAATTGGTGCTTTTAACCTGCACTAGCAGGCGTCAGAACATCGGAATCGGTTTCTTCGTCAAAGAGCTCTGCCGTTGCATCTATGCTATTCCTTTTGATAGAGCGGAGCCTCTCCATATCTGCCTGCCACTGATCGCACAATTTTCGGAAGTTGTGAAACTCCTTCATTCGATATATGCCGAGGCTACGTGGCAAAGTAGAACATTCAAATACTAGTAAGACGATAGCAACATTTCAAGCAACAGAACAACAGAGCAAAACAATATGCAAATCAATGTCAACATAGCAACATTGCGAGCACCTCTGTATTACAGACAAACCTGGTCACCTTCGGCGTTCCTCCCGACAAGAAGGAAACGGTCTCGAGAGGAGTACTTCCAGGTTCCAAATCGGAGGGGTTAGTTGCGAAATATTTGGGTAGTGGTCGCTTGTTGCTCTCTGCTTTCGAAACGGTTTCCAACTTGGCGACCATACACTTGGGAACTACGAAATTGTAATCGTTGTCATTGGCCTGTACTTGGACATGCTCACCGTGAGCAGTACGCGCAGCACAAAGGTAATCCTCCATAATAACTAGGTAGCTCGCAAGAATCTCACTGACGATGTCCTTGTCGCTGGTATTGCGCGCCCACTCGAGCAGTCAAGCAAGCGATGGTACACGTTTGTCCGGTAGTGCATTGGCCGCTAACGTTTTGCGTGGGTTTCACCTTCTTCACCCGTGTCTACGTCAACTTCATTCTCTGGTTGCGCCGAGGCTTTGATTGCGGTAGCTTGAGTACTATGACCTGGACATGTTTGCGATTGGCTTTTGCTACATGGCTGTCCTCGCTCAAGTCCTCGCTCACCCCTTGCTCTGAATTCCTCATTTAGTTGCCCTTATCAGATACCACTACCACCCAACTTTGTGTCAACGTTTTGACTGTAGTGCACGCGGTGCCTTTACCACTCTTCGGTGTCGCTTTCGTAGCGAGCCTATCCGGAGATTATGTTCGGGGAGCCACATTATCCTGCACTATTGTTTCCTTTTGCTTCGATGCACTCTGCGAATTTTCTGCAGCGACAGTTAACCCGTGTTCAGCTTGCTCAAATTCCCGGATCATGTTCATGGAGTCTTTGAGATCTGCTGGGGTGATATCCGAACTTGTATCACACTCCAGATCGTAATCCACATTGTCCGATGCATCCGATCCCGAAACTACATCAGCCGCAGTTGTTGCATCAGACGAATAATTCCCAATGTCTTGCATTCCGCACGTACAATTTCTTTCCACGATCGCAGCTCCGGATAAATGCTGGGCTCAACAACCCCGCGAGATTCTCCATAATAGGATCAAAAGCGGCCTTCGCGTAACAATATTTCTCTTCTGAAGCCAGAACAAAAACATTCGCACATTCCCGACGCCTGATCTTAACGTAGATTACACGCTGTTTGGACCGGATACGTTTTTGCTCATCCGGTTTGGTAATGCAGCTGTGTGTTGCATTTAATGTTGCACCTTGTGTTTCGTGTAGTGTTGCAACTTGCGTTGCACCAAAATCTAGTGTTGCGTCTTACGTTGCACCAACGTCTTGTTGGCTCGGTGTACTCCGATAACCTGATGTACGCGAATGCCTCGCCAGGGGTTCTCATCTTAGGTTGGACGGCATGAATAGATGCTACACCACGCAGAAACGGTTGGTCCAACTTCGATATAGCTTCCATATCCCACCGTGGCGGAATGCACGGCTCCGGCAGACACTCAGATACGTGGACACGCTCAGCAATATACATCAAAGCTGGTACGGCAGAATGTAGGTACATTAGAATATGAACGAGCAGATCGACCCGTAGTCATTACACTTTTATGTGTATCCTCGGGATCTTACTTCCCAAACACCCACACCGGATTCATGCCTAACGCACGTAGCATCATTCAAACGCACCATGAATCTGTCCCACTCACCACGAACGTTGGCCGGTGCGTCGTCGCTTAAATGCTTCGCCACGAGAGAAAGAAAGTCAGGTACGAGACCCGGGTAGCCTGATATTGTGCAGTGTTTACGTGTGGCAGTAAGAAGCTGTCGGATGATAGTTGATTGATAAGCTAAAAGCCCAGTGATCGTTTAGCCGAGCCTTGGTCTCTTGCCCAGAAGCAGCTTCACTTGATTCCAGTTTGATTCTATCCGATTGGTCGTGGTATTTCAAGCGCAGAAGAACTTTTCTCTGGCGTGATTTTCCCACATCTCGGGACACAGATATTCCAATTTGCCTGGAAATATTCCAGTGCTCGGGGCATTCCTTCTTCGAGCTCGGAGTCAAATCTCGACGGTGGGTTGCTGCAATCAACAAGCAACACATTCAGCAGCGCAGTAAGTAACAAACAAGACATGCCAGTAGATAAGCTTCGCGAATACCGATTTCATGGCGTCCCGCTGCGTCATCGTCTGATTGAACTTTTCCCTTCTGCAAACCTTGCGCCAATAGGTCAGCGCTCGACACCATATCCGTTTGAAGCTGTACTTAACTCTTTCTGGAATCTGTGTTATTCCAGGACGGCTTAAAGCAGACCAAATCAAGATTAATTTGAGCAACACAATGGACAACACAATGCAGCCTTGCCTGTAGTTCCTGAAGGTCGTTTCAGATCTCCTAGCTCGGAAACGCAAAAAGTACTTAGCTTCGTAGCTGCACCGAACTTCTTTAAATTCGTCCCAGTTCTTGAATGTCTTCTGCGGTAGTTCTGGCACGAAGTTGTCCCTGCTTTGTTGGCCTCCTTCATTTTCTCGAGTGTTTCGAACGGTTTGTACCGACGTGTAGGTTTCCAAGGTTGTCGCGAAGACATCGAGGTCATCCCGCGGGCACTCAACATGCTTTTGCGAACCGCGTTAACCTCTCGACACCCTTCACTACCAGAGGTCGCTACATCAAACGGGACCTATTTTCTGCACTGCCTTTGATGAGTGTACCACACTGGGCATTAAATCCACGTCATTCATTGTTGCTACAAGTCCAGTCTCACATCCAGTAACATAAGCCAAATAACATGATAATCAGGAACAGAAAGGTTAACATAATCAGAAATAAAATCAGCAACATAGTCATCAACACAATAATGTACACTAAAGCTTATGTGCACAGCGCCTGGACCACCATTCCCACCTGCCGTCTCAGCTCCGCCATCACCGTCATCGGCGCCATCCGCACCTCCATCGACAGGCATTGCACCATCATCACCGGACTTAGCGCCCTCCCCAACACTTTCAGCATCCCCTCACCGTCCTTACCGCCCCCCCGCACCTTCAACAACAGTCTCGATGCCATCCGCACCGCTTTGGATGTCCTTTAGACTGCCAGCGAGCGTCACGGCACCATCCGCACCGCCTTGAACATCCTGAACGTCAACAAATGCCTCCTCCACATTGCCGAAGTCCTCAAACTCATCGTCAGCTCCGTCATCAGGGTCTTCAACCGGCCGGCAGCACACCCCGCCCCGCCCCCCTCTCCCGTACACGCACCCAAATACGTACCCGCATCGTCCTCTGCGGTTTTGACTGCGCGCATTCCTATCTATGATGGCACCACCTTCTTCGGCACCTTCTTCATAGTCTTGGCTGCTTTGGCACCGTCTCCTAGCTTCACTGGCGTCGTGACCCGCGCTTCCTTCCGTGGCATGCTCGCTTCCGCGCCGTCCACATCCTGCTGTTCACGTAAAACGAAATGAGTTTCGACGGAGGATTCGTACTTAATTGAACGGAATTGTATTTAATGATTTTCGAAAGATCTCGCGATATTTCAAATTTAAAAGTCGACTTTCGTGGTAAGAACAATGAATAAATCCCCAGTACATAAGCTACGGAGTGTGTTGCTATCAGCAAGATATCGTTTTGTCATAATCATGTTGTAGGAACGACTCCGGATGAAGTTTGCTATGTGCCAGTCCACTGCTGTATTCATACACAAAGCTTTATACGAATTTTACTAGCGAGCTGCATTTTTAACCAAGCAGGAAATGTTGTGATCGGTGTATATCCGACAAGATGCTCTTCCATTTGCAGCAACTTCGATGCTGCGCCCTTCCCCTTCATTAGAGGACCAGTACCTAATATTGCTGCAACATGTAGCTGAACAGCAGCACAGCACTAGTGGTAGTGGTTATTGCACTCCGCTCAATAATATGCTGCACCACTGATACCCACCAACAGCGGTGGCGGCGCACTGGTGACAAAATGCGCCGCCGCCGCGCGATTTGTTGGAGGCGGAATGTTGCTGCTGCCCATAATTTGGATGCGATCTAGCCAGTCCTGACGGCATATGCATTAGTCCTTCAGAGAGCGCTGTGATTAAGAAGGTGAACATATCTGTGCCTACACTATCCATCGACGTCGAAACCTTGTTTCCAGTATGCTCCAATCTCTTCATCTATTGCTGCTCGTATAAGTTGCCGACTGCAGCGGACACAGAGCCAAAACACTGAGTTATTCAATGATCAATTAATAGCCAATCATTTAATAGTTGCAAACAGTATTGCACAAATGGCCTGTACATATACATTACAAAAGAGGTAGAGGTAGTGTGGTAGACATACCATTTTACACACCCGAACAGCATCGAATTGTTTTTTACAACTTCGTGCCCGTTTTTGTACCAACGTTTGCATCAATTCTCTGGATTCTAGATCCAGGGTGCGATTCTACCTGTTCTCTTACTCTTAGTACTGAATACGGATGCAATTGTATGCTACTGTAACACTATATCTTGATATAGAACGATCAGTGAATTCATTAAAAATTACTTGACTAAATATGTAAGTTAGTTGGCATAAGGTAAAGGGAGAGTTCAGGGCCGCCGACAAGTTATGGGATGTTTCATTTCAGGATAGAATAACTGGGGAGAGATTTGGCTTAGCACCTACTAGACGTAATATCCAATCCTGAATACGTGTTGTATGAGGTAATAGAACTAAAGAGATTTTACAAACGTATACAATATCCAAAACCGCTATATTACATTATTTCTTCAAATCATTTATGATGGCTATCTTCAAATTTCTGTGGTAAAAGCGGTGGATTCGCACTTTGCGTATCTTGGGGCGGCCACGCCTCTTTGGCGGCGCTGTACCGGTGGTACTTGCGTTTCGCCATCTTTCCCGCTGCGGGATGTCGGGATCATGGTTATTGCTAAAATGAAGCAAATACTAATAAATCATATTCTATTCGTGGTGTATAGTGAGAAGATGCGACGGATTGTTGCTTTGATCCCTGGCTGATTCATTCGTCATGGTGTGCGGGTATATCATTCCAAACCGGTGAGTGGATTATTAAGAAAATGTGGTTTTCGGGGTCGTCAGTTGTCAGCGGGTGGATTAATTGAGTCCACCCATACAAAAATTGGACTTGATACTTTTGCTTTACTATTTCAACCGTACCTGTGTTAATACTTGGTGTGACTACCGCTGCTTTCAAGCACAACTTTCACTCTCTTAGGCATCGACAACACGCAATTCTTAACAACTTCTACATCGACACCAGCCCAAATCCGACGTAGCTCCACCTTGAGATCATCCAAAGTCGTTGCCGCGTTCTTGTTCCATTCCTTCTTCATCAAAAACACTACAACCTCAATTCGCGTAGGCATCCCGTCGTCAACTGGGCGCTATGGGCAGGTGCATTGTCATGAACAAACAGAGTCTCCCCTGACAATCCCATGATCGGCTTGGTGACAGGGATAATTTCCCGTAGAAACCTTCTGTAGTAATCACCAGTGATCGACTCTTCGCGAAAATGGAGCGGCCCCACCCCTTCGGCGGTGATTGAGCCCCACACCATCAAGGACTTCCGACTGGACGTAAATGTTGGGCGGACACAGCGAGCATCAAACACCTCGTGTGGTCGCCTACACACCGATACTCTGCCAGACGTGCCGTGAAGTTCTACAGGCGCCTCGTCGCTGAAAATCACTCGGCTCCACCACTCTGGAGCCATGTTATCGAATCTCTTGGCGTAGGCCCTGCGTAGGCAACGATCTTTTGAACTTAGATATGGCTTCTTACGAGCCGATCTACCGTGCAATCCAGTCGCACGGATGCGATCACGGACGAGGTCGCGCGACACATCCTTTCCTAAGTCTTTGGAGACTTGGGCAGCGACTACAGTGGCGCTCACGAAGCGATTCAGCTCGACTTCCCGCACTACACGGCGGTTGTGGCGGCTTTCGGCACGCTGAGGTTCCCTTTGCGCCTTGGTACCGTACTGTGGCCGTGTTTTCAAAGAAGGCTTGACGGTTGCGCGAGCGCTGCAACGAGGAATCAGTAGAACCTTTCCGATTCGTTTATAGCCAAGGCGCTGCTTCCACTTGGAGACAACTCGGCCTCGTATATCTTGAGCATACTGACGTCTTGTAGGTTGGGGCATTGGTGTTGTGGTGGGCTGAATGGAAAGTGCGTACAAGCAGAGATCGATCGAAGTTTGTTCTCGACTGGCCCTCATGTCTGCATACAGCGAAGCTAGCATCAGTATTCTCCCTCTCTGATTGGCGGGATCTTAACAAATTCACCAATCCCAGTGCAGAAACCGCGCCGCAAAACGAAAGGTGTCTGCGCCGTGGTGGCAAGTGTCTTGGCCTTCATCAGTTGCACATTGCTTCAACTCAAGACAAGTAAATGCATGTTGAAGTGTTACCGAACAGAAATGGGGGAGGCTCAATCAATCTACCCACTTTATTTTTGTTGGGTAACTCAGTCTCGAGAAGAAATAAAAGCTACGAACCCTGCCCCGATGAAAAGTTGGTTTCATTCCCAGAAGACTCTTTGCAAAGACTTAAGCGTTGATGTCCCCCCACGCTCTACATGAGATTGGCCACATAGGGACTTGCTAAACTCCATTGGCGACACATGACGACACAGATCTGGGCACAGCGACCCCTTCGTCGTGTGGCTCCTGTCTGGATTTGTCTCCACGGGGATCGGCACATGGAGCTTGACGATTGACACAACCTTGACAAAAGAATACAACCTAAAATCACTAAAAAAAAATTAAGCTTAGGCTTGAATTTTAAAAATTGCAACTTTGGGTCCTGATACGCAATACTGGGCTTCAAAATGCAATTCTGATTTTCCGTGTTGGCCGTACAAATTTTACTTTAAAATCGATTTACCATCGAAAAATCGTGATTTTTGGCGGTCGACAACACGCCGTAAAGCTTTGGCGGAAAATTATTCCCAGACTTCCGCCACGAACTACAATGAGGAAGTGGAGATGGTATGGGCTCATCGAAACTTCGGATACCTAGCTGCTCACCGAAATCCATTTTTAAGGGAATTAGTTTGCGACTAAGCTGTTACCCGATCCTCCTGAACAACCTACGTTTGGTGGCCTATCTAGTGACTCTGCTTCTTTAATCCTAATTTACTCTGATGCCTTGGCTCTACCACCACCCACACCTGCTTCTTCAAACCAGTTAGGACGCGTCCGAGAAAGCGAGCCTCAGACTCGGGCACACGATTTGGGTTTTGTTACCTTACCCTAAAATGGTCGCAGTTAAGATTGTGAAAGCTGGCGCTGCGTGTGCCCAAGGCTGAGGCTCGCTTTCTCGGATGCGTCCTAGCTGGTTTCAAAGAAGCAGGTGGACTGGTCGGAGAGCCAAGCCATCAGAGTATAAGTTAGCTAATATTGGTTGCATGGAGACGATATCTGAAAGCAAGCGCGATGGTAGGCAGACGCGTTACCTTTTTACGTGTCTAATTTGCGACACAGCGTCTTGTATGAAGAAAAAAAATGAGTGCCAAAGGTGGCAGCGCAAAAATTAGCAATTTGCTTTCTGTATCAAACATCATGTAGGGGGTACTATTAGATCAAAATGGTCTATGCAATTCACACGGAAGTGAACGTTGTTCTTTACCCAGGGTGAACGCTGCGCCATCATGCCTCGGCAGGGTTGACCGTGTCGCGATGTGTTGCAGTTTCATATTTTGAAAATCTGGATAATGGACAGACACATCTTCTTTTAGCCGTTACCTAATTTTTTCAAGATCGTTACTGAGCAGAGATCAGTAAAAAATATGTTTTCACGCATTTTTGGCACTTGTAACGATTCCAGTACGTACTGCAATGTCCACGCCTCGCGCAGTCGGGTGTTTAATTGCAGCGTCACTAGCCACATTGTATTGCAACGCGCGGCTCTCGCAATACAGCGTTACAAGATGATATAATTTCAATACGATCCATGACGTTGAACCGCGAAGATTGCAATCTGAACAACTGAGCGGTGTCGCTTTTTTCCTCAATAAAAGCGTGAAGCACTTATAACGCCAACAGCTACGATACTTTTAGATACGACATAGAACACATAGCCGTATAAACACTTTCCGATGACTTTGTTTCTCCCTCACCCTCACGCCTCCTCTTTCCGTTAACTATCAAGCCCCGACCGTCGATATCCAAGTCAATCCTTCGACTCGGCGTAAGCAAACTCGCTACGATGGCTCTTAAGAAGTCGAAATTCAAGATGAGCAGCGTACTTGAAGACGTTCCCCTTTACGTCGCCATCGGCACAGATGATATAGCCATCCGCAACTGCAACAACTGTCCCGCAACGCCAGCCAATGCCGTCATCACACGACACACAAATCGGCAAAAGCACCTTGTGAAATGCATCGAAAAAAAGCTACGATGCCATGTACACTCCAGTGGTGAAAAAAAGCGCAGAACGGTCTAGGTTTTGGTGTTATTTATTAAGTTGTGGAGAGAGCCTGGATCGTGTTCAGGTAGATCGAATTGGCGCTCACGCGGAATATGCTTCTGTGAGAGGCAGACAACCCATTCACACAACAACGTGCTGGGATCGGTTCGTATGAGTACCTTTCAAGCTGTTTGTTGGCGTCGTATATCATGACAACCCAACCTATCAAAACCAAAACAGAGATTTCTTACTACCACAAGCTTTCCCTATCATATTCGACGGGTGGGCCGATAAGTCAACTTACTGCATGGGGGCCCTTTCTGTGTCTGTATATGGCAAAACGTTCAGCTCAATACTACTCGGCTTCCCACTACGGCTTGATCAAACATTGTACCCAGTAGATTCACATAGAGGCTTGCTTGCGTTTAGGCTACCGATGTACGTTTGGTACCTGAGCAACATTGCTGTGCACATCTGCGACGGTTGCCCCACCAATAAGACCATCGCCGACTTGCTCGATGTAGCACTGCTTGGGTGTGCTTGCCGCAAGCTAAACCTAGCGATAAAGAAGGTCGACTCGGAGCAAGTGCGTACTCAAACAGCAATCTCAGCCATTGGAGCCACGGTAACCGCGGCGACTAACCTCAATGCAGCTTCGGCACTGCAAAGCGACATGCTGCAGGTTTGTGGACTGCAACAATGGCAAGGTTGAGCACTCGCTATGCAGCCCGTACGTACCGCATCTGCTCAGGTACACTTATTGCAGCGTTTGTTCCTGTTCTGAGTGCTATCGTATGCAGCGTTCGCTCATCTATACCAACTTTCCGAGCGCGCGATGCGAATTCAAAGGTGCAGCATCTGCTCATCGATAAACTTGCTTTTGTAATTTGAGCTCGAAGCCGATATTCAGTCATCGTATCAGGTGAAGATAAATTAAATCATCCAGGTGTATTATGCCAATGTAATACGGTCTGAATAGTTAACCCGGTGAAGCTGAAGCAACATGGGTTCGCAGATTGAAGCTGGTGTAATTAATCGAGATGAATTAATTTCAGACTTCGGTTTTGCTGGCGCACTCCAGAGATAACATAGATATATGCTGATTTCCGCAAGAAAAACAAAAGCAGAAGACAAGATATACTTTGTTCATGCATACTGCATCAGCCTAAAAGGTAAATGCCACCTAGTCGCTTCTACTAGACGAATCCACCTCCGCTTTTCCATCGTAGAATCCCGACTGTTCAATAACCCTGCTGAAGTCTTGAAGCCCCACGTTTACTGACCCAAATCTGCGTAACACAATGTTGCTACGTAGACACGGAAGCAATACGTATGCTGCGTCCTCGTCACCTCCATCGCTTTCAGAAGATCTTTCGGAACTAGAACTAGAGACAAAACCAAGGGAGCTCAACCGCCTTCGGTAGTTTGATTCGAAAACGCGTTGGTACTTTTGCTTTTCCATGTGGAATCGCGTACTCCATCATCTTCCTCCGACAAGCTTTTTTTGTTTAATAGAACAAGCAACCCACAACAGAGTCAGTAGGGAAGGTATCCTTAATCGCCCGAATCAGTCCAGCTTCGAAGTCTCAATATATGAATTCGGGATCAAGGGCGTAGTCGGTTTGATCCGTCATCAGTCTGATGACATAAAAATACATGTCGTAGTTTTTAGAGGTGCAGAGAACAGGTGCAGCAGGATAGTAAGAATCAGTCGGCCGGTCATAGGTCGAAAAAATAACGCACTGCTTGAATGTTGAAGGCACACTTCTTAATGCCCCGTCCTCGAAGACGTCCAACTTCTTATGTTTTAACATATTGTACAGGACTGGATCCAAGAATTCGTTGGCGTTTTGCACTTGTGTGGACGTAATATGAATAATGAAAAGGCACGAAAATCATTTCTGATGGTGTTCCACCCTTCAGTAGCACCTGCGACCAAGCAGGGACCTCAATCTGTCGGTAAATCGAGCCCCTAAATTCTTCCTTTCTTTCCCGATTAAAACGTGTCCGTGCTTGTTCTCGAGACAACCTAGTAATGGCAATGCGTGTGCTACTATTTCCGTTGTTGTGAAATCGAATATGTCCATAGCTCTTTTCATCGCATGGGTCACATTGGATTCAACCATCGGTCCTGGTGACGTAGCTTCATCGGTTACTGCGGGTGACCCCCAACTATGCGGTACGAACTTGCTGTACTTTTCGAAGGTAACGACGAACTCACATTTTCTCTCACAGCCCGTACCACGATAGTGGCTGCATGGGTACACTCTCCACCCTTATCAGTAGTGCGCCTTAATTTGTCGTGCCCTGGCGTTTTAGTGACGTCACTAAAATGGGCTCTTCAAGAAAGATCACCTTTCCGACAAAACACCGTTTTTGAGCAGATCTCGAGGCCTTTACTCTAGTAAGCTTAGTTTGACATTTGGACCAGTATTCGGCAAATTATTGTGATTTGAAAGCCCGGATTTTGGGCAAATACGGTTCCACGGGAATTAGTCGGAGCCCGACTAATAAGGGTGGAGGGAGTAGTAGATTTTGTTCAGACTTCTATTAATTTCTGTGTACTTGTACCCTCCTACCCATTTGTAGGTTCGTCCAATCCGTCAACCAGTTGTAGTCACATCATCACCCGCACCGAGGGCTTCATTTGACTACAGGAGCTGTACTTCTACCATCATCTTTGTACTGGCGCTGTCCTCAGGTGCAAACAAAGGATATCCAAAACCATAATCGCCATCAAAATTGTCGCTTAAATCCAGATCTCTTGCAGTATCTCCCGCTTGCGGCTCTTCGTGGTTCAATATGAATGCTAATGTGTGCCGATTACGACGCAAAACAACTTCGTCTATGTTTTCCTAGGCGGAGTCGGTGTTTTGCTGTTGCTGATCTCGGCCTGCCATAGAGACAGAAAGGTATTTGGTCAAACTATTTTACTGTTTGAAATTGCGAAGAAATTGGACGTAGTTGTATCAACTTACGGTTCATGGTCGTGGATGCATTTTGTGCAATCCGCCTCGCTGGACTTGAGGTCTGGGGGGCTCTCTGTTGTCGTCTACCACGTGGTTGTAGCTGCATCTCGGTGGTACTTTTGAGGGCTTGTTTGGAAATCGATGACTGTTCAGGAAAAGATTCCAATCCAATGTTGGTTGGCAAATGTGAGGCCATCTTGGCAAATGGATGCATGTTCAGGAAAAGATCACAAGCGTGTAGGGACACGTAAGATCACAAATTCTGAAACCACTGGATGTAGTTTTAAAACTGAGCAGAACGAACGACTCTGGTCTCGGCAGATATTCGTGTGTGTGGCATAATTCAGCCGAGCACGGATATTATGCCGATTCACCTTCACCGGATTAATTATTTAGGACGCATTACATTGGCATAATCCCTCCTGATTAATTACTTTAGCTTAAGCTAATACGATGATTGTACATTGCATTCAGACTCGAATTACAAGTAGTGTTATCGATGGCCTTCAAGTGCATCATCACTGTTGGGCGTTCAGTACATACTGAATGAATGAAGAGCAAGTACATGTCATTATAAGATCTGAAGTATGTAAAGAATCTCATATTTGGGCGTCTACAGCGACAAATGCGTTCTGGTTTACCAAAACACCGATGCGCAGCGTGCCACGTGGCACTAACAGGACCGCTAGATAAACCGTGTTTTATACATTCATCGTGAATACGAATCAGTGCTCTTGTATGCTTCCAGAGCCTTCTCTAGTCTCACCGCTGCAAACTCCGGTGACGGAGCATCATAATCCGATTTGACTTCTAGTTCATACCGTGTTATTCCAAGGGCCAGCCGAAATACGTCTGAGACTCGCGAACAAACTGCTGTGATAGCTTCGTCGGCATTCTCGGTGCGAGCTTGGGCTCGTACGAGATGTACGCTTTCTGAAGTTTGGGTAGATGTTCCTCGTATGTCAGTCGATGGTGACTGGCCCGAGCTGCGTTCATGACCAACCACTGTTTGTGGAGCGCTGCGTCACCCGTCGCGAGGATCTGGGATGGTCGAAACACCGAAACGGAGCTTGTTTGTGTGCCGGCTTTTTGGCTAAGTTCCTTCCAGCGCTCGTCCAACACACCATTGGTTTAACAGAAACCAAATCGTCAGGTGTCTACCTCAGCATCCGTTGACGCTCTTCCAATGGGGCCTGAAACCAAAGATTTCTCAGCGGTTTGCCGCCATGCTGACGCAGCCGTCTCGTGGCACGCTTCATCCTATCATCTCCAGGTAGTGTTTTGCGAGTTTGAGTGTATTTTTGAGCGCGGTCGTTCCCGTTATATTCAGCGAAAAGCCACACAACGTTGTGAACGCGAATTATTGAAGTGGCGAACTTTGAGTCAAAACAAATTGAGTAAGTACTCGGTGGAGATCTAGCAAGGCAAGATCCAGTGGAATTGATCAAGGTAGATAAATTAACCCATTGGGTAACTGCGTCTACGTCTTACCTTCGTACATGTATTACTAAGTGCCTCACAGTCTGACCAATGAAGTACCACAGTGAAACTCACCAAGCCTGTTTATTTATGCTGAAAATTCGATCCCACCCGAAAGGATCAGATCAACGTACGTAAGACACCACCCCCCGCACAAACGTAACACTTGTTCGAAAACCTTTGAGGTGTTCGAAAACTTTTGAGGTGTTTGAAATAGAAGTGACGATATGGCCAAAGACGTTGCTCTATCACGTTTATATCACATCTCTACTGGACAATATCATGTCCATTAGGATATCAGAATCGCAGTAGCACAATTTAAGCCAATCAACTGCACGTATTTTATATCTTATGGACATAATGGTGTCCAGGAAATGTTCAGATTTGCGCGGTAGTGAAAGCGTTAAGTGAAAGTAAATATATGACGCGGCAAAAGTGACTAGATGGAACATTATTGTGAAAAGTGACCAGTTCAAAATCATAAAGTATATAGTCGAAAATAAATACCCGAACTTATACAAGGTTCTTTCTGATGGTGTCGCTGTTTATCTAAACCGAAACAGCTTTTCATACGCGCTGACGCTTCCGGATGCGAGGAGTACTGCGAGGATTTCTTTCTCCGGATAATGGGTCTGCAAAGGCTCATTGGAGCCTTCGGCACACTTTGGTACCATTAATCGCAAGGTGTAAACGTATTGCGCGAGAGGAAAAGACTCAGCAGTCAGCTTACAAACGCTACAACGACACTATTCGACCTCAATTGGAATATCATACCCAAGCAAGATCGATGGAACTTAAATTGAAAATTAAATTGTCGTCGTCATGGGGCTTCAAATAGGCAGGATAGTGGTGGGAAGCTTTGTAATAGATGTGGAAAGCTTCACAAATGGGTGTGCGGTCGAATTTGAAAAAGGAGGGAATGGCAATACGAAGGGGGGCAGGACAGACAGTAAGACATATTACTGGTTTATTGGAGAGAGGACTAGCGCTCTGGGCGCCCGCTACGCGGAGGATGCGGGCATGGTTGGTCCCACTAATAAGGGCAGGCCCGCCTTCGCTGCGCTGCGACGGGCTATTTTGTTTCTGTTTAAATTAGTAATTCTACACGAATTTGGACTTTTAGAAAAGATAACGTGTCCAAAATCGTGTAGACGTAGTAATCATACCTAAATCTACTGCATTATCAAGCGCCGCCAGCACATTAATGCTCACACTACTAACTCGCCTTTTGGTAAACTTAGTGCTGCTTTTACATCGCCGTTACCCATCACTAAACCGCAATACTATGATTAGGTATCCCGACTCAGCGTATTTTGTAGCTTCCCTCTGTTGTTTATGTAGTGCGGTCACTGCGCAGCAGCACAGTGTTGATCGTAGCATGTGCAGTATTATGGCAATTTCGTGAGTCATAGTAAACACATGCGCTAATGTGTTCGCTGCAATTCTCGTTCAGCCACCCGCATTGTGCCACGACAGCTCCGTAACTCTTTCATATCGCTCTTCATGTTTTAATTGCTCCACAACAGCTCCTGAACTCTTTTGGATCACTCTTCAGACTTTAAAGTTGAACAACCAGGGTGCTGTACTTCCAATACGAAAGAGCAGTGCGGGTTGGGACGTCTTAGTGAACTCGCTATATGATCGTCCTACTGTATGTACTCGTTTAGTACACTGGGATGCGGTTTGTAATTACCATCATGATTGTAACATCGGTGGTTTAACTCCACAGTATACGAAGCTGCTATTCAGCTCATAGCACACCTCAACTGGGTTTAGGCTCCATCATCCGGGCTCAGTGCATTTTTCTTTCCACGATAGCTTACTATCGCCATCTCGTCAACGCACATGCTCTTCTAAAGTATTGTGCCTATCAAGCCTCAGCAGCTTTTCCATTTTTACGGTTAGCATCTTCCGCACGCTCATAGCTATTAGCGAGCATACCCCTCAGCTGTAATCTGTGCACAATGAAGATCAATTCGCGCGGACAAATCGTAAGCCTAGGATGTTCCATGCAGTGCCACCACGCTCAAATGCATACCTGGAGGTGTTATAGTCTTAGCGATCCATGCAAAATACATAGGTCGGTGTGGGTTCAACCCAATTGAGGCAAACAATCGCACCCTTCAATGTTGGCAACGGTAGTTCGCGTGCGAGTGCAATGGTCTATGTCTGTCCGATCGTCTGAGCGCCGTTACGTAGCGTTACAACGGATCTCGTAGAGCACGTACCGAACCCTTTCTTATCCATCTGTTTCTCGATGCAAGCGCGGTGCATCCTCGCGCGCATGCGCCACCAAATAACATTCTACCTACGTATCCTTCAGATGGAACAACTGCTCTGATATTATTTAATCAACGAAAGTCGCAAATGTATTTGTACATGATACACTACCGGCGGTAGTCCTTGTTGTGCCTCTTACGTACATGTGATGTCACTGACTCTGGTGGCTTAGGTGTAGGAGTGAAGTAGTCTCGCTGTCTCCAATATCGTGATGAGCGCTGGTATTATTTATTTGTTTATTTACCGTGGCGACGGTCGATATCGCCTCTGACTGCTTTTATGCCAGAGTAGATAGCTTGCGGCGCGCGTTGCAACATCATGCTGCGAGTCTGCGCGTGCGACCCGCAAAGTTCTCCTTGATTAGCAGCTCGCTGCCGCATGGGATGAGCCATTGGGGACGATGTCGTACTCGCTCAGCATGTCAAACTGGACCACGACCAAGCTGATACTAACTGCGCACCCACCTTGCCAACAGACGTGAAATACGCTATAAATATCAATATTTACTCAAATATCACCGTGGTATAATGATATGGGTTTACCTAGAGCTCGGCTTGTCATACAGAGCGCTGTTACTGATCTACCCACAGCCTTGTTGATCATTGCTAACAGTGTCCAAGTAAGTTTTCACTTCAGTACACCCCACTTAAAGTGCTGTTTTTAAATGAGTGACATGTCACTAAATAGATCAATAGCATGTTAATAGTAAGCAAAACAGCTTTACTGACCGTGCACCGCCAACGCTCCAGTCACACATGCATTAGTGCCGTGGGAGCCCGCTCAAAGCGCGCGTGCAGCTACCTCGGCCAGCAAGTGAGTGTCGGAACCGCGTGCGTCAAGCGAGCGTTATCGTCAAGCAGCCCCTGGTTGAAAAATGTGTGGCGGCCAAGTTTTAGCCAATCAGAACTGCGGGGGGGGGCAAATAATGCTTACTATTGTATTGCAAAAAGCACCGGCTATTGTGCCCGATTTGTAGTTCGATATCTGTAATTCCGAGAATGCAGCTGGGCAGGTTGTGCCGTTTCCACCCAATCCGTTTGTTTCGTTCTTCTATAAAAATGTTTGCCTTTCGTCCAACGGGAAGCGCGAAACTTAGCCTGATCGTGTTACCGATCGCAGCCAATGTCGCAGGTTGTTCGCATTTAAGTTCGATAATGCGAATACGTATGATACATTACTTTCGCAGTAAAACAAATAGTGGGGAGCTTTGTAATAGGTTAGGAAAGCATCCGGTAATGGTGTTCAACTCTATGCGGAAAGGAAGGTAAAGGCGGTAATGGAGAGGTTCAGGACATGAAAACGGGCAGCGTAACGCTCTGTGTAGGACAAACTTACAGAAAGTCAGACACCTTAGTGGTTTACTACACCTTTGTGCACCCAAGTTCGTATCAACGTGCAATCAAACCCGAGATGCGCAAAAAAGAATTTTGTCAAATCATGCAAATGTTCACTTAGCAACCTCAACTCAGCATTCAAACTAGTAAAAAAAACGCAATCAAACTCGTAGGCAACGCCTGCTGACTGGGTGACCTACATCTCGTACACCATGTCCTCGTTGGTCGCCGCCTGGTCCACGAAGCCCCGGCAGTGTAGCCCCATGTAGATAGAGGATGTATTCCAATAAATGGAATAACACCTCTGTGAATGCAAATATTCCCATAGAAATGGAAAATAACCAAAAAGAAGTGAAAAATAGTCAACATGACCATGAATTAAAAGAAACCGTGCTAAAAGAATGCGAAAAAAACGCGCCCAAACTATATTGGACTCAGAGGCAAAATTTCTGCAAAAGACAACTACAATAGGGGGTTTCAGTTTTAAAAAAATCGAGTTTTGGTGGGCTCATTCCTTCAAGGAATGAACCTCTGGAGGCGCATTTCTTGGGCTCACTCCTTGGTTAGAGGCTCATTGTATAAAATGATAAAGGAAATTTGCAAGGGAATAAATTTGTAAAGACCAAGGTTGAAGTTACCAAAGGAAAAGCAACTAAGACCGAGCACTCCGCATGAGCGGCTTCAAGTGATTCTGGGCCGCAAGTACTGCAAACGCGCACTAGAAGAGGGTTCGCGGGATGCCAAGAGCCGCATGGCGGAGGCCAAGCAAAGGGAAGACGCCACGCGCAAGCTTCGCGCCAGCCAGCGACCTCTCTCAAAAAGAAGATAGACAAGAAGGTCCCACCAAGGAAGACCCCGCTGAAGAACGCTTGCAGAATATGGCTGTATAGAAGACGACTCGCAGAAGAAGCCACATCGCGGGTATTACGGAAGACGTAGGCGCCAGTGAAGATGAATCACGGAACGCAGGAGCTGGAGATGTTGGAGGAGTCGGAAGCACCCAAGAAGCCCAAGGTGCCCAAGGAGAAGGTGGGTTCCGAGCATTTGGAAGCGTTTAACGTAGCGGATTTGCAAGCGGTCGAGCAGCAGCAAGAGGCAGAAGAATTAAACAGCTAACTCTGTTTAGCTTGAAGTCTTGATGTTGTGGATAGAATTCGAGTCATATCGTGCTGTCTACCTTGGCGATAGGAAAGTGAATAGTGTATCTAACCGTTCAAGGATTAAATCTGCCAGCACACAAACACTTGCGCGATGGAGAACGATACACATCCTGACGCGGATAAAGCAATGGAATGCGTCGCCGCCAAGCGCTCGAACAGCAAGCTCTGGCGTGATGTATATCGCGGTAGCTTTCTCGTCACTGCCATCATCTGCTGTTTGATCTCATGCAGCTTTCTTGCCATCCCGTGATGGATGTCGATGTGCAGGCATGTTCCCGATACCGGTATTAAGGATGGCAGGGTGGCCCTGACAGATCCGCTGCCACGAACACAGAAGATTCGGCCACGGACTTAAAAACTGAAACCCCCAACCAAAACGTTTTTCGTCGCATTCTTTGGCTCATTCCATCGTCAATTATCCAAGCAATTTAATATTGAAACCCTAAGAGCATCTCCAGCGGCAGGGCCCAAATACATTTTTATACTAAAAGTAGTATGCTTACAGCTTTGACGAGTCTAAATGCTCCCATCAGTAAGTTTCAAAGAGGGCTTTAACTTCACTGGGCTCTATCTTTTGGCGCTTCGGTTTTAAATTAAACTCGAATCCCAAGCATTTTGACTTGATTTCATTATATGCTGGTTGCACTTGACAATCATGGGCAAAGGACCAGAATGGAGCGACGCGGAAACCTTCCAGCTGTGTCGTTCGTGGCTTGAGATTTCGGAGGATCCTGAAGTTGGCACTGGGCAGAAAAAGAAGTCATTCGCCACCCGATTGTACGACCATTGGCTGGCAAACATGAGCGAGGAGGATGATGAGATTCGCTCGGCCACAGCAATCCCACAACGCTGGAAAAAGTTGCTGCCGGAAGTGACCAAATTCTGTGGGGTGTACGCCAAGGTTAAGAGCCGCGAGCGTTCTGGCTGGAGCGAGGAGATGCATCTTGAAGCTGCGCTGAAGATCTACGTTGATCGGCACAAACAGCAATTTGAATTTCTTGCGGCGTGGAAGGAGCTGAAAGATAAGCCCAAATCCTAAACTATTGGCTCGAGCAAGGTTTTCGTCAGTCCGTCACGAATAAGTGTGATGAAAAATGTAGTCATCTTATTTTGACATATTAATGCTGCCGAGCGCAGCGAAGGCGGATGTGATTCGCCAAAACGATGATAAATTCGATTGGCTTATATTAAATTAGTAAAACTGTTCCACTTGCCAAATGGACGCTTTTGACTGTGCAACGTGCTGTGCCCGGGTGGTGCCGCCGCCAATTGTGGTGGACGGCCTCGGGCTGCGGCTCGGGCGGTGTGCCTGCTGCGAGCCGTTCCTGGCCTACGACGCCTTCGCACAGGGCACTGCCAGAGCCGGCGCGCGCCGCTGCATAGCGTGCGCCAACGGCCCGAACCCCCGGCGCTGTCACCGCAGCCACCAGTGGATCCGCGGGCGCTTAGCGCCCGCCCTGGTGTCCGACACGATGGGACCGGTGCCGCCGCCACCGCCTCGCGTGAGCCACGACCGCAACCGTCGCCGCTGGAAGCAGCGCCAACGCGCGAAGGCCGCAGCCCTGAAGAAGAAGTAGATGGGTACAAAATAAAGGCATTCCATTGGTTAAAATGGTTTGTTACTTTTGTGGTACTTCTTGATAGTACGGCTACGTTAGTTGGTGTGTACCACATGATTATGTGGTCTACCCTAACTATGTAAAACATTTTTTGGCGCCATTTGCATAGTTGAAAAGCGCGCGCAGAGAGGCAAGACACGCAGCAGAGAGGTACTGCACTTGGTGAACATCCACTGAATTCCACCCCATACACTGTTACTCAAGAAGGACATTCCTACCATGTTGATGCGGAACTTAAACCTTGATCTTGGACTGTGTAATGGTACGCGGCTACAGATCGTTGATCTGAAGCCCCATGTTATCCACGCGAGAATTATGACGGGGAGGGCGCAGGGGACAAGACGTTCTCATCCCGAAAATTATTTTTGTGAGTGACGACGGCAATCCGCAATTCCCGTTTAAACTGCACCGCAATCGGTTCCCGGTACAACCAGCCTTCGCCATGACAATAAACAAGGCGCAAGGACAAACAGTAATGAATCTGGGACTGTATCTTGCCACACCGTGCTTCTCACATGGGCAGCTTTACGTGTCCCTATCGCGAGTGACTTCTCGGCTGAGGTTCAAGGCAGTCATCGAATACCCCGAGCTGGAGGAAGAAGACGGGGTCTACACAACAATGTCGTTTATAGGCAGATCTTTCAATAGTTTTGGAAGAAAATAGGCGAATACACGCTAAATACATTGCTTTACATTTCTGAATGCGCGTGTACAACTTTATTTTAGTTTTTAACGAGTGTTTGTACGCATTCGTGTGAGTGAGTTAGCCTACGTAGCTAACAAATTCAATGATGTTATTCTGAAAGCCAAGCATGCGTATTGGCCTAGCCGTTTCGTACGGACTTTTCGATTTTTAGACTGTGAGTTCGATTCCCACCGGGATCCTTTTGAGATATAAGCCCGCCGGAGCGAAGCGGAGGCGGGCAGACCGCTTGGGTAAGAATAGCTTCACCGCATTTAAATACGCATTTGTTTACATATACACAGGGGTAAAGAGATACACCGTATTGACAACGTGAGTGGGGTTGCTAACTTGAAGGGAGTGAGCGCCTTAGTGAGTGCGTAAGGGAGTGGGTGTGTAAGTGAGTGAGTGAGTGCTGGTCTGAGTGAGTGCGTGCTTAAGTGATTGAGTGCCTAAGTGAGTGAGTGAGTGCGTAAATGAGTGATTTAGTGAGAGATAGAGTGAAAGCGAGAGAGTCACATAGCAAAAATAGTTGTTTTAAGTCAAGGGAGGTAGTGAGTTCGAAGTAGATAAGCTCTTAGCCTTGCTACTTGTTTCTTACCCTCAGGTAATGTATGTGTACATGGTGTCTTCATTGGCTATGTTACATCGTTAGAGGATCATAACATTAATATATTTGTGGCACCTCCCACATGGCCACTATCACACACAGAACATAAAACTTTCGTAAAAAAATCAAAGATGGATGGTGAAAGCTATCGAGTTCAGGGGCGGATCTTCAGTTAAAAAGGGAGGGGGCATGCCCCGACCCGATTTTGGAGCGATTTCGCACGGTTTTCAGCGGTTTTCCCCACCCCTGCTCCCCTATATTTTTCTGCCCCCTTCCCTAACATTTTCGGCCCCTGATCCAGTTTTAGATTTTTAACAGATACAGTACCAAGTTTTGTTAAGTACGAAACAACACTGCACTTTGGCTCAGTCGTCTGTAGCGGACCCTCCACGTGGGACGTCGAGGGTTCGAGTTTGCCTTTTGTCTAACTTGCTTATTTTATGTCGCGCTATAGTTTTAGTTGCAGTAAAGTGTAAGATTGTACTGGTGCAGCCGACTCTTCGTTCTGGAGCCAAGAGTTGGATCCCCGTCAGGAAACGACTTTTTCGTATGTAGGATTATCTATTGTGTAGCCTTTTTTTATTTTATTTTTGGTTCGCTCAAGCCCGCCGGCCCACACAACTGGGACAAACACAAAACCTACCGCCGCGTAGCGGCGGCGCTCGGCTAGTGGACCAGCAAGATCACGAGCAATAGCGATGCTAGAGCCAAGCGTAAAGCTGGTGGTGAGGGTGACGTAGCTAGACCGGAAGGTCGCAAGGCTGCCAAAGCGGAGCGCCAGAAGTCTAGCAACAGGCAGAGCGCAAGAGACGACGCTCATCTGCGCTTTGTGGCAGCAACAGAGAAGAAGGCAGAAGTGATGGAGCAGCAATTGCATTTGACGATCTTCATGCAGGACCCGCAAAGTGACGAGCCGAAGGAGTTCTTCTCAGCCCAACGCAAGGCCATCCTTGCGCAACTGAGAAAGAAACATGTAAACGCAGCCAACCAACGGCCAGCAGACCCCGATCAATCGAGCCTACGTCTCTCACTATACACACAATAAAAAGATGTTTGCTTCAGCAAGTGATAGATGGGAAACTGTAAAGACTTTACAGCCACGTACTGTCATCGTAGGTCGGGTTTTCTCCGAAGTAATCTTTCATCAAGCGCGCTCCCCCTATCTCACGCTCGCGTTCCTTGTTCACTCTCTTTCCTTCGACAGAACCTCCATGTTTTCGTCGTTTTTGCGGGGGCGCGTTGCTACAGTCAGGCGCCATGTAGGTGATGTAGTACTCGTCGTCAGAGTCATCCACGTCCGCGAACACCTGCGGAAATCTCCACTCCATCTTGTTTTGCGCGCGCTGCAAAATGCCTCTATGTAATCACATGATTGGTCGAGTAATTAGATAATTCTCCTCCTGGTGGGAGCTACCTCTTTGAAAAAAGTTTATCCTAAATTTTGAGGTCTTAAGCGACTCGATAAGACCGGAAATTACGCCCTACCGCTGGAGATGCTCTAAGCTTAATAGTAGTTTCGCTCGAGGAATAAATTATACTTTGAAGTAACGTTAAGCAAAAACTTGAGGCAGGATTATTATATCATTCTGAATGGACTTGGGCAAACAAACTCCACAGTTCAGCCAGCACTTCAAAATGAAACAAACACGATTGCATACTTACAAGCTCAAAGCTGCCATGGTGATTATCCTGCTAGAAGTACTGTGCCGTCGTGTCACTTCCCGCAAACCCCGATAAGTCCTGCCCCGCCAAACATGAGAAATCTTGGCCTGCCAACGCCGAGAGGTCCTGACCTCCAAGAAATTGACTCATGTCTGGCACAGCGAAGGGAACACCCAGACCACCTGCGCCACCTCCACCATTCCCACCGCCAGTTAACTGCTGGATGCTCGTCGCCACAGAGGCTACATCAGATAAAATCGAGGCCATGTCTGCAGCCGTACTGATCTTCTCCGCCATAGTACGCTTCTGTTGCGGTTGGGGTGGCAAAGTCTCAATGTAGCCGGGAGGTGAACCAGCTCCATATTGTGGCTGTGCAGCTCTCGCGTACGCTGGAGGACGCTCGTTGTACTTGTTCGTTGGCACTTTAGTGAAGCTTGAATGGTCGGGACCATATGAGTTCGAGTGAGGCGGAGCGGAAGCTCGAGGGATGCTGCTTGCTTTACCTTCACGCTGTGACTGCGCTCTCTCCTTGGTTTTCTTGTGCTTCCGTGACTCGCGCCATCGGCGTTCATCAGCTGATGACGTAGAAGATGACGAGGAGGAGGAGGAGGAGGACGACGACGAGTACGAAGAAGAAGATTCGCATCCGTCCGACTCTCGACGAGCTTTTCGCTTGGTCTTACGTCTGCGGCGACGTTCCTTCCTCTTCGCTTTTTTTTCAGCCTTTTTCTCCTTGCGACGACGGTGGCGGCGGCGACGGTGTTCTTCCTCAGACGACGAGGTCTCCTCCGAGCTGGACGAGTCAGCTAGCGATGCAGACGATATGGTAGCCTCAGGAATCTCCTCTTTCAGCTCCGTTTTTGGAGTTCTTGGAAACAGAGGAGGGCTGCTCGCATTGTTGTCTTTAGCGGTTCGGGATTGCTTCCTGGAGTGTTGTTTACGTCGCTCTTTCTCCTTGCGTCGACTCCGCAGCTTACGATCTTCACCGTCGGTTGACGAGTCCGATGAAGGCAAAGCATCGTGGACCACCTCTCCCAACACCACAGCTTCAGCCATTTGTTCATGACGACTGCCTTCCACAGAACCCGTAAAGCTGTGCTTCAATCCTGAAGAGTTCGACAAGCGCCTGGATGAGGATTCCGTCACCATATCATCCGCTAAATAATAGCTCGAGCCATTTCCTGCCTTGGTCACATCTTCCGGTACTTCCTCCACTTTCACCGCACCCATCTTCTGTGCCAACCCCTCCGCATGCCAGTCTTCTTCATGCTCCATTTGTTTCTGCAAATAAGCTTGAACTTTGACCTGCTCCTGTCGCTGCATCTGCTCCTGAAAAGCCTGAATTTTGGCCATCCCTTCAACTCTCGCGCGTTCTCGCTCTTCAGCCTCTTGTCTCTGTAGTCTCAACTCTGCTTGCATTCTCTCTTGTTCGTCAAACTGTCGACGTCTTATGGACTCTTCACTCTGTTGCGATTGACGTCGGTCCCGTTCTTGTTGGCAATGTTGTTGGATCAATCTTTGCATCGGCGACTCGTTCACTGCAACTGGAGGTGGTGAAGCCACAGTAGGATCTTTCTCTTTAAGTAACAACTGAAGTCGAATATGTCCTGCCGGTTTGCCCCCTTTGTGTAGAGGGAACCACTGCTCCGCCACCTCCCCAACCCTGACATTACACAAAGGAATAGCACACGCCCCGACAGCGGGACAGAACAACATCAACTGATTCTTGACTCGAATAGTTAAAATCTCGGTATCTGGGTTCAGAACGTGGAGTTCGAGCTTCTCGTTCCACTCCGGACAGGATCTCTGGTCCGTGTACAGCACTTTAGTGCGGAAAACCCGGTGAGTTGGTGCTTGCATCTGTTGTTGAGTCTGGGAGTGGTCGATCGCCAAGAGGCTGCTGAAAGATGCACCAGCTTGGGAAGATCCATTGACAACTTCAGTGTTACCGAGATACAATTTGCAGTACGAGCCTCGCCCCATTGCCGAGATGTTCCTAGCCGAATGCACGCGGAGGAACAACGTGAAGCCACTTTGGACCAACGACGGGTTGCCCCATCCCGCTAATCCTCTGCTTGAAGTGGAGGTGAAACGCTCCATTTTGACGCTTGAGAGATCGATGGCAAATTGCGGAATGAAATCGACGGTGAGAAGCTAAGGGAAAAAAGTGTACCCATCAAGACGTCGAGTAAAAAGATAGAACGGTTCAGAGGATGGGGTGTTGCAGGAAAACTCTACTAGAGGGTGTACTGGCCTTCACTTCGTGTATTAATATGTGTGCAGCTTTCCAACCATCACTAACACCAAAAATGTGGCTATATCTGTGCACTTCACTGTATTTGCCTTCTTTTGAACATGTTGAAACTTCCTACTCTACTTATGATCCGAAAAATGCACCGAGAGGTCCGAGGCCAAGAGCTCTCAGACCAATAGACGCCACAGTGCCTAGCCTGCTGGTGCCGTTAAGTTGCTGTAAGTTGTGGAAATATCGGCGGCAGTTCCCATCATTTGGTGAAAGTTGGTTCCCTGTTGAGCTTGGGGGTAGCCGGCAGGGTAACCGGCAGCGTAACGAGACTGGGACTGTGCCTGCATGAAGTTCTAAGTTGCTTGTTGCTGCTGGCGAAGTTGCTGATTGATCAAGAGCATCATGTTCTGCTGTGCCTGGTTCTGGGCTTCCGTGTGGAAGTGGCGACTCGTTCACTGCCGCTGCTCTCTTCTTTAGCTCAAGATCCAGCAGTGCTTGGAAGCTAGCAGAGTAAGGAGAATTGTTCACGGGAGTAGGAATCGCCCGCTGGCTGGGAGTCAATACTAGCTTCAAGTGGATATGGCCGGCGGGGTGAAGCTGGAACCACTGATCTAGCGCCTGACCCGGATGAAGGTGTGCCAAATAAATGTTGCAGGTCCCGACAAGAGCGTCACTCGAGTCTTTCACGCGAACCGTGAGTACTTTTGACTTTGGATTGGTTGCATCGAGTTGCAGTTCCTCATTCCACTCGATCGGTTGGTTGTCTTGGATGCGGCTAAAGCTGGTGTACTTTGGTTTCGACGTTGACTGCGCTGGGCCGCCTGGGGATAAGTTGCTCCATACGAATGTCGTACAGAAAGCTGCGTTCGCTGATGTCGACAAGTCCTGTGCTGAGTGCACGTAGAGGAACAACGTGTAAGTATCTTGGCCGTAGGTTGCCATAGTCACTTGCTGGGTACTCTTCCGATTCCGTTCAATGTAGACGACTATGTTCACATCCTGACGCGCTATATGCAAGAGCTGGATGAACTGAACGGTTTGTTCGATGAAGACTACATCTATTCGATTCGGAACGGGAAGAAAGATGGCAGCGAGCTCGAACTTTTTGCTGCAGCCCGGCTCCACTGCTGCAATATTCAGGTAAAAAAAATCTCAACGAGGATTGCAGAGTTATGTCGACGCACACGTACACCGTCGCGAACGCTCCTCGAACGGTTTGTATTGCTCGACTTGGCCCCTAGCAGGTGGATGGTATGCACATTTAATGCAGGAAGGTCATCTTGCTTCAGTATTCTTCTGGTTTTGATACGCACACTGCAATAGAACGCCTAGGCGTTATATAGGAATACAACGCCCACTAGGCTGTCTATCATATTAGAACGCCTAGGCGGCTGGTGCGCGGTATGACGGTAGTACTGTAGCAAGGTGAACTTGTGCCTACTTGATGTGTGGCGGGAATCGCGCTGACCAGAGAGTAGGAAAGCAACCGTTGACCGTTCTGATCGCGAGGAATCGTTTTGGAGATGCTTGAAGCCTACAAGTTGTAGGCACGGTACTTGATGCCAAAACCAAATCGTCTTACCGAACAGCAAAATATACAACATCGATTATTGGAACTATCCCAGTCACATGCTGGGATACTTGACTATGGATCTCCGTCCATCTCACAACTGGAATACACAACTGCACGCAGCCCGCTAGAAAGGAGTAGCAGCACTATGTTTGTCTGCCTTGGCAGCATCATCCACCTTTCCTTCATGCTGTGCCGACTTTACTCTCGAGTGCTGAAGCCCGTTGTGGTTCTCCTTCGACTCGAAGTTCGAGTGCACGCGATGATGGTGTCGCTCCGACGCCGAGGAAGTTGAAGCCGACGACGACATGGAAGACTGGGACAGCAACGCCTCCGGCTCCTCTTCCGAATCCAGCGAATCGTCCGAGTCCGAGTCCATCTGCAGGTCCGGAATGTACTTCTTGAGCTGAGACTTGAGTTTACGCAGTCTTGCAGTCTCCTTCCGCACTTGGCGCAGTTTCCTATCCAGCCGTTGTTCATATTCCGAAATCGGGGATACCGGTAGCAGCTCGGTCGGTGGAGGACTCGGATGTTCGTTTTCCTTATTATTATCCCTGAACGCTGCAGGGGTCCCCAATGGCGGCAATATCTTGGGCGATGACACTCCTGGTGGCGGTGGCCACGTCGCGTTTCCTCCTCTCTTGTGTCTGGTTTCAATAGCCACTTCATCCATTTCCCTGCCAATTAAATGGCAATCATCTTGTTCGGTTGTTCTTTTTACCTCCACCGGCGGTCCACTGGACGATCTTTCGAGTCTTCGTTGACGTCGTTCAGCTTCTTGTCTCAATTGATTCTCCACGAGTCTCTTAATGGCTTCATCAGCCTCGTGATTGGCTGCTCTTGCCGCCATAACATCTTGATTCGGTTGCTTTCTTCTCGGCAACGACGTTACTTTCGCTTTGTCATCTGATGCAATCAGAAGCATGACCCGAATACGACCCGCCGGTTTCTTTCCTTTTTGCAAAGGAAACCATTGCTCCAACCTTTCCCCTGGCAATAAATTCGCCAGGGAAACAGCACACGCCCCAATCACAGGGCAGAAAAAAAGGTGCTGACTCTTGACGCGGATGCTCAGAATCTGACTACCAAGTTCCACGCCAGGACGAATGGGTACCTCAAAAGTCTCGTCCCAGATGGTCTCGGGCGGCGCCAACGTGTTAGGCTGCTGGTGTTGGGTCCTAGTGCGCCGCACTTCGAGTTGCCAGGCCTCATCCAGGTCCTCACAGGACGTGGTCGAGTCGTTTGAGTCCTTCTTACTCAGCGCCTTGTGGCTGCCGTCAGTCATGGCTGTGGCCCCCACATAGAGCTTGCAATAAGCCCCTTGAGATGACGAGTGCTGCAGCTCTTCGGCGCTGTGCACGCGTAGCACCAACTTGTAGCGCTGCGATTTCTCGTCGGTGGCTGATGCCATAATTGTGCCGGTTGTTCGTGAGGGTGCCAGAAGCACTATAAGGCTTGAGCGCGGAGAGGAAGGTTAGCAAATGAGGGCGGAAGAGCGCATTGTGTCGCGGCTGCAACGGACAGCCTGAGGGAAAATTCCGGTACACTGTACCAATTTATCAGATTGTCTCGTAGGTTCATTTTTACCACCAAATTTTGAATAACCAACGCCGCGTCGAAGTGCTGAACGAGCATGGAGAGCGAGCTGGCTAACGACGGGAAGCGCTTTCGGTGTTGTAGCAGACGCGACCATCACGGCGATGCCGTCACTCCTAGTGAAACAGGCGCATTTCTGTCGTTTCAACGTGGCCCATCGGCGAGATTTAGCTAATTTTTGATTACTGGCGAAATTTTAGCGGGTAAAAGATCGAAGCCAACATGGCTACACTCAACGGTTTGTTCGTGCAGGTGCAGCCGCAACCTACACTTTCAATCGTCGTTATCCTCGTGGCTGGTGTTGATGTGATTGAGCTCCTGCAGCAAATGGCGCAGCTCGGCCTCCCGACCGCCGGGCAGTCGAGTGTCATTATCTTCGCCACCGCCGTCAAGACGCCTGGATATCCGCGACGCCTTGCGCAGAGTTGACCTGGTGCGCATCGCGTCCATCATGGCGCGGATGGGCGAACCTGCTCCTCGCGTCTAGCGTCAGCATATAGAGAACAGCCAGCAATATTAGCGTAACAAATGTAACCATTCGGTGTGAACAGCCTTACTGTGAATTTTTTCGGTGGCGCCGCCGCAACGCTGGCCGAGCTGGTGCTATATTGCTGCTGTGGCTTCTGGCCGCTTGCAATGGCGTTCAGAGAGCAGCGGATTTGCTCCATACGCTTGTCAAAATCTAGAAGTGTAGGTCGGTAGTCAGTGAAAAAAGTCAGCGGACAAGTTGAAGTGGCCAAATTTGGCAATATGGGTTCACTCGACCAAGAGCTCACCTTTGAAGACGCTGTCCGATTCGGGTTCGCTCACCTTGCTGCTTTGATCGCTCACGAGACTGGGAGATCGTTCTCGTGTCCTCGTGCGTGTGCTGATATCACTCATGGCGATGGAAGCCGAGTCCGCGCTTGAGTTTTTTTGCCACCGAGATTGCAACTGCGACGACAAGTAGGTGGACGCCGTAGAGTCTGGCATGGTGGCTGTCGGAACATCGTCGTCGCTGTCTATATGAGACGATCCACGGATACTAGGCGAATGCTCCATGGTTGAAGCCTCCGCGTTATTGTCACTGGTTACTGACAGGCGTTCGCTATCATCATCTTCTGGCTGTTCGGAGCCCTTGATGCTGGTATTCCCGTCGTCTGATGAAGTAGTACATTGTGTTCGCTTGAGTCGTGTTAGTCGTTCTCGGTTTGGTACAGACCATTCGTTGGACGACGGCTCTGATCGCTGGAAATCCTTCGCCAGACGCGTAAAGTGCCTGCGTAGATTTGCTAGCTGTTCAAACGTCTCGTTCGCTAGATGTTCCGCTTCCTGTTGTAATTCTTCACGAAAAACGGGTCTTCCGGTGCTTGGATCCGATTTGAAAAATGATCGATGCACATCAACCATGTCTTCAACGCGGATAAACACCTCACGCATCTGCTTGCGAAACCCGTACAGATCTTCGCGTAGATCAGTCATTGTCGACTGAGCTGCTCGATGAGGGAATTCTGAGGTGTTTGACCTGATTGTAGAGCCTCTGCTAGTCGAGGGCCTGTTCGTTGCGACTGAAGAGCTCGGCGATGAAGGGCACATTCTTTTGGCTGTTGATCTTCTCGACGATAGTGGCGCCGGAATGGACGGAGTCGGGTAGCGGTCATTGACTCTCTTGGCAATAGCGTCGTCACTGGAATCGGGAGAAGCGGGTGGAATGGATGTCTCCGAGTTTGTTGGACTGGAGCATTTGACTTGGTTCTCAATGCTTGAAGCAAGCGATGAAGTTCTGCTTTCCGGTGCTTTGCGCATAGATTCCTTGTTCTTGTTCCTAGACGCCTTAATAGCAGTTGCAGGCGACTCGGCAGCGCGAATGGAGTCAGCTTTGGTATCAGAAAGCCTCGACTCGGTGTGAGTTCCGGATCGTTCACACCTGAAAGACCCACGGGGGCTGAACGAATCTGCTCGAGTGTAGGCTGAAGATCCTGTAAAGTCTGCGTCGTTACGCTCACTGGTTGGACGAAAGCTATGACGGCTTGAGCGATTTGACGTCCGCAGTTCGTCGTGCGAATCCCATCTAGATGATCCAATGCGATCAAAGTCATCGACCTCTCTCTGGTTATCTTGACGATTCTCTCGATGACTCCTGTATGTGGAAGTAGAGTTGCCATCACGTGGTAAATCCCTACTGGTTCCAGTCGACGTGAATGTATCTCCTCCAATAGTGCTGCGTCCACTTGAAAAGCTGCTTACGTCGAATTCCGAAGCACGAGAAGGTCTTACCTCATATTGGCGCTGGGCTTCTTCCCTGGCAGATGAGCGTCGGGATTGGTATTCGTTATCCCTAAAACTGTCAAACCGGTCAGGGCCTTCACGGGTCCTGCGATAGTTGAAGTCATCTGATTCCTGGGGACCTCTTGATGCACTTCGCCCTCGGTCACCGTTGTGTGCTGTAGAAGATGAATCTACGCTAAAGGCACTCATGTCTAATTGCCGAGGCATTGGGCGTCGAGAAGCGCGGCCGTCATTTCCTAGCGTCATTGTACTCGAGTAAGGTGAAACAATCGAAAACTGACCAACAAAGTTACCGCGGCTTCAAAGGGAAGGGTCGCTAAAGCAAAAACGATCGCGTGTTAGTGCCCCAGAAACCGCATGATTCTTGATTCTTGTCTTCTACGCTAGAAGGAGCCACTGTTGCTTGCAGCACTGCATCATAACAAAACTCACAAGGTGAGATCTCGAAAAAACATATGTAATAACTAACATTTGAGCCACATACCTCGATTCGGCGAATGATCCCCCTGAGAGCTCAAGTTCTTGATCCGATTCACTAGCATCACCCAAGAGCTGGAGTCGTTGGCGTTCTTCCTCTTCCTTTGCCTTGCGTTCATTTTCGGCTTCCAGCTCCATTTGGCGTTGTTTTTCTGCAGCTTTTCTCGCGAGAACTCGCTGTCGGTACACGTCGATGACATCTTCATCCTGTTTCTTCTTTGCCACCTCAGCAGCCTTTTGTCGTTCTTCCTCCACTTCCTCTGGTGTCTTGGCTGGAGGTTCTGGTACGGTTGCAGGAATCTCGCGTACGGTATCATCAGCATCCTTGCTGGTATCGGCACTAGCAACACTTTTCACCAACGCGTCTGAGCGTGCTTCTTCACGATCAGATAAAACTTCGCTTGTGGAATTATCTTCGGTATTGGTTGCAACTCTAGTGTCCTCCACAGCAACTGCGGTTTTGTCGGGTTTTGCTCCATCGTGATTTGATTCAGCGTCAACGCCAGATTCGGATTTTGCTCCATCGTGGTTGAATTCAGCGTCGTCGTTTTCAACGCTAGATTCCTGCCATGACGCCTCCTCCAATGCTGCTTCGACATTGGCTCGTTCTATTTCCTCGGTTTCCTTCCGCTTTCTCTCTTCCTCTGCAAAAAGCAATTGCTCTTCTCGCTTGCGATCTTCTTCCTCTTGACATTGTTTCGCTGCTTCAAGAGCTGCTGTTTGCTCGTATTCCAATCGGGTACACTCTTGTTCATCTTGCAACTTGCATTCTTGCCTCAGACGCTCTTCTTCCTCTTCTCGTTCCAGCTTGTGTTTAGCTGCCAATTCATCGTCAAGCTGCTGCTGCCGCCGCTTTGCCTCAATTTCTTCATTGAACTTCTGTTCCTCGGCTAGTCTTCTCTCCTTGTACTCTTGTTCCTCTTGTAAACGTTGCTTCTCATCCGCCACGCGCTGCTCTGATAACCTCTGCTGTAACTCCGCTGCATCCTGTACAGCTGCACGCTGTTGGGCTAACTCCTCTTGCAATCTCGCTTCTTCTTCAGCCTGTTTGCGTTTTCGTTGTTCCTCCATCTTTTCTTCCTCTTCAATACGCTCTTGGCGCATTAGAGCAAGTTTTTCTTCAAACTGCCTATGCTGCTCAGCCAGCTCCCGCTCCTGCTCCTCCTTTCGAGCCTGTTTCTTTTTCTCGTATTCGCGTTGCTCAATCAGCTCGCGCTCAATACGAGCTTGGTCTTGCTTGAGACGCTTAGCCTCATCTTCACCACGTGTTTGAGCTACTTGCAAGGCTGTCGTTGACTGGGGTGCTACAATATGTTCCTGACGAGCTGGTATAGTAGCCGCACCTTGAGCAGATTCAGTGATACTGTCATTTTGACGCTGTAGGCTACGTCCATCTTGCAAGTTTGCCATCATTTCCATCATCTTCATCATGAACGTACGCCCGTTCCCTCCTCGCATTTGATACTCGGAAGGCACATGATCTCCAGTATCGTACGAATCACTAGCCCCTGCACTCCGTTGTGCTCTGAAGCTTACCAAATCTCTTGGAACACCATGTTTGGCATTTATCGTCGCTTGAGCTTGGGTCAGGAGTGAGTTCAAGTTCGATACGTCGTGCCGCAATGATTCCACATGAACCTTTTCATCCTCGTATTGGGTCTGATACTTTTCTGCTAGAGCCTCGGACTCTGCCAAGCGACTCTGCATCTCACGTAACTTGGTCAACAGCTCGTTCTCCTTCCACTGGAAACGTTCACGCTCCTCATCCATAATGTGCATGAACTTTTTCCGCTCGGCGACAACGGCAATAGCTTCGTCAAGCCTCATTTCGAGTATCTGTTGCTGCAGCGATTTCACCTCTGCAGCAACTAGTTTCATCTGCTCCTTCACATCTGCGTTCTTCTGCTTGTAGCGAGCTAGTTCAACATCAAGGATACTTCTATCTGCTGCAAGGCGAGCATTGGTAGTGTTAGCATCGCTAAGGCTCTTCTTGTGGTCACCAAGTTGCAGCTCCAAATCTGCTACCCTCTCTTCGAGGCGTTGTCGGTCCTTATCAAGCTGAAGTGCCGAATTTTGAGCCACGCGAAGGTCGTCTCCAGATTTCTGGTCACATTGAGCAAGATATTAGTATTCAATGCTAGAGCTTGGCACGGAGATAGGGACATTCATCGTACCGAAATTACAGCTTCCAGCGCACCAACTTCCTGTTGTAAGGCAAGAACTTGGCTTTTAAGGGTCTTCAACGTCCCTGTCTCGGTTGTAAGCGCTCTTTCGCGGTCAGCTAGCTCGTCTTGCTTGGTTTGAATGTCGGTAAGAGCTTGTTGTCTCTCAATATTCCAAGCGCGCTCTTTCTCCCGCATTGCTTTAGCGACAATACCCGCTAAATTTTCTTCTTGTGTACGCACGCTTTCTTCCCACAACTGACAACGCTGAGTCTCACTGGCAAAGTGACGGACATCACTCTCAATTTTTACTTGCAACTCGGCTTCCTTCACTCGCAGCCTTTCCATGTCTTTGAACAAGGACTGCCGAGTTTCAAACAGCGATGTCTCCAGCTCAGTTCTGCGAGCAACAAATGCAAGCTCCAATTCACGCTCGCGTTCCTGAAGTCGCTCTTGTTTATTATGATACTCTTGCAACAGAGATGCCCGAAGATTATCCACTTCTCGATCGAATCGTTTCCGCTCTTCTGCTCGAACCAGTGCAACTTCTGTCGATTTATACCTCTCCAGTTCTTCGTGAAGTCGCTTATCACAAATTTCATCGTATTCCCGTTGGTACTGCACCATGCGCCCTTCAAGAGATTTCTGCGGATCGAGTTTCTGAGCTGCACACTCTGCAAGGTAAGAGTTCTCCACCCGTCGCAATTGGTTTTCTGCATAGCGACGCCACTACAGTGTTAGCAAAATGTAAACTCTCACTGTGCAAGCCGACGTACCTAACACGATGCGGTGGTCAAAGCAATCCATTGTTGTTTGTGTTCCGGAGTCCATAGTAGCAAGCTGATATCGGAGCACGAGCTCCCGTACAAGAACAAGAAGTAATGAATGTCCCGTTTTGGCCCGTTCCATTTCCTGAGAGCAACAACATATTATTAATGAGCAAACCTTACCTACATAAGAGTTAAAAGTTCAATAAGAGACACCCCTCATACCAGTTTGTTCTGGATGCTCGAGCTCACATGTAGCATCTTCACATTGTGGTGCATAAATCTCTCGTTAGTTGCACCATAGCGAGCGTCATCACATTAAAACCTACCTCCAAGATCGTAGCGCTGTCCACTTGATTTCGTGGGCCGCCAATTTCAGGAACAAATACCGCAAGTGTGTTTTCGAGTCCCTTAGTTGCCAGATATTCCGCTACAAGTCCATGTACCAGCTTCTCGTCAGGCGTCGAGTTCGCTGCATTTCGGTTAGCCCGACCAGAATTATTCTCTTCATCTTGATCATCATTTGACACACGGTGTTGCTGAAGTTTCTCAATGAACCGTCTTCGAAGTTGTGCCTGTGCACTAAAACATGAGTAACTAGCTACCCTCAAAGGTTTTTGCCAACAGAAACGCACCCGAATGAGTTCCACCGTCCCGTTATCTCGAATAGTCTGGAACATACCCTCTTTCAGCTCATCCAGCGACATCAAAGCCTTCCCTTCAGCGTCCCGTGCCAACGGACTCGAAGCTGCGTTCCCCTCCATGAAGATCCAGACAATGAAAGGTCACTTATATCACAGGCGAATAGACCGTCGCCACTGCATCAAATGACTTCGACGAATAGCTGTCCATCCAGATCCAGCCACTTCTCAACAAATTACAAAGAGAACACACATTATTCATGGTTTCTACACCTTACAACGCCAGCTCTTACAGCTAGTGCACCACTCTCCTCCTTTTTAAATCCACAGTGACTCGTCATCGTCATCCTCGTCGCTCGAACTGTCCTCCTCGTTCTGGTTGTGCAGAGCTTCTTCACCTCTCATTTTCTCAAGATCCTTCTGCGTTTCTTCGTACTTCTTCTGCTCCTTCTCTTCATCTCTCTCCGCTTTCTTCTGCATGAGTTTATTCACCACCAGCGCCGCTCGGATCTTGTCGAGGATCTCGTGTGGGATGTCGTTCTTGATCAATTGCACCATCACCAACGACCGGTTCTGCAGCACAGCGTCCAATAGAGCCTTGCCTCCTTCCTCGCCAATGCTATTATTAGCAAGGTCCAAGTATTTCAACGAGATGTTGTACGGCAGCACTTGGGCCACAGCTTTCGCGCCGTCATCCCCCAGTTTATTACTGGAGAGACCCAAGTGCTCCAATGTCTCATGGCCATATAAGGCATCACAGATCGCACCTACCCCTTCAGCTGTGATCTCGTTGCCTCGGAGGTCCAAATGTTGCAGAGTGTTGTTCGTTCTGAGCATGTTGCCCATAGACTTTGCGCCTACGTCTCCAATGTCGTGACCTGGCAGTAAGAGCCTCAGTACTGTACGGTTCAGCTGGAATACGCGACCCACGAGGTCTCCGCCTGAGGGACGGAGCTTGCGCTTCTTGGCTGCCATGTCCTTGAGGTCCAACTCACGGATCTGGTCCTTGTTAGCGCGGATCTTCTCCAGGATCTCCTTTAAGGTGGCGGCGGGACGCTGCGTCACCAGGTTGTCGTCGTGGTGACGCACGGTCATGGCTGAGAGCACGGACGTCAGCACGTCCACTTCCGACTTGTCGGTCTCCATGGTCTTGCGAGTTGGGGATATTGTGGAATGACTTGGTAAATAGAGGATTGCAATGAGAGAGGAGTGATGGTTGAAATTGGTTTGACAAGGGTATACGGTTTTGTAGATGCGGTTTCATGTGATTGTATTTGAGAACAGTAAGTGGAGATATAGGGTACGGTGTGTATTGTATGATGTGATTTAGAGAGGTATGCTTTGTTGGAGGTTATGAATTCTGTATTTTGCTGACGGGAGGTAGTTGGCTCAGTCACCAATTGACTGTGTCGCATGCGAGTTCATTGCGTACTTACATGTTAGCATGTAAGTGGCGTTGACGAGGATCTTCCTCGCTTATTATAATAGATAGTTGTCGTTTGATATTCTGGGGTACGCGAGGATAAGCTGCAATGCCGACTTCAACTTTGAGCTCCGTCTCAAAGATCGAAGGCGAGTTGCCGAGTCGACCATTATTCCGTGTGCGGCTCACTACTGTGGCTACAGTAATCGTTTGCGATGTACAGTGGGTAGTGTTTTATTCGTGCCGTTGATGATGTGCCAAATCTCGGTTGTTCAAGGCTTCATTCAAGCTTTCACGATCAAGGCCAAGGGTTAAAAGCTTTAACTTAAAGCGAATCAATGCGCAACCGTGGTCATCGATCTGCTGAGTGGCTGGATGTGGTGCTATAAAGTGCTCGTTTGTCACGGTCATATGGGTCAAGTCGGCGCGTGCTCGACGCCGAGGCCGACACGTGTCTTAGCTTGCAGTACCGGTAGGGCCTCGATATCTACTGTGTACTCTATTGTGCAATGCACTCAAGTGCAGACACTGGGTTCACGATCTATTTAGTCAACGCTGATCTCTTTTAGCCGCCTTTGAGTTCGGAGTTTCCGTACGTGCCGCGAAACCGAGCTGAATTTGTAACGTGGAAAAGTTGATCAGCTTTGGCGACGCGTGCCCCTAGGCCTGTAGGGATCGCTAACGTAGACACGAATCCCAAGTACTCGGAGGCACTTACGGCTCTGATGTGTTCTTGGTCTGAAGAAGTTTTACATTCCAAAAGAACCCCAAGTTGTCATCTTGCTTTTTGCTTTCCAGCAACAACATCAGTTCTACAGTATCGTTGACCAACTTCACCGCTTCATGAAGGTCGCCATTTTTTCGCTTCTCCTCACTGCCACTGCTGTCGCCGATGCTACCGACTGCGACGTGGACGTATTCACCAAGTTATCCGAGACTTCTCATGCTTTGCAATGCAAGGACGTTAGCAACTTCGCGGTTCCTGTTGAATCTACGTCGAACACGGTCATCACCGACTTGGGGTATTTCTGCGCCAACGGTGCATGCCTACGTCTCCTGAAAACATTGGGAGGCATCAACGAGTGTTCGATCGATGGTTCGGGTCTTCACACAGTTGTGGTGGGCCCAATCGATGCTCAGTGCAGCACTACCAGAACTCTCCGAGCCGCAGACGGCTCACATGTGCACAGCTCCGGCATGGACATGGGTTCGGCATCCGCTGAAACGGGGGACTCGCACGAGGTGACGTCGCCTACTACTTCGTCAGAAGCAGAAGACTCCCACGACACGACTTCAGCCTCTTCTGGAGCCGAGGACTTACACGATGTTGCTGCTTCTGCCTCTGCTTCTGCTGCGGCAGGTGATGACGACGACGGCGACTCGACACTGCTAGTAGCTCGGCCACCAGCAAGTCCACCAGCACCAGCTCAACTGCTGGTAGCAAGGCGACGAAAAGCAACTCGACTTCGAGCACACAGGCGCCAAGCGCTTCGGGAACGTCGTCAGCAGCATCGATCACGGTCGCTGCTGGATCGGTTTTCCTCGCTGCAGCTGCAGCTTTCTTCTGAGCGCAAGAGTGCCATCTGCACAGTCACACGACCTACGTGCACTTGACCCTATCGCATACTTCGAAGTGATACACACTACAGCTGTGCTGTCTGATGACAGATTGCTTGTTTGATGGTGGTTTTGTGGAGTTTCTTACGAATTGTGGTACGAAATTTAGATGCCATGACTTCAATGCAGCAACAGGAGAATTCGACTTCAACGTCGTCGTCGTGACATAGGAACAACATAACGTTACCGCATAACAGAACTCATTGTTCGCAGATATCTCAGTTCACACCTGGGCATTGCACACATAAAATACACAAGAAGAAAGTACATTTCTTTACATATCCTAGTATAATCTTAATTTCTGGACTTTTCATGTAGTCTTAATAGGCACAAATAATACCGAAGTCAATGTTCCTAGGGTATGAACTATGAGTTCTCCTTTGCTGTAGTAGCCTAACCGTCCAGCGATCAGGTCCAAAGCTTCTGGTTTCCAGGCTTCTTTTCCACAGTCTCTGACCGGGCGGGGAGTTTGAGGGAGAGTTTATACAAGCTACATGGTCAGTTCCATCCACTCACTCCCTGTTGTGGTAAGAAACCATCAAGCTTCCTTCATAGACACGAGAACATTGGAGCTTCCAACTCCTCATTCCTCAATTCACCTCGAGTTCAGCACTACGGTCCGACTAATTTCCCCAAGACCCCAAACAAGATGCCTTCGCTGACTTCGTTCGTCCTGATCGCCCTCGCCTTCGCTGGCTCTGTCAACGCTGAAGACTGCCCCTTGGAATCTTTGGCCGGACTTGCGAGCAGCACGAACCTCGCTGGCTGCACAGCTGATAGTGGCATCAGCGTTGCCACCATTTCGGCCTTGACGATGGACCAGGTCATGGCGGCATGCAAGAGTTCTTCGTGTATGGGGCTCATGGGCGATCTGAAGGCTGCGAACCTTGGTGACTGCACTATTCCGGGCACCAACGTATCGGTGCAGACCGATGTCTTGGACAAAGTAGCGACAATGTGCAGCGGCAGTGGATCGTCCGGATCGATGGCGTCCGTGGGGTCGTCGTCTTCGAGCCGTGCGACCACCGTCGGCGACGAGTCGAGTGACAGTTCTACCAGCAGTGACAAGGCTACTGGAAGCGGATCAAGCTCCACGAACGTTGCGACGACTGTGACCGTCGGTCTTACCGCGGCTGCTGCCATGGTGGCTGTCACGATACTGCTGTAACCCGACATGAGCAAGGTGTAGCAGACTTCTAGCAAATCCCTACGTCCACGTTTCGTTAATCTCAATGTAGAGGATACTTTTTGTTTCTAAACTTAAAAGTCTTGGTTTGTCACGAGCGCTACTAAGAACGCAACATTACATTGTTCGTGCGGTGATTCTTGGGGTGTTGCATACGTTTCTGACTATCGTTGTACGGTTCGCGACCGACAAGTGACGAGGTGAAGTTTTGACCAAGTCGTATGCGTGCCGACAAGTGCAAACTTACCGGTACATGTATTAAGATTAATACATGTAGTCTACTTGAAGTGTTAGAATGAGGGTTACAGTGCGTGGCGTCTTAGAAAGCCACCTAATAAATAATCACCTGCTATAACGAATACTATCAATTATTCAAGTATGAAGGAAAATATATCAGGAGCTATCCTATCAAGACATGCCCCGTCTAACTCGAATATATCAGGTGGCTCTCTAAGACGCCCCGTAGTGTACTTGCTTGTCAGTGCCTCTGTCCGGCCACCATCACATACTCCATCCCAATTGGTTTCATCACAGGACCACAACGCACAAGACTTCACGCTGCAACCGGAAGCAGCTGTGGTGTTCGACTACCTGTACCGGTACCATTTCTACTGGGATCCCCGCGCCAGCCGCACGATGGGTAGCATGTGGATGATAGCTTGAGGTGTATGGGTTTGAAAGCGTCAAGCTTGTGCAGGCATTCAAGCGCTGTACTCAGCCATTATTCTGCGACTTGCACGGAGCTGCACACAGAACACTCGTTTATCAAGACCAACACCGAGATGATATCGCTGTCACCGCTGATCGTAGTGGTCTTGACCTTTGTTACCACCACCAACGCGGAGGAGTGCTCCACCACGGAGCTTTTGACAATCGCCAGCAATACCTGGAGGGTTGCACATCGGACGTGGGTTTCGGGGGATTCTCAGCCATTTCGGCGCTTACCGACGAGCAGATCAAGGCTGTTTGTGATAGCAGCGACTGTATGGAGCTTATGGACAGCATGAGGGCGATGGACTTCGGCAATTGCATCATTCAAGGCACGAACATTTCACTGGGCTCCGACATTTTAGACCCTTTCGAGCGGGTATGCAGCGGCAGCGGTTCGGTGGATTTATCCTCGAGTAGCGTCGGTGACGGATCGGTAGGCAGTACTGCAAGCGGTTCGAGCGCGGTCGGTCGTGCTGCATCAGTGGCACTTGGTTGGGCCTCTTTGCTGGCTGTATTAGTGTTTTAGTTGATCGTGATCAAATGATAAATGTTGTATCAAAACTAACACAGGCAAGTGCTGTAGAGCACCCCTTGTCTGTTTCACTCCAGTTTTAAATTATGGCGCGCTTCTGTAGTGATGAGAATCTACGCCACAATGTCGAATTGTGCCTATGCACGATTCAGATATTTCCGTCTTATGTTTCAAGATTGATTAGCGGAGCAGTTGGCGACTGCAGGCTTAGGAAAATTGTACAATAATAAAAGGCTTCAGTGAAAGCGCTCGGCCAGTCACATGTACAGCTGAAGCTACCACGTGACTATGGACATTCAAAACATTTATCCTGCGCTGCGTTCAGATTCACGGATAGAGTTCCCCACCTGCGACAGTTGATCGCAACCATAGCACATATTCTAATTCGCCAAGTGAAGCGCAACTCGACCTCTACAATATACGTCGTAGGCGATAGTTTTCATGGTGATCAGCCTGACATTCGTCGGTGCCCTTAGCGCGGACGATGCCTGTGCCACGTCGGAGCTCCTGGGTATCGCGGGTAGTCCACACGTCGCCGGATGCTCGGAGGATGCAGGCCTCAGCAGCATTTGGACCATCAACGAGCTCACTCCTGAACAAATTAAGGTCATCTGCGCCAGCTCCGCGTGTACGACTCTAATGAAAGACATGGAGGCCATGGGTCTTGGCAACTGCAGGATTCCAGAGACGAAGATCCATCTCCAGACCGACATCATTGACGCATTCTCGGAGAGATGCAGCGCCATTGACTCATCATCAACTCTGTTAGTACTGACAACCTCAGCCAAGGCAGCAGTTCTAGTGCGACGAGTAGCGCCACAACGGTTGTTGTGAGTTGTATCTCGACCGTCACGTTGGCGTTGGCTACAATGCTGCTGTAGTGTTGCTCGAGCAGTCTAATATGAAACCAAGTGAATTATTCGTAGCGTAAGTCATCAATAGCAATGCACTTGTCCAACCTTGAGAGCGTATCGGTATTGTTCTGCTGTTGACGGCTCGCTACTTTGTTTCGCAAGCTTTCAGTTGAGCTAGAGACTTGAAGTTTAAGCCTTAAACGTGTTACATACTCACAATTTTAACAACTCCAAAGTGACTCAAACCTGGCTCAATGCAACGAACCTGTCGGCGTCGACGTTTTTTCTGTCAGTGCTGACCAGATCAATGGCGTCTGTAAGGGCACTGCGCAGTACGCCTTACAGTGCACCGCGTTTGTGGGAAATGTTGACATTATACCTGGCACAAAAATGTCCCAGCAGATCAATATTCTGGACCGAAATGCGGTAGTGCTGAACGATAGACATGATAAACAAGATCGACAAGAACAAATTCTACAACTATCCGCAGTGCTGAGAACGGAGTAAATACACTCTGCGCCAAGTTTTATCGGCCACCCACGTTGGGGGCCACAGCTCCGTCAATTTTGAGAGTTGGCGAACGCAGTTTAGATATGTGCTACGTTTGATTGGGTAAAATACACAACTTGTGCTAACAACTGGAAGTTCGCAGTCTGTAGGGGGGCTCCAATACAACTTTCCTGAAAATGCACCGCGACAAGTAAAATCGGCCAGGCAACCCATAAAAAAACCCAAGTGTAGCAGAATGATGGTCAAAATCAATAGTGTGTCTTATTACCCTTCTTATCAACCGCTTCCACGCGCCTTCGTGGCATCGACTCGATAAGAGACGCTAACAGCTCGAGGGGGATTGAGTCCCATGCTTCGAAGAGTGCCGCCTTCAGTCCAGCTACAATGTCGAACTGTTTTCCGTTGACGTACACTCTCCGACTCATAATGGACCAAAGGTTTTCAATAGGATTAAGATCTGGAGACTTAGATGGCCAATCCAGAACCTTAACCTCTTGCTCGGTGAAGAACTCTTTCGTACGCTTCGATGCATGAATGCTAGCATTATCTTGCTGATAGATGAAATCTATCCCGTAGTTGACACGCGCAAAGGGGAGGAGATACTCGGAGACCGTGTAGACGCAGTCATCCGAGTTCTGCCTCCCCGTCAAAATCACCAGAGGCGACTTACCGAGCGAACTGAACGCCGCCCAGACCATGCCCGACCCGCCGACGGCCTGGCGTCGCTTGGTCTGACGTGGAGGCGTGCGTAGGTCCCTCCAGTAATGTTGAAAGCCGTCGGGCCCGTCAAGGTTCCACTTCTTCTCATCATAGAAGTATCCCAGACGTGCCCGGCGTCTTTGCGCAGCAGCAAGGTACGCGCCCACTCCTTTCTGGCGAGCATGTCCTTCACCGTAAGAGGTAACGTGTTGAACATCTTCGTGTACATTAACCAGTCCACTCTAGATAGAGAGCGCTGGATAGTGCGCACGGAGACAGCCAGGTTGAGCTCGGCCTTGAGCTCCGTGGCGGAGAGCCCCCGCCACGGAACAAGCAGCCTACTCCTTCCACCCGTTTACACTTTTGACCATCATTCTGCTACACTTGGTTTTTGTATGGGATGCCTGGCCGATTTTACTTGTCGCGGTGCATTTTCAGGAAAGTTGTATTGGAGCCCCCCTACAGACTGCGAACTTCCAGTTGTTAGCACAAGTTGTGTATTTTACCCAATCAAACGTAGCACATATCTAAACTGCGTTCGCCAACTCTCAAAATTGACGGAGCTGTGGCCCCCAACGTGGGTGGCCGATAAAACTTGGCGCAGAGTGTAGAACGAGGATAGACATTTTTCCACGGCACTCGATACTCAACGCGCCGTGTTCTAACCTTTTTTTTTAAAAATTAAAAAAATTACGGTCAAGATCGCGAAAAAAAAAACGCAGGGCTGCAGGACAATATTTCACGACCAAACAAAAATGGGTGAATGACTGCGTAGTCCACAGACTTCGTGGATTTTGTACTGCGGAGCTCAAACCACGTTTTATAATATCTCGCTTCCTAATTGCTTGTAGTAGCTCGAACAAGGGGCATTGAAACTCTACGACTCGGCGGAATATCTATCAGGCGTACATGTCGCTAAGATGCCTTGGGTGTAGATAATGTATATATATTAGGGAGGGGTCGAAAATTACAAAACAAAACGTGTTCATCTTTTGGGTCTTCAAATTGCTCACTTTTCCGATTTTTTTTACTTACTTCTGAAACAAGTCACCTCCGGATGTGGCTTGTTTTGGAGATGAGCAGCTCATTTCCAAGTTCAAGTTCTGTTTCCCTCGTTCCCTCCCATCTAGGCCTCTGCGCTAGAGCGCTGAATGCCTCACTTCTAGATTCTCACGCGCTAGCTAACAACTATAGTGAATTGAGTCTAGCGGCAATAACAAACGATCAATCCCTCCAGGAGGAGATCCCAAGTATGCTGTCCGAGGAAGATGACAGCGTGGGGGACGAAGCGGAGGATGAAGTCGATGACGAGGTGGAGGACGAAGTGGGAGGCGAAGTGGGGGACGGCGTGACAGCAAGCAATGTTCATCTTTCTTATGAAGACTACCGTAACATTGTGGGCTGGATGGAAGGCACTGAGAATTTCCAGGCGATCCACGGCACCGGAGGCAAGACACCGGTTGGAGGGAAGCCCAAGGTGAAGAAAGCGGACGCGTTCAAGGCGTTAGTCAAGCATCTCAGTCGTAAAACATCCAGCACAGCATTGCAAAAGCTAAGTGGCCGTAACATGCAACAACGGTGGACGACATACATGCGTCATTTCAAGAAGACACTCAAAGCGAATCACAGTGAAGCGGGGTTGGGGCTCGCGAAACGGGAACTTGCGAAGGGTATTTCCATCCCCGACAAGCTGGACCGCATGTGTCCGCAATTCAGCCGTATGAAGGCGCTTTTCTGCGAAAGCCAAACGTGACCCCATCTGCAACTGTGGAGCTTTGAGTCCCTTCGTCACTAACCGGCCGCAGTGATGCCGCTGACTCGACGAGTGATGAGGACAGCCGTACTGCTTCCTCGACCTACGATCGCAACGACTTTTGGGACGGTGAGGAGAGCAACGAGATGCTATCAGTTGTACCGGCCGCACAGTCACAAATGCTGCCCTTGATGGCATCACCCCAGCTAACAAGGACACTGATCTCACTGGATTCTCCGACCCATCCTTTCCTAGACCCGGGCCGCCTCTTGAACTCAGCATGAACCCAACTGTGCCACCACACCCTCCGATCCCTGTGCCTCGAGTGCGTTTTCGTCTCGTGCACCATCAACGAAAACATCGGCGGCGACAACATCGTCGAAACGTTCGGCCTCATCCAAGCTTAACCCAAAGCGACTACAGCGCAAGACTTCGACTGGTAAGTCTAACAAAAAGTCGGGCCCACACGAACGCTCACGAAACTCGCATCTCTCTTTCGACGCATGCAATGCAGAAGCGAAGGTAGAGTATCTCAAGCAGAAGCTTGACGAAGATCGTCGCCAGTGGGACGAAAAGCTGGCCGCCTAGAAACGCACGTGTTAAAATCTTCGATCTCCGTGCCGCGCACGTTGGACTTGTACGCCGGTAGCACAGTGTTGTCCAATAGGTCTGCGGGATATGCCGCGTCGGCGAGGAGATAATCACCAGGAGACAAAACCCGATGCTTGTGCTCGCTTTTCGACAGTGTCGTTTCTTGATACACGGCTCTATCTGCGCAAGATCCTGGCCAACCTCCGTAGAACGATATTATCCTGCGTCTGTCGTTGTTAATAACCTGCCCGTTAAGGCTATATCGCTGCTTCCGGTCAAAGAAGCACTCGCCATCCACTGCTGGCTTCTGGGATAGAGGAATTGTAGTACCATCAATGAAACGAACGCACCCCTGAAGCCGGTAGCAGCCATGCGTCGAGACATTTGGCGTCTTTCTTGTGCAGTTGGCCATCGCACGTACTTAGAGGACAGGGCCCCGAGTGCTGTGACGACGCGGTCGGTGTAATCATCAACAGTTCCCTTACCAACACCCCAAAGGCGCTGAGAACTACTTAGCGAAGCCTCCGTACCGCTGTTCGCAAAACGATCAAGAGCCACAGCAAGCTGCACCCAAACCGGTGCTTGCGAACAAAAAGAGTTGTTCTGAAAGACGGGCTCGTTTTCTATCTCGCAGACAACGCGCTCAAAACTCCTTCTGTCCATCCGGGCAATATCACGAAATCGTGAGTCTGGAATCAAGAATCGAAAAACATCCCTTGAGAACACCGTGCTCTTGATAGCTCGCTCTCTGGTTACTAAATAACGGGACGACTCGACCAATTGTAGCAATTCAAAAGCATCATTAGTATCAGAAAAAATAAGCTGGTCTTCGACTTGGTCCTCCTCGGCCTGTTCCAACATTTCATCATCCTCTTCCTCCAAGGCCGCAATCGCCAAGACGCCAACAATCTCCTGCAGAAGCCGCTGTCGTTCCCTTTCCTTCGGCATCGTCAAGTGCTCTCCCCCTCCTTGCAAAATCGACAGTGGATGTTTCGTCAACGTCCTACCGCCTGGCTAAGTACGGGATAAACTAACGAGCAAAACGTGAGCCCCCTTCCATTTTGGCTTATCTTGCCGACGTTTTTTAGCTCATAAATTTGGTAGTGTTTCTGCTCATTATTTTTCATCTCATTTTTGAAGTTCGACTCCCCCTATTCTCTGAAATTTATTTCAGAGAAGGAGCGATCCGAGCGAGGTCTGATGATCCGTGAAAACGTAACCTGATGATTTAGATCCGGCTATCGGAAACAGGTTTAACGGGGAAACGTACATATTTCAAGCGAAAATTTACAGTAGTTACTGTAGGAATTTATACCTGTTTCGGTTTGATTAAGTACGAAAAGGTTGACTGTGTCGTCTTCCTCTATGTTAAGTCCGCGCGTTAGTGGATCGGATGTTGCGCGAAGAGAACATAGAAACTAATACCCGTCTGGGTCGATACAGTTGTGTTAGGTGCGTTATTCTAACTTAAAAAGGCCTGTACCATCGTAGACCGTGTAGATGCTGCGACTACGAACCAAACGCAGATGATGCGTCGAAGTGGACTGAGGGCGCTTCCAGGATTTCGGCCATTGTGAGCTGCACAGTTCGGCAAATTTCTATAACAATTATATAAATCCAATAAGCTTTTTGCAATAATAATTGGGGCTCAACCCCTAATCATGTACTATCCATTAAATCTAAGTGCGATTTTGCGCAAGAAGCGCAGTCATGAAGCATCGCGCTGCCGTATTCACAGAGCAAAGCACAGCTAGACGGGGTAATGCATATGTGACCCTGTCGCAGGGTTTCCAGCATTTTCTTTTTCTTGTTTTTTCCTTTTTTACAATTTTGTTGTCGTACACTTGAAGGATCTGCGAAACAGCCTCGTTCAAGCGTACAGCTTAATGCTAGGTCGTGGTTTTGATTAATACATTCCTAGATCGTGTGATAGCGCAGAGGGTTGAAGCCATATTGGAAAATAACCAAATAACCCAAAGTATTTTAATAGAAATTTGGCAGGTTTTGCGAGTCCAGTCGATATGGTACTTTAAGTTGATAGGGCCCACTGAGCTACTCTAATCTGAGAAAGGATGATCGACCAGGGTGCATTCACTTCGACACAGCAAAGATTTGGGGTTTTGGCCTCAAATTTTGGCCTTAAATCCGATTGATTTGAGGTCTCCGACAGACGCGACCCCAAATAAAATACACCCTGAGACATGTTAGTCGGTAGTTTACTCAACTTTGAGGCCACAGATCCTTTTGAGGACCGCGTTAGAGATGCTCTTATGGACTCGGGGCAATATGCACTCCGCCCGCAAATACATGAATGAGAATCGATGCGAGGGTGAGGGGCCACTATTAGAGATGATTTCGATAGAATGACAAAGCAAACCGAAATAGTGACATCGTCGCCCACTCATATCATTAAACCTGATTCAGGTTTTTTGATCAGCCAATGGCAGGGGGCCACACAATAAACCTCGTCCAGGTTTTTTATTAAGCCAATAACAGAGCGTGGCAAATTTCCGACAGGGAGCCGTGTGGCCTTAGTCTTCTTTTTCAGGGCCTTCAATGCCGATCTCTCCTCTCCTGGGGCCAGCCGCCAACACTTTATCTACACGTGAACACGCTATTCGCCGGTACAGCTGGTGCAGCGAGCGGATGGTGACGAGCGGGGGTCGAGTCCCAACTACCGGCTTTCCGTGCACATGGTCGATTAACGGACCGCGGATGTACTAACTCCTATAACGCGTGTCCTACAGCTTGACGTATATTCTGTGTTCGTGCAGGCGCCGGATCGATGATATTCTCCACGGCGAGTCGGCTGCGGCAGGCAACGATGCGTTAGTCAAGCTTTCCTACGCGATAAGGATTGAGCATCTCCCGCAGTACGCTGCTGCCGTCTTTCGCTCGAATATTGTGGCCGCTCAAGAATGCGAAGACTGCCGATTCATCGCGCAGACCTATCGCAAGGACGCGATCTTTGAAGTCTTCTACTCCTTCGCGCAGCTGGAATCCGTCGTCGAGAAACAGCTTCATGTACGCAACACCCAGGCGGTAGTCTGACTTCTTCTGTCCGTCATCGGAGTCCCATACGCGAGACAGCCTCGAGTACCACTAAAACCAGATCGAGAAGAGGTTTGTAGTAGCTTTCTTTCTGCGCTTGGTTCGTGGTTCTTGACCTGACGCTTCCTGTTCTTGTGCTTCTTGTCCAGTCGATTTGAGAGATGCAGGTCGCTTGAAATCAGCAATCTCAAGCAGGAGTTGCCGACCAGCCATCAACCGATTGCTCTCGATAACTGCGTTAATGAGAGCAGCGTTATGACAAGTGGTTAGCCCTCTTTTCTTCTACCTCGTTTCCGTAGACAGGCCCAGGGGAGACAGCAGCTAAAGCCAACGCCCAGGCCAGCATGTCAGCGGCGGAAATATCATCAACATCCGAGCGCTCCTCGACACGGATAACAAACGGACTCGTACGTGCCAAGGCCTTCACTTGCAAGAGATACTTGATCAGGTACGCGGTCAATACTCCGATTACCTTGCGACTCACGTTAAGCCTGGCATCCTCAAGCCCCGTAGATCAGCTAAACAACAGCTCCTGCAACCGCATCAAGCTTTCCTGACTTCACGGTCGAGCACCGCAACGTCTGCAACTACTGGGGTTTCGTCGGCCTTCCGCCCACTCACGACACGGGCTACTTCCTGTCTTCACGCGGCGTGTTGAAGACGTGGCAAGCCTATAACCAAACCCCATGAACCCCGGTCGAAGACCCACTGCGCTGCAAGCCGATCGTCTCCGTTGGCGTACAGTGCACCTCCTCTGCGGAAGGAGTGCGACGTCAAGTTGCTAGTTGCTCCAGCCGGCTCTGCCACCCTCTCCAAGAACCGAAAAACGTAGGGTTAGACTCCGTTTTCTCCACGAGCCTGATTGGCGTTCCCAAAACTGGGACTTGGTGGACTCGGCCCGGGGGCGGCAGGAGCAGCGGTGGCTGACGACGGAGACCCAGCCTAATTGGACACAGGGTGTGAAACAGTGGGTGAGAGCCAGTCAACTTGCAGCATGTCCAGCAGAGAAGCCCCGGAATCGAGGACGTCGTGGCGGGTGTGGAGAACAACGGAAGCTGGCTCTGTAGGGATGCGCACGGCGCCTCCTGCATCACCAGAGCAACAGCCAATGTGTGCAGCAGGCAAGTCAGGAGGTCGTCACAGTCAGGCACGAGAGTGAGGCCTTGCTCCTCAGCCGTTTTTACTCGGAGCATCCGTGCGTAGAAGACGTTGTCAACAGACATTGTGACGTGTTGCCTGCTGACGTGGCCTAGATCCGAAGATCGCCCGAAGCAATGCCACATTAGGCATCTTCGTAGTCGGAGGCGACAGACGCCGTGCTGTAGAACACCCAGCGGGGGTGTTCTTGATGAAATTGTGCTCTGTAGGTGGAAAATCTGGGAATGAGGACTGACTTGACGGCGCTGTTGTCGGTAGGAAGCGTAGAATCATCCAGGATGACTCGGAACTTTGGTCATTATCCACAAGAACGTTATCTCCATATGAAACTTCGCCACGCTCATGTCTCCAAAAGCACAGCAGATGAGTGAGTGCAGGTTCTTCTTTGTGTAAGGCGGTGCCTTGTTAGTAAACTCTCCATTATCACGTTTTAAGGAATGCTTTTCTAGAGTCTTTCCTTGCCTGAGAAGGATTAACTCAGTTGGCACTCTAAGATGGGGATGCACGTCGAAAATGCCACTGCTTGACGTTTCTGAAGTATGAAATGGCCGTGTTACGTGCCAACTTACCCTTCTTGCCTTCGTGAGTGGCCAGGTAGTAGCCAAAGCGGTCCATGACGGCCGCCAGAGTCTTCCCGGAACTATCGTCGGGAAGGCGTGCTTGGACAACGTCCACGGATTCATTCTCGGCTTTGAGCATGCGCTCGATAGTGCTGACTCCGGTAGTGCGCGCTTTTTGCGTGTTCGCTGGGATAGACAAGGAGAGGATCATTCTGGTGGACTGACTGTCTCTTCTGCTTTTCACAAGCGGACATGTGTAGCTGACAGAGGGGACAACACTGTCCAATCACTGCCTATACTAGGACTATTGCCTAGTTGTTAGATCCGCGATAATATTCACAACATATTCTGATGACTTGGTTTCAGTACTGGGATATACATGTTTTGCCAAGCTCCCGACAAAAACTTGTCTGAAGCCGTCGGAACATAAAACCTACCCAGAGTGATTTAATTCGGTCACGAGATTACATACATGTAATGGAAGTGGATAAGGCACAAAACAGGGGTAGGGTGGCAAATGAGGGCCTCACTTGGCCAAGCCGTAACAATGCCTGCTGGTTTGAGATCCGCGTTCGGAGCACACAGACCCAGGACAAAGCATCGTCTGACTTCGCTCGACGGAGGGTTCTGTCGCCGCCCCCAGACATGTAAGGTATGAGACCTGGGCGATAGTTTTCTGCAGCTATCTATGGCTTTCAGGATTTGTTCGGCATGCTATCTATCCCCGCGATAAAGTTATAGTGGCTAATTGTTCATAAAAGTGCGATGTTTTGTGCCGCGTTACCGATTTGGTGCCTCTAACGTTGTTTCGTGCCCCAAAATATAAGCTCTCACGAGTTCTTGTTTTGTGCCTGTATCCTTGTCCTCACTTAATTGGTCAGAAATCAGTATTCCACTATCCCAAAAATCTATCTGTCGGAAAAACAATCCATATACCACGGGGGAACAGCTCATCGAGGAATTCGGTAGGATCACCTTAGATACCATAGCTTTTAGCACCATGGCGGAGACCTGAATGTTAGCCGTTCTCCGTCCAACATAAAGTGCAGCATTGACGATTTCGTAGAGTCCCGGAAAAACCTGAAAATACACTGTAACGATAGCAAACCCACAGACTATAGACCAATCGCTATTCAAGCTGCTGGGCGAATCCCTCAGGCTGTGCGCAGTGGCTTGACTTGGTACATGTATGCTTGCCTTGGTTACGTTTTTTCTGTTCCTGAGGCAAGTAGAGAATCAGTCCCAGCAAATTACCTCCAGTGATGGCGTTTCGTCTTGTCAAATCGTCCAGACCAATTCCAAGGCATCCGACTTAACGGATACAAGTACTGACAGTACTCGATACATGTATGCAGCTCGTACGCAGTGCGTAGATGACATGAGGTGGTGTTCAAGTACCAGAGACCACAGTACAGTCTCGGTGTTCAAGCACCTCATGTTATCTACGCACTGCGTACGAGCTGCATACATGTATCGACAATAGAGATGACGCTGACAATCTAACCTACGCTTATGTAAAATGGCACCAGCGAACTTCGGAGTGCGAAGTCTGACCAAACTGGTAGGTATCACTCAGAGCATATACAATAACCAGTTAAGAAATACGGCCAACCAGCACTGTCCTGGCCGATTTGGTGCACCGGTACACATGTACCGGTATTTCCATAGCGCGCTGCTGCCTACGAATCAAAATGGTCTTGCCCCTGACAAGATTCAGTCTCCAGAATGGCCGTCTGTGAAAGGATACCGGTATAGGTGCAAAAGCTTGCAAGTTGTATCGACTTGCTCCATGTCCAAGTTTAACAGACGGCAAACGAGTGACTGATCGAGTTGCAACACACGCCCGCAACTGCGGATAGACTCTATCATAGAGGCAGCCTGTGCGAACCATGGTGGAGTCACCTTACCAGAGAATTCAGTGGAAGTGTGCGCTCTGTGTACGTCGATAATACTCTTTGCGTGTAAGAATGGCAGTGGTCACCAGTGCTGTTTATTCTCTTTGGTGGCTTCAATAGTTCCGCTCCTGTTCGTGAGGATGTGGCAACTTGCGTCAGCAGATGCAGACATCGATATCTTATCGCACAGCCTGTAATGAGGAGTTGGTTCAACGCGGCAGGATGCGGCAATATGGCTCCATCTGACTACGCGGTAGAGCCTCTGTAGTTCAGTACAGGGCACCGTACGTGTACCGTACCCTCATTTTAACAGTACCGAATTCCCTATGTCAAGGCATACAACTGATATGAGGTGCAGAGACCTGTGACACCCTGTCCCGGCTAAATGGACTTGCACTACATGTACCACTAAGAAAAAAAAATATTTTGACATGGAGTTTATTGCATTTCAGTTAACTGAGGCTACAGCGCGAAAAATGTTGTCGAAATCGTCGTCTAGACAGAATTCGTCGACAGCCTCATCGCAACTTCTCTTCCGCTGGGTATGATGAGATTTTGAACTGTTTCTCGGTTCGTCCTTTGCCTCCCGGTAGCCGTGGCCGCCCTTTTGGGCTTTTCTTTTGAGCTATAGCCATCAAATGGCAGACTAAAACTGCTGGACGTGCGAGGTTGCATTTGCATAGGGTGCACAGTATTTTGGCACGCTTGACAAACTCTGACTTCTGATTGGCTGAAGGGTGTATGCCTTTACATATGCTATGTCTTGACATAGGGAATTCGGTATATTTGTTGAGCCAGGCAGAAGCTGTGGCACATCAACCTTCTGGTGGGTAGGGGGTTTACTGCAAGGAAGAGTAATCGTTATGGCAGTAATCTTGCCAGTGCCAGCTATCAAACATCGTGTACAGCTATTCATTCTTCGATTCGATCTAAAATGCCAACTTTGAGTGTGCTAGCAATCAGCCTAACTTTTATTGCTACGGTCAACGCCGGATACTGCACCGACCACCAGCTTCAGACAATCGCGAGCAGCTCCCATTTGGCAGGATGCACGAAAGATTTGGGCTTCAGTATTATTTCATCGCTCACAACGACCCAGATCAAGGAGATATGCGCCAGCAGTGCTTGCATGAAGCTGTGCGAGGACATTGAGGATATGAATTTCGGTGACTGCACGATCACAGACTTGGACATATCCCTAGAGACGGGTATCCTCGACCCCGTTGCGGCTGCATGCGGTGGATCAGCCAGCAATTCAAGAAGCCAAGCTGAATCAACCACTACCAGCTCAAGCCCGTCCAGCAAATGCACACTTGTGGCCACCTCATCCATTGCCTTGGCTCTGATCATGTTGTTTCAGTAATTGTTCCTGAGTTAAGACCTTCCAATGTGCTCGTATAGCCATCAGCGTAAAACAAATACTCGTTCATATTCTTTTTCAGTTCATAGTCAACTCTTTCTCATCATCTTACTTGGGCAAGAACGGTTTGGTCTCTCCTCCATGCAGCATAAAGTTGTTGTTCTCAGCGTAAAAGACGTAGTGTTGCAGGATAAACACCACGTCCACAATGATACTCACAAAACCCAGCGAGAACTTCACCGGATCCCCCGTCATAGCCGTCCAGTCGTCCGTCGCCGCAGCATCCAACACTTGCTGTCCAATTGACAACAGTCCTCCAGCAATGTCCAACAGCACATTCCAAATAGTCCATCCAACCGTCGACTTACGTTGATAATTCAACGCAATCTGTGGGAGACACTTGACCAGCGTTGTCATGAGCTTGACATAGCTCAACAAATACAAGAAGTTCAGCGTATTGATCACCGAGTCCTCATTATTGCCCGTGACCACGACTGCAAGGCCGAAGATCACGGCAGCGACGAAAGTTCCGCCAGTCCACAAGATCGTGGGCTTGCTGACCGTCTGACCCCCTCGCGGGTAAATGGCACATTGGAACAGTGACACAGCCACTAGAACCGCCGCATGTAGCGAGAAGAAGACGTCGTTGAGCTCCACAGCATTGCGGTGGCCATCATGGCGTCTCATGTACTGCTGTTGAACGCTTTCGCTGTAGTAGAAGGCTACGTTAAAGATGGAGTAGCAGGTGAAGCCCAGCATGTTGAGTACTGTATAGTCCAACGATAACCCCACGACACTCTTGCGCTGGCGGTTCAAAAACACTTGCGGGTAGAAGCTTACGCTCCAGCAGAAGAAGTAGATCCAACCGATGATGCTGGATACGCGGTTCCATGGCTTGGGGATGTGCGCGTTGGCATTTAAGGAGAGACCGAAGAGAAGCCCGAAGAGAAGGATGAAAACCGAGACAACCACTGCTCGGCGGTTCACAGATAACTCCATGAAGGAGAATCCCATGATGGAGGAAGAGGGAGGAAGGCGTTGTGATACATTGATTGGGAGAGCTCCTCACTTGAAGTGACGGTTGGTGTGACAAAGCAATACCGGTGTAGAACGGTATTTAACAGCGAATCAGAGAGTAGGATCCGATCGACGTGACGATTCAATGGCGAATCAGATTAGGATGAGATGAGTACGTATTCAATGAAGAATACTGATACTGAACCGGTCAGAGGTCGCAAATGCTAGACACCGGGTGTCCGTACCCGGCCGAACCAACACCCCGACATGTTTTGGATGTCCGTACGAATCTATCGGGCAACCGTGGGTGACCGAAATATTGGTATCGGTTAACCGTGAAGTGACATGTATATTTTAGCCAGAGGCTTGCTTAGCTTTTCGACAGCACATCTGCATTTGACAGAGCGGCAAGTGTAGTTTTCGCCACCAAGGGACTCAACACATGTTCTTGGGGACTGGAGACTTGTGTAGGGCACGACAGACCTGTAAATGCTGTCGACTATTGTAAGTGAAATCCCGTTAGGGGGATTTCGGCTATCCAAAATCATCCGTTGAGTTTGCTCGGTTATCCGTACCCGTCCATGGTCAACTAGGTGAAAGTGTTCGGTGGACATACCCGTCCATGGTTACGGTCAAGCTTTATCCGTTCCGGTACGGTTGCGCGATTGCGACCTCTGGTACCGGTATATCGGTTAGCTGCTTTATTTTTTTAGCTTCCGTCTGACTGGTTACATGTATTACCAAAAAGTCAAACTTTCGTTTTTCACTACATGGACTCAATTTGTCCGTGTTTTGGTTTAGAGACAATGTCCACGTACATGCACAGCAATTGTACGTTGCTGGCGAGTTTCAGTCCAGCGACAACACCGCCGCACGGTCACGATTCAAACTGTGATGGTGCCCGTGAACATTGCTCCGAAGGATTCATTAAAATTGGTCAAAACGAGTATTTTTTTTTACTAAACTCAGTGGATTAATTTATGAAAATATACTTAGATTTTTTAAAAAGCTGAAAAACTTCAAGAGGAGGGACTAATTAACTGCTTTAACATGCAAGTTGGAGAAACTCATGAAATACGACATCGCACTATATATATCTAAGTGAATATTTAGTCTGGGAAGCACTAAGGGCACCAAGAAAAATAAGAGCCTTAGTGGAGCGATTCCCGCAACCCATTTCCAAAACTCAAACCCAAACTCAAATCTGTGCGAGGGGGGCCCCCATAAAAATCGCATAAAAATGAGAGTAAACTACTGTACATGTGCCTCAATTTATAAATCGGCATCGAATCCACGATTCAGCTAAGAAAATGATGAAGCATTCCAAAGCACAATACCGCAAAAGTCGTATTGTAAAATCTTTAGCTTTGTGAGACCGTATCCGCGGTGGACATGTATGTGGTCACGGGCTGGTATACAAATTCAAGTCAATAGCAAAGATGGGCTATCGACAGCTCCCATAATATTCCATCTCCCCAATCCTTGCGCACATGGTTAGAAAGAGAAGACATCGCTGAATCTCGAGCGACTCATTTGCGCAAGCTACAGTCCTCCAAAAAATGTCACACAAAATGCTGTTTGGGCAACAGTGTGCAAACATATTTTTCTCGCTCAGATTAGACAAAATATAGGAAAGTCATAATACGTGTATTGCTTTCAAGTACAGTTCAGGAACTCTACAGCTGGTTCTTTGAGGTAATCTGCCTCAACATCTGAGACTTTATCACCTTTAGCAACTGATAGGTAGCATGATTTCTGGCACAGATACATAATACAAGTAATATGATATTACTTTTAGAAATTGGTATACGTGGCGTTCCTTATTGAGACAAATGACTGCACGTTTTGTACCTCGGAGTACAGTTCAGGGACTCTACAGCTGGTTAATTGAATGAAATGGATACATGTACACTGTATGTTCATTTTACAGCAAAAGTCGAATTGATAGAGCACTAGCAATGTGCACACTATTAATTTTGCTGAGGCTTCAATATTAAGGTTAAGGTATGTAGTAACTGTATCCGCGCCGGACATGTAGGTGGTCAACTTTAGACCCCTGCCTTTTTCAAGTATTCACAAGTCACAGACAAAACATTTTGGACACTTTTGTGGTTAGCTGAAAATAAACATGGTTTTACTATGGTTTGCTCCCAGATCGGTATTTTTTTCTCCGAAGCCATTTTTATAATTCTTACTTCATCTCAGCTTTATAGTTCAGATTTATGCACAATGGTCCGTTTTAACTGCACTGCCTGTCATCCACTCAGCCAGCCAAACACCCCGATTGCCGACGACTACTTCTGACTTTCGCTGCAAGAAACGACGGTCCCTCGCGCTCAAAACAATGATTTTTTCTCTTGATCTGAGGCGGCGTACCATTGTCCTCACGTACCGTATGCTTTGACATACAACTGAGCGTTGTGGCTACACTACTAGGCATTTCTGAGAGAAGTCTGACGAGGTGGTGGAAAACCATGCATACTTTTTTTTATTTGAAGAGCTTCGTGAAGCTATTTTAGCTAACTTCCCAAGTGGGCTATGCCTGTCGGACGCGACAATTTGTCGTGCGCTGCGTTTTGACCTCGGGTTAACTCGCAAAATCCTGACGAAGAGAGCACATGAAAGTCTACCCCGCAAGCGACGGGAGTTTTTGCCCCGGCTCAGGCACCTAGTGGTTAGCGCACAACGCGGACGCCCTCATCAATCCTCCCCGTGGAGGAAATACGGAAAACACTCAAAGAAATGTGGGCTAGCACTCAAAACAGTGCTGGCAGCACTTAAACATAACCGTGCATACGTGGACCGTCCACTGGACATGATGACACGTGCTCATCATCAGCCAGGTCACGCACACAATTTACGTACTACGGGGCGTCTTAGAGAGCCACCTGATGTATTCGAGTTAGACGGGGCATGTCTTGATAGGATAGCTCCGAATATATTTTCCTTTATACTTGAATAATTGATATTATTCGGTATAGCAAGTGATTAGTTATTACGTAGCTCTCTAAGACGCCACGCACTGTATTGTACACAACATACTCGTGTGTGGGCCACAACACCAAAATCCTGCTCCCTCAGACGCCACAAGATGGCACGCGGCGTTTTCGGCGGTGGCGACTTGCTCGAGGCTCTCTAGGCGACACCATGCCCCCCACATACCCACCAAGCAGTGCAGTAGCTGCTTCCCATGGACTCCTCGGAGCTAGGCGTGCGCGGCAGCAGAAAGGACCAGTTTTCGATGTGCGATCAGACCCGAAAGGGCTGTCGGCAGGCTGCCCAAATTAATATAGCCCAGAGTGACCGGCAGCCGCGGATTAGCGCCAGCCAAGACTTACACAAGGTGGTAGCCGAGGGTGGGTGGGTGGGTGTGCCACTACCAACGCATTGAGTAGACCTTGACAGCTCCACGATGATAAGGTGGACGTGGTGGCTGCTGCCGCATGAGGGGCGGATAGCATCATGTAGAAGGCCGAAGTGATGCACGGTCGTCCTCCTCTTTGTGCTGATGGCTCCACGGAGTGGTGGAGGTGTTGCTTAGTCGCAACATCGTCCCCACGTGCCATCATAGCGTGTACGTATTGCGGTGAAGTACCACGTGGATTGCGACGAAATGTAAACGTGGCTAACGCGTTTTATTGTGTTCTGTATGCAGTGCTAGAACTAGTTGATTGAGAGTGCATGGCCATTAGCAGCTGGACGGCCAGGACCTTGGCGGGTTGACCCCCGTCGGCGCTTCTTAGTTGCACCGCGGTACACAAGACGTTCACGGCCAAAGAGGTCGATGTGACCTCGCAGGTTGAGACCGAAAAGGACGTGGATGCACGCACCGAACTTCTGGAGGAACCGACATGGGCAGGAGAGCTACTGCAAGTTGACGATCCAGCCTGAGCCAGGCATTCCAATGACTTCCATCCTGGCTGTATTCTGCCCAAGCTCCGCGGACGCTGGCAGATCCTCGTACCGGCGGCGTTGCTCTTCGTCGTAGGGGCGACTCGCAGGCACCGAGCGCACGCGGACAATATTTGCGTCTACCGGACCTGCTGGACGGTCGTCAAGCATGAACACGGTACTCAGTCGGTTCTCCTCCCACTCGCTCTGCAGACCTTGCCGTTCCATCTCACGAGCGCGGCGTTGGAGACGCGCGTCTGCTACGGTCATTGTTGCGAAGGGCACTACACGTGCACTCTCTAGACGACACTATTCAAGAAGTCGATCGAGAAAAAGCCCCATCTTGAGATTACGATGCACCGTGACGTTGCGTTTCAGGGCAGCATTGTATTGCTCCACGGGGTTATTCGTGGCCGTGAACCCTGACGGCGTGTGGTGCATTTGCCACTGACAAAATGCACCCGTCAGCCACGTCGACCTGAAGTACGTCGTGAATCTCGACAGCTCCGGCCACTTAGCCCAGTTAAGCAACACACTAGTCATCTTCTCTTCGTATTCGCTGCTGCTTGTCGTGAAGTGGAGGTCATGTACATCCTGTAGAATCATTGCAAAAATCTGGAGACTGAACCCCTTTGCGTTTTCATAGATCTTCTTGGCAACATGAAAAAGCACATCAAGTGCATCACATTGCAGTCCGCACCGAACACCTCCTCAATTGCATTCCTCTGCGCCTTGTCAGCGTCAGACATGACGTAACGCACTACCAGTGGCTACCCTATCACCACCAAGTACACGCGCCGAATTGCTGACAACGCCATGGCGTAGTGCAGCTGCATTTGTGGTGACATCACAACTATGGAAACGACGTAAAAGGTGCGCACTTTGTCCGAAATCCCGACAACAAGCACCGGGCGAGCAGCCTAACACAACTTGTAGGTAGCATCGACGTGGAAGACGAAGGAGGACGGATCGCGACCAGCTCGTTGCAGCAGTTTTTTTGGTCGTTACGCCGATGACGAACGGCTTGTCGTCACTGCCGTTACCAACAATAGGAAGTCCTGCCGCATCGTTCTGCCAGGCAAACGTGAATGCCTCGCCCTCTTGCTCTCCTCCCGTGAATGCAACTTCGTGAATCTTCGCCTTGAGCGCGGACAAAATGTCGTTGTTGTTGAGGTGGTTGGCAGCGTAGTTGTGAACGAAGCGCTGAACCTTCGAGAGGGGCGGTAGCGATGCTTCGTCGAGGTTAAAGCGGCGAAGGAAACCGCTGCGGATTCTCGACGGTTTTAGCCCCTGAGCTGCCCACTCACGTGCGACCTCCTTCATTACAGCAGTAAGACGCGGCTCTTCCGGGAGGGGGCTGGCGTGACATGAGCTTCCGCCTCCTCAACCCTCATGAGGTTGAGGTGCTGACACGCGACTGTTCTTCCACGCCATGGGCACGGCGTGTATGGCCCTACACTAGCGCACGCCTTGCCGTTGCACGCGAGAAGGCGGACCCGCATTGCATGCGGCCTTGCATGATTGCAAACGCCGCACGGGATCATGTGGCTCTTGGTCACCTTGTACGACTTGATAGATTCAAGCAACAGCTCAGCATCGCTGGTGGGCATGGTAGGAGTGGGGGCGTTCCAGGGAATTCGGGAGGGCATGGTAGCGATTGGAGGGAGAAAGCGGTGGGGTGGTGGTGGGTTGACGTCAAGTGAGCGAATGGCTCCTGGGCGCCACTACCGCTGTGCATCGACTATTTTAATTGGTTGAATATATTGAAATGGATGCGTCTAATTGGACAAAGTGCTGATGGGGATCTTATGGTGGCGCCAGTATGCGTTCCAGTGGTTTAAGCTGTTTTATGGGTGGGCACAGGGCAGCTGGGAGTGCCAATCGCACGATTTGAGTGCTGCAAGTACTCTTTGTATCGTTCTGTGACGTCGTCCCCCCCGAGTGCTTTACTTACGACGTGCTACGAGATGTTGTGTGGTTTGACTCAAACTTTGAGGGGCGAGGCCACATAACCCTACCCCGTAAGCTCCGAGTTGTTGGTGTC